>VYZM01007332.1:49733-60938 GCA_013398915.1 Dromas ardeola
TTTTTTTTTTTGAAGGGTAAATGAAAGATGAACAGATTGTATGGAAGTTTGACCTTAAATTGGAGGTTAGCCTGTGCCAGGGCTTCAAGCAGCAAGAGAGCTTGTGCGCCACTGGAGAAAGGAAGGTGGTGTGTGACCTCTGTGCAGTAGCCCAGGGCTTGAAGGATTTTCTGCATTTGCAGGCTTGGTTTGCAGCTGGAAGGTGAGGTCTGAAATCAAGGCAGAGCAGGGGGACAGAGGACGACTGTGGCAGTGAATGTGCAGATGGTGTTGGAGGTGGCTGGGATGCCTGTCGCTACCTTTTGGTGAAGGTATGCAATGTGCAGTGGCAGTGCTAGAGCTGTTAGGGCCTAAGAACGCAGGCAACACGAGGTTTGGAGATGGAGGAGATATTTTTGTTAGATCAACTCATACAGTTGAGAAAAGCAGGGGGAGCTCTGCGTACCACAGCCTTTCTTCTAGGGCGGACAGAAGCAGAGGTCTGCACTAAGTAGGAGAGTTTAACTTGCAAATCTGGGGCTTGCGTTTCAATTCTGGGGAAGAGCTCACATGCCTGAAAGCTCATCCGTTGATTTTCTACTCTGCTCGTGGTCCTAGTGATGGGTATTACCCTAGCCTGCAGTCCTTGCCTCGCTGCAATTGCAGAGACACTTAACTCGGTGGGCAGAGGTCCTCTCTGAAGCCTCTGATGCTGGACCTGCCAGGCTGCCCTGGTGCTGCTCCGGGACCTGCAGCAGCACATGGGCTTGGCCTGCTGAGAGGTTGTTCTGCAGGCTCTCCATCTCTTAGACCCGGGCTGATGGCACACTGAGGGGCTGATCGTGGGTACTTAGGTCGGAAATCCACTAGTACCTGGCTTTGCCTTTCGCATTTGGCGATTTCTTCTGCTGTTGGTCACCATTTCGCTTGCTGCTGGCTGGCTGCAGTCAGACCTGTCTTTCATCTTTGTAGCAACACCATCTTTATCTCTTTCTGAATTTTCTCTGTTCCATCCCTCTGTGGTTCCTTTAAGCCAAGTCATACTCATGCCCCACTTGGTCTTTCAGCAAAGCTGTGCTGACTACCCTGGAGCATTTTTTTTGTGTTTTGGTTTCCCTTTCGCTAAAAAAAAAACCCCAAGAGATGCTCCTAGATACCCAGTTATTCTGGTGCCAAGAAATGCGCGATGGGATGGTCTCTCTGGCTTCTTGTGGAGACTGTCCCTGTGGTAGAAACCATCTTGCCGTTGTGTCAAGGTTAGTGCTGAGAGGCCACACTCTTAATGATGATTAATTGCATGTGGCAGGGCTGAGTCACTCTTGACAATGTGCATCGTGTAGTGGCAGTACATCCCTGTAGACTTGACAGCAGTGATGCTTTCCACTTCTTGCCCTTGCCAGCTCTTGTACCTGTTGTCCTGATTCTGGTTTTTGAGGAGTGGAAGGGCTTTTCTGCTGTGACATATCTGTCCCATACCTGTTTCACAAGTGGTTTCTGCTTTTTGGGCTCAGATTCTGACTAATGTGGTCATGACTCACTGTGGGGAAGAGAAGTGTGTGCGGTGTGTGGTGGAGGTATGGGCTTCAACCTACCACGGATTCCTAGATGGGGTTTCTGACTTGCTTTTCCCAGGTTCTTTTTCGAAGCCTCTTGGTCTTTGAGTGTCCCTGGATGCTTCTTGATGGTTCATATCAGCTGAGACTTGGTTTGAATTGCTGCAGTCATTTTAAAAAATGAACAGAACTAAATTTAATTGAGTCTTTAACTTTGAATGTGGTGGTACACCTAACCAGAGGCTTCAGGCAGTTTAAAAATTACTTTTATATAAGTGATTTGCCTCATGCTTTGCTCAGAAACAGATGACCTAAGAACACCCCAGCTGAGACTCTGCTTCATCTGGGCAGTCCCTCACAGTGTCACTTCTCCCAGGAGTCCTTCAGTAACACCATGTAAATGATCGTGTAGCCTGTAGTAGAAACTGCTGGCTTCTCACTTCTTGGTGATGGTGACAAGGTCTCAGCTGTGGCCCAACATTTTAACGCTGATGGCATTGGATATAGGACTTCCATCACATGAGGCTGACACGTAGGTTACTCTCTGCTGGGCTGATTTCAGATCCTAGAAGGTTTCCCAAACTGCAGCCAGACACCACTCACAGGCAACATTTCTCACTATGGAGCCCCAAGAGAGGCTTTCCAGCCATGGCGTCCTTCCCAGGACCTGTGAAATGCTGCAGCTGTAACAACTAAGGCTCTTCCAGCTCTGCCGTGTCCACACAATCACAGGGTCTCAGCTCTCAACTGCTCAGCCCAGTGTCACCACCAAAGAGGTGACAATCTACACAGTGGGAGGTACCCTCCAGCTGTACTCTGGACACCAGCCTCTCCACCTGCCTTCCTCAAACTCAGCATAGCAGCAGAGGCCTCTCAGAAGAATAACATTTCACAGGGACTTGATGGAAACCTTCTTTCAAGGGTGGTGAACTGCAGGCCTGCACATCATGGGCTTTGGTTTTGAGCCTGGTGCCCTTTGAGAACAACATTTTGGGAACTCCAGACCTAGAGCCTTGGTTAAAGTGTCCTTTAGTCCTGCAGAGGCAGCTTCATGGAGCTTGTCGTGGTTTTGGCCGGTTTGGCCAATCGGAACGACAGATGGCCCTCCCCCCCCTCTCTCCTCAGAGAGGAGAGGAAGAGATAAGGAGATTTACGAGTTTAGAAAAAGATCTAAACTACTTTAATGAAAATAATAATAAATAAGGAAATAAGAAATAATAAGAAAATTTAAAAAAAAAGTATACAATATATACAAAACCGTATCCAGCTCCCAGGATGACGATCGCGTCACCAGCAGACACAGGGATAGTCCCAGACTGGAGTCAGCGACGGACAGGAGCTGAATTCCGGAACTAGAGTCAGGAGTGCTCGGATCGCGATCGAAGGCAGACGAACAGACAGGGTCCTCCTCAGACGTCGGCCATTGAAGAAAACGCGAGAGCGAGCCCCCTTGTCCCTTAGCTCTTATACTGAGCGTGATGCATATGGGATGGAATACCCTGTTGGTCAGTTTTGGGTCACCTGTCCTGTCCGCTCCTCCCTATAGGTGTGACCCCTCTACGCTTCTCCGCTTCCGACCCTCTAACGGGGCAAACAGCGAAGTTAGCTGACCTTGGTTGTTATAGCAATAAGTATAAGCAAGAGCCTCTGTGCATACCATTCCTTGGTATAATCATGTCTTATCACTCTGAGAGTGAACAGTTTCTGAACAATATGCTGTTAATTTCAGACTTTAGTCAGTTAGAAGAGGCCCAGCTAAAAAGTAAAATCACAAATCAGAAAATTGGTTCTGTTTTACCTCAAACCAGGACAGAGCTGAATTCCATCACCAGGCTCTTCTCCTTGTGGACAAGGGTTCATACTGTCCCCGCAAGCAGTGAGAGCAGTCACATAGACAGTAACATGGGAGAACTTTGGAGTGAGATGAGGGATCAACTCGGGAGTTAGAGGCATTGGAGTAGCTGGGGTAAGTGTTTCTGGGAGTTGTGTCCAGCTCATACACTTTATACTCCAGCCTCGGTCCATCTTAGTGGCCTCTGGTGGATGCAGTCTAGTTTGTGGACATCTCTGCTGTACCAGGGAGCCACATCTTGTTCCGGATGATTCCTTTTGCTGCTCCATCATCCTATCCTAGCAGGTGTTTAACCAAAGCTGATTCAAGACGTACAGGGTTCCATGAGCTCCAAGTCAAGGTCTTCTGTGAGCATGGAGGGCAGCAGTCTATTTCCCATGCATCCTTAGATGTGTCCCCAGAGCCAGCTTGGCTTGGAAAAACTTCTTAGTGCTACCAGGTCTCCTTTCTTGCTCCTTTGCCTCCCCTGGTCCCAGTATTCTCCCACCTGTGCGACCACCAGAAGTGGTATCTGCAGTGTTTGGCGCTGCAGGAGCTGCTTTGAGACCAGGGTCAGCTCCGTGGCCCATGCCAACGATGTGTTTGTCGAGCATGGGCATGGCAACTCTAACTGCTCCTCCTGGGCTTGCTTCTGCTCCGCTGGCCTAAAGGGGCAGATCTGCAATGGGATGATCCCTCTTTGTCACCGTACAGGATCCCACCAGCCCACAGCTGGGCTGGCTGTAGCACTTCTGCTGTTCTTTTGGAGTCTGGTTAGAAATTGAGGCTTTGCATGTGGCCAGCAGAATGGAGAGCGACCTCCAAAGTGAAGCAGCAGGTACGTGGCACCCAGCTATTGGGGGGAGGTTGTGCAGTGGCTGCTCTCCCTCCCCTCCAGCCCCCCGTTGCTCTGGGACACATGGAAGGTGTGTGGTTATCATTGCTAGAGCCTGTTTCTATTTCCAACATCCCGGCCGTGCTCGCTGCACTGCTGCCGACCTGACTTGGACACCAGCTGTGACTGGTGTGGAGAATGGCCCCCTTCGAGAGTGTCATTCCTCGTGGTTGTGTACAGGATTTTCCCATCTGCTTCCTTATTCCTTCTGTTTTTTTACAGTGACATCTCAGCCTGTCCTCGAGCTGTGTCCTTATTTTTCATGTGGTCTTATTAAGGCATCTTTACCATTCTTTAAATAGCTTTGTTCTTGAGGCTCCCTTGAACAACTGGTACAAGCAGAGCTGGTGGAACAAACTCTGGAGATTGAATTTATCGTTTTCCTCCTTAGACATCGGGGGTGATGAACCATCTCCTTCTCCAGCAAAGCAGACCGGGTTGGATTGCTGTGATGCTGCTGTGCTTTGGTACCCGTCTGTCTTATACTCGCGTAGCACGTGTTGCTTGGATGCAAGTGTCAGAATTCCTTCTGCCATCACGGGGTTGACTGAGCAGGTGAACCATGGTAGCCAGGCTGTATAGCAGTGTGTAAGTGCCATGAAGCTGCCTGGTGCACAACATGGTATCGGGAAGTTCTTTCCATGAAGAAGCAGTGTGCAGACTTCACCTGCTCCCACAGGTGGAGAGGTCCTTCATGCTTCAGTCCTGGGCGCGGTGAGGCCCCGTGGAGCTGGTCGCAGCATGAGAGAAGGAGCACGTTCCTTGGCAAGGTGGTCCTGGTCCACCCGGGAGTCCCCTTTGCAGAAGGAGCAACTTCCTTCAAACCCTGGCCGTGTTAGAGCAGTGGTGGGTCCAGGGGGGAGTAGGTCTCTTGTAGAGATCCGGTGTTGGGCCTGCAGCTGTACATCTCTGTCCTTAGGTGTTTCTGCAAAAGGGCTGGAGGGGGACATGACAGCGGACATGTGCTGTGTGCTGCTGGGACCCTTCAGCCCCAGAAGAATGAGTGATGGAGGGAACTGCAGTCCAGCAGCTCTTACTGAGAGCCAAAAGCTGGCTGTGAGCCATGTCCCATCTGCTGTCTAGGTCAGAGCGCTGGAGGAAGTGTTGGTGGGGCGAGTGTGAGGGGAGCTCCAGCAGATTTGGGTTGGAAAGGGGAGCGGTTGAGAGCCTGGAGGCCTCTTCCGGAGAAAGCACTAGCTGCTCTCCACCACTCGTCCCTGCAACAAGAGGTGGCAGGTGATGGATGAGTGAACGTGGCGTGTCTGTCCCCCTCCCGGTGTCCCACACCAGAGTTCAGATCCTGCAGCCTTGAGCTGTACCGCACCTGGCAAGCCAAGGGCCCATCCAGGCTTGAGGAGCACATGTCCTGCCAGCTGTTTTATTTCCAAGAGGGAGGCTTGACTCTCTCCTGCTCGCAGGGTGCCAAGTCCCGTGTGGGATTTACACTCTCATCGCTGCAGAAACGTTTCTGGAGGCCACGCAGACTTCTGCTCCTTGTTGAATTTCCTCTGGCCGGGCAGACACCTTTTCTCTGGTTGCACCACGTGGGTCCGGGCTCGCGCTCTGACCCCTGTGCTCGGGAGGGCTTCAGCTGCATCCCCGCTCCGGGAGGGACCACAGCGGGTTTTGCAGGCTGGGCTTCTCACAAGAGAGAAAGGAGAAGCAGCAGCTTTGGGGATAACCAAGATTTTAAAGAAAATTTTCAAAAGACAAGTGTGGTGACTCTTCCAGACCAAGGACTCTGCACAGGCGTTTGATTGGGATCGTCTCTCTCGGTCCTACCTGTGCACGCTCGTCAGGGCTCTCCAGCCAGGGGAGGCGGGAGGAGGCTGCCGGCACCTGAAGCTCTTGCACGCAACGTGTTGGGCGGTGCGAGCCCCAGGACCTGCCACCACGCAGGTAACTCTCTTCTGCTGGTTGCTCAAAACTCAGGTATGAAACGCTCAGCTGGAGCCTGGGGTGCGAGGTCTTTGCAGGTTCCCGACCAGCCCTGGAGGAACGGCCACCGTTGGGCTGCGACAGAGCAGATCTCCCTCTGCCACTCCAGACTTCTCATGGCCTTTGGAGGTGGGGGGGTGGGGGTGCGTTCTCCTCTTTGGTACAACATCGGCTAAATGGACATTACACAAATTGTGCACATTGGTTCAGTCTAAGCTTAGTATTTGTGAATTAAGTTATCTGATGCTTCGCATGAAAACTTCAAAAAGGGGAGGGGGGGGATTTTAACTGAGAAAAAGCCTATGAAAATATACTGGAAATATGGTAAAGAAATCGACGTTCTGCTGTATATTGACAGAATTATTTTTATTAAAATACACATCCATGTGCAACAGCTTGCATGGAGCCGTGTGCTTTGTCAGTCTCTGCTCGCTGGGGAAGGCGAGCGGCGGAGCCGGCGTAGGCGGCAGCTCGTGTCCCCTCTGACATGGGGTGGCATCTGGCCCTGCCGGAGCGGGGCTGCTGCCCGCGGGCAGGACGGTGGGGTGGTTATTGCAGTGGTGCCCCGCGGCTCGGCAGGCACCAGCCCGGGGACTGACCGCTCGGTGGAAGGAGCTGGGCTCTGCCCCACAAGGATGAGCTGGTTCCAGGATGGGTTTTCCCCACCCAGGGGTGAGCAGACGCCAGCAGAAGCGTGTCCCTGTCATTGTGCAGGTCCCTCGGCGGTCAGGGCAGGCTCTTGGCTCGGGCATTGCTGCCTCACGTGCAATTATTGGAGGGAAATGAGCAGTTATCGCTAAGACTTTCAGGTCAGCCCTGCCCAGCCTCGGTAAGAGGTATTTGTGGAGCAGTTCGTCATGCAGCAGCTGCCAACACCTGTATATATTTCTGCTATAAGATTTTCTTGGCATAACGGAAAGCACGTGATGGCTCTTCTCCGAAACTTTTTACAGAATCACTTCTCCCACCGTTGCTGAGCCCTGCCAGAAGTAGTGGTCGAGGGGCGCTTCCAGCGCACGCTTGGGGTCAAAGCCCGAGGACAGACCCTGGCAATTATTAATGGGTGCCCTTTTGTCATGGACCATCTCCTGCATCCTCCTCCTTGCAACCCCGTGATGCCACGCGTTGGGTAACGCTCCCGCCTTGTGGCATCTCACTCAACGCATGTGAGTGGACCCCGAGCAGGAGGTCCCCGGGGTCTGGACAAGTCCTGAATGACACCGCAACTCCACTGCCTGTCACCCACACTGTCAGGGGGGCAAATCCTAGGAGTAATGTTGGCGTGCCCAGTGGAGCGTCGTTTTATTTTGTTAATGAAAGGATAGAGAGTAGTAAAGCCCTCATAATGATTTTTATTTCAGACGGTGGTTGTCCCACATTTCCATCACCACCTTTCTCCTAGAGGGTGAGATGTGTCATCCCCATAATACTCCTCGATGAGCTGCTGGCCTTCCTCACCTCTTGTTGGCAACAGCCTCTTGTAGCACCTTTCACAGCTTGTTCAACACGGCTCTTTTTGCAGGTCAAAAATTTCTGGATCAGCTGTGTGCCGTGGCAAGAACTGATTTTTCTCCTCGAGCCTCCTGTTGTCCACTTGTCATGTTCTGGTTGTGGGCCTACATAATTTTGATTTTCAGTGGTGGTTNCTCTCAAATTTGAACGGTTGGGGAAGGCTGCTTCGTTTCGTAAGTAAAGTCTTTAAAGAGTTTCTGACGTACAGACTGGGGGTGTCTAATCCACAAGTTCACCTCCTCGCACGGCTCCTTGCACCTCCATTTTGCCCCTCAGAAGACATGGCCATCCTGGCCCTCGGTGTGATGTGCTGTGAAGGTGTAACCCCGAAACTTCATGTCTAAAAACAGCCAAGCACAATCCATGAGACAGTTCATGGAATCACGGAATTTCAGAGTTGGAAGGGACCTCTCGAGATCATCTAGTCCAACTCCCCTGCCAAAGCAGGATTGCCCAGAGCACATCACTCAGGGCTGCATCCAGACGGGTCTTGAAAGTCTCCGGAGAAGGGGACTCCACACCCTCCCTGGGCAGCCTGTTCCAGTGCTCTGTCACCCTCACCGTAAAGAAGTTTTTCCTCATATTTGATCGGAGTTGTCCCCCCAAATCTGATTCTGCTTCAGCTTTCCTTTCCACCATTGCTTTACCCCATGGTGCTCGTGATTCATGGGCAAAGATGTCATTTGGTTTTTTTTTCCTGTCCCCTGCCTACATCCAATGGACGTAGAAAATACATTCCTAGAAAATACAGCCCTGCCCTGGGATTCTAATGGTGAGTGTGAAACACTGATGAAGCTTTAGGCTGAGGATCAGTCCATGGCACTGACCGCAGCTCTAGCCTTCACCTTTCTGAGGTTTCCCCGTACACTTTGCTCCTCTCCCGTGCAGTGATGGACCATCAGCCTGGTGTTAACAGCCGGGGGCCCCAGCTGCTCCCACCCTCCCCGGCCCTGCAGAGGGTCGGCAGCTGGGACGACTCCTGCCCAGCTGAAGGGGTTGGGTCCTCACCCTCCTGGCACTGCCGGCATTGCTTCTCATCTCCCTCACTTATTTTGCAGTGGCCGCCAGCATATTTGGAAGATGACAACATTTAAGGCTTTGGCAGATCCATATCATCTCCCTGAACCCTCCACTCCCAACCGTGGGGGTGAGAGCACGCTGTAAGGACGTAGAGCCTTACCTATGGGTAAGGGTAACCTCACCTATGGGTCCTTGACCTATGGGTCAAGGCCTGGCCCCAGTATCTGGTTCCCAATGAAGCACACCGTGACCAGGCACAGTTTGCCCCAAGCCTGGGGAAAGACGTGCCGGTGGCAAAGGGGTTTTTCAGTCGCACCATGCCCTGGGCTTGTAGGGTCTGCTCCTTGGGCTGGAGAATCAGGAAAAATTCAGAGAGCAACTTGTGGCAATGAGTCTTTATTATAAATATTTGCTCCACTGGGCACATTCTGGCAGGACAGTGACAGCAGGAGAGACTTGGTGGCCGGCTGGTCCATGCTACTGAGACACGTGGTCCCACTGGGGCTCGGGCTGGCTCCCCCTGCAGTGACAGTGCCATCGTGACGGGACCCCTGGGAGAAGAGCCACGAACGCTGCCTGCTCCCTCCAGAGACGGCGGGACTGGATGGGCGAGTTGGATGGCTGGTGGACGGCAGAAGGAGCATTTCATTTCTCCCTTTGAAGCTTTTTCATGGCTCTCTTCACCCAGGGCTTCTTGGGGTCGGCGCAGACCTCGTCACCACTGGCAGCCACAATCCTGCAGCGAGAAAGTGAGGAAAAAGAGTGAAAACATGAACCATCAGCCGTTCCCTTCCCATGCAACTGCTTCTCCATACCCTGTGTGCTGCCCCTTCCTGTATGGAGGCTTGGAGCCATCTCCAGCAGGCCATGCCCTCCTTGAGCTGATGGCGCATGTCTGAGTCTTCCCAGACCGCTGCCATTAGCAGAAAGCACCAAAACCTAATTCCCCCCGCCTCTGCCCACCCCACAGAGCTACTTTCCTACCACAGCCCCTACCCTTTCCTACCACCACCACCTTCCCAGGCACGTGCTCCCCGCCGGGCCCGGGCTGTCTGCGGGGCAGGACGGGATGGGGGGAGCTGCTGTAGCTCCCAACTGGAGCTGTAGCTCCAAACCCCAGGGGTACTCACACAACTGCGGGCAAGGAGCAGTCGCGGGGCGTCTCGTAGAAACTCTGCATGCGTCGGATGGGTTTCTGCGCGTACTTGAAGCAGCATTCGGTGGGTGTGAAGTGGGCTGGGAAGAGAAGGGAGAGATGTTGTGAACGCCCTTGGCAGCATTTTGCAACCAGTTGCATCGCCAGACAGTGACATGGCGGGATATCGAGCACAGGACAGAGGCCGTGGAGGTTCTCGGCAGCCCCCATGGCATCCCACAGCAGGGATTTGTTTCCCTTCGTGGCAGCAAGGCCAGGGCTGGGAAAGGTGGCCAGCGGTGGGGACGGGAACAGCGTGGGACCTGGCACCCTGCATTGTCTCAGCTGCCAGAGTGCACAGTGAGGTCGGGGTGCTTGGTCTGAGGACGAGGTTTTTGGGAGTTTACAAGGTGGGGGCACAATTTGTAAGGCATTTTGGGAGGCTCCAAACAGCTGCATATGCTCCTCCCCCTCCAACCTCATCCAGCTGAGACCTGGAGAACGATTGCCGGAGCCTCCTCCAAGCTCCTGCCGCATCTCCCCAGGGCTGGCTCTGCTGAGGCCACCCAGCACCCTCTCCAGCCTTCCCTGCCCCAGCCAGGGGTTGCTCCTCCTGCCAGCAGCACCGTCCCCACCCCCTGCTGGGGTTTCTTGCCTGACCTCCCCAACGGGACAACCCCAGTTGGGGACCCTGCGCCCCATCCTGCAGCTCACGAGGTGCCTTACCTGCAGCGCGGTGCAGGGAGAAGGTGAGGAGCATGGCGAGCAGCAGGACCGTCCTTGCAGCGAGCATGGTGGCTGTGTGAGGGCTCTTCCTCCAGCCTGCTTCCTGCTGCCCCGTCCTGTGTCTGTGGCTTTGGCTCTCGCCACACCATAATTTATCCTCTGCATGCCACCCACTTTAACCGCTTTTCCCAAGAAGTTCGGACACGTTCTGAGAAGCTGCTTCCCAGGGACAAGGGGATTTCTGACGTTGTTTATTGTGGGGGCACGTCCCGCGGTGGGTGGAAGAGGCCGAGGCGTGGGGCAGCCACTTCTGCTTTCTGCGGAAGAGCCGCAAGGCTGCGAGGGGCTTCCAGGAGGCTTTGGGGGAACCGAAATTTACCCAGGAAAACAGATTTCTGTGAAGGCAAGACATCAAGTCTAATGCTTGCCTGTTTGTTTCTAACAGGAGAGAGAACCAAAATCTCTGCGCAGGAACAGGTCATTGATGGATTTAGCTGGTTTGCCTGAGTTGTCAAAGGCAAGTGACTGATGAGTCCCCTCCGAACCGGCCTCCCCAACCACCCTGGCCACACCAAGGGCACTGGGTTAGGCAGTGAAGCACTTAGCATGGGATGGG
>VYZM01007332.1:60956-78201 GCA_013398915.1 Dromas ardeola
GAGGCAGTTAGCATGGGATGGGAGGGGATGGGATGGGATGGGATGGGATGGGAGGGGATGGGATGGGATGGGACGGGACGGCATGGCATGCAGAAAAAGCCACACTGGACCAAACAAGGAGGGACCCCAGAGCAGAGATGCTTTTGGTGGGTTCAGGGGACTTTATAGATGGGGAAGAAATGGGGCAATGGCAGTGGGGCATCTGAGGAGAGTCTGGGTCTGATCCCAGTCTGAGCCCAAGCTTTGCCTCTGCCTCCCACACCAGCCATGGGATCGAAATGAGAGGGTCAGAGCGATGGAGGCTTGTGGTCATCAGTGCACAGACGGGTCATTTCTGCGGGGAACTGGGACAAACCCTACCACAATCCCAAGACAGTCATCCCGGACCCCAAGTGCAGGAGGGGTGAGTGGCACAGACCCTGGTAGCGGCCCTGGTGGACATCAGCCCAGCTTCCATGCAGAGATCTGCTCCCAGGAAGGGGAGATGAAGCTGTGGTCTGCATGCGAGGAGGGGGTGAGGAACTGGTGGGAACCCACGTGGGATGATGGTGAGTGGGAACACGGGGGGAACCTGTCTGTGGCTTGGAAATGGGGCAAGCCAGGACTTCTCAGAGGAGAAAGGTGAAAACAGACTTCCTTGAAGATTATCTCATGTTTGTGAACTTTCTCTGGAAGAAGAAAGGAGAAGGAAACAAACCAAATGTGCTGATGACTGGTTTGGAAGATGTGGTCTGCAGGACATCAGGTCTGGCGGCCTGGCAAAATGGCAGGGTGGCCATGTGGAGAGCTGGGCACGGCACCGCTCGTTTCTAGTGCCACCTTTCCCAGGAAAGGGCTCTGCAGGAAGAAAATACCCAACACACAGCCCCTGAGCCCCCTTCTGCAGTCTCTGTCCCTTCCCTGGCTCACTCACCTTCCCCTTTCCAGCTCCTACCATGTCGCCGATGTACAGACACTCGAGCCCAACAAGTCACCAGAGTCACACCACCTCCTAGACATCGGTAACAAGCAAAGGGTTGTAATTAAGGAGGAACTGAGCTTTAGAAGTTAAAATGGGTAGGTGTGAACAAAAAAACCCAACGTAGGGATGGGAATTATCCTCATGCTGGTCCCTGACGCTGACACCACCAAAACCCTCTCTGGAGGAAGCCTTCATCACCATCAACCATGGCCAAAAAGGCAAAGGTGAAACAACAACCAACTTTCACCAGAGCCTTCTTGCCTTCCCTGGGAATAATAGAATTGGAAAAGGCAATAGTAAATGTGTCGAGGGAAATAGTATTACAAACGCCATGGTAGATAGCAAAAAGACCTTCCAAACAGAGGTTAACTCTAGCTATCAAATGGTGATACAAACCCAATTGGCATTAGATGATGCATTAGAGGCCAAAGGGGGGGTTTGTGCTCTCATTAACACCAGTTGTTTCTGTGTAGACCAAGAGAAAATAATAGAAATGGATATAATGACAATCCAAAGCCACCTAAAGGTTTTTCATAAAATGAAAACACCCAACCCTTTGGATGGGTGAGGTTGGACACCAGACATTAGCCGGATGGTTTGGAAATTTACTTAAAATATTATTCAAATCTGTATGTATAGGGCTAATGGCTATAATAGTAACCTATGTGTCTGTTCAATTAATTATTGGTTGTGCTGAGATTGTGTGTCTAAGCAGTGGGCAGTTAGTCAGCAAGAGATAAAGCTGATGGAAATGCAAATGCATGGGAGAGAAAAAGAAATTAAAGCAGAAGAAAACCAGCTCTTTAATATACAAAGGCTGCCCTGGGATCCCAAGCATCCCTGCTGTGTCCATTCCCCCGTTCCATGGCCCTGGCTTGGAGGGGATCAAAGGTAGGAAGTCTGTGGGGCTGGTCCGGTCCCTGTGGGTCTGGGAACAGGAGGTCTCATGGGCACCAAGAAGCAGGTGGAGATCTCTGGGGTGCACCAAAAGGTGCTTCAGTTTGAGGAAGCCTTTTAAATTGTTGCCTTCAGTCCTCAGGAGCCTTCAGACCATGGAGACACCGTGTCTGCTTGGTCATGGTGCCCTCTCCTGACAGCGGTGCAGGGCTTTCCCAGGGCAGCAGGTCCTGCATTACCCAGACCTCCCCACAGGACCCACAACCACTGTCCCAGCCAGGTGCCCTTCTCTGGTCCTGGGTCTGGACCCTCTGCCAGGATTTTCTGTTGCATGTAGTGGTGTCACAGTGCTGGTGGTGGCCTCACAGCCCTGGTCCTGTCCCCATCCTCAGGCAACAGGAGTCACAGGGGACTGCACTAGTTGGAGAAGGCAGGTCCAAAGGATGGCCCAAGCCCTTGGCCCCAGTCCCACCATGCTAGATGCCATGGGGCTGGCACTCTACAGCTGGCTCATCCTGCTCAGGGACGCCATCTGCCTCTTCTTCCTCAGCCCCTGCTTCTTCCTGCTCCTGGTGGCCTGGGCCATCCTGCACTGCTGGCACAGCACCTCCAGCACATGCCAACGGGTAGGAGGGATGCTCTGGGCCAGCCTTTCCCTGGGAGCCTGACAGGGCAAGATCCTGCGGGGACCTGCTCCTGCTCAGCAGGACAACACCTGACAGGGGTCCACATGCACTGTGGGGCAGGGGCTGGTGGGACCCATGTGCACCGTGGAACATGGTGGACAAGAGGCCTCTCAATGGGCTCAGCCAGGGCGAGGTCATGGTGATGCTGGTTCTGTGCTGGCAGGTCACTGCTGGGAGCCGACACTGGGGAAGGTGGATGAAGGACCAGGATGGAGGTGAGGCCCTGCTCGGCCTCGGCACCAGCTCCTCCAGGTGATGGGATGCTCCTCCTTGATCGGCTCTGCCCTCACACCCTGCACGGTGCTGGGCTGGACCTCCTCACCCAGCCAGAGACCCGGGGGCTGTGCTGCGCCCATGCTACTGCTGTCAGGAGAGGGCACCATGACCAAGCAGACAGGGTGCCTTCTTGGTCTGAAGGCTCCTGACCAGTAAAAGGCAACAGTTTAAAAAAGTTCCTCAAGCTGAAGCACCTCCTGGTGCACCCCAGAGATCTCCACCTGCCTCTTGGTGCCCATGGGACCCCCCCAGGGTCATCCCTCAGCACTGGATGGGTTTTGTCTCTGTCATGAAAGCATCCCTGGAGCTGCTGCAGACAAAATCCTGTTCCCCAGGAGATGGGAGCGTGGGCAGTGGGGCTGCCAGGGTCGCTGTTGCTCAGGGACTTGCTGGGCATCATCTGGCTGATGGCGAGTGATGGCCTCTGCATCACTTGCTGGGTTTGGTTTTTTTTGTGGTTTTCTTTTGTTGGTTGGTTGGTTGATTTTCTTTTTTTTTTTTCCCCCTTATTAGTCTGTCTCGGGTAAAGAAGGAGGAAGTGTGGGGATGTTCAGAGTTATTGCATTTGTCTTCCCAAGTCCCCGTTACCTGTGGTGGAGCTCTGCTCTGCTGGCAATGGCTGAACACCTGCTCGCAGTGTTCAAGCGAGTGGGTGCAGTGAATGAATCCCTTATTTTGCTTTGCTTGTGTGAGCAGCTTTTGCTGTCTTTATCTCAACCCATGAGCTTTCTCACTTTTGTCCTTCCATTTCTCCTCCCCATCCCAAAGCCCTGGCAGGGATCACTGGGGAGCTCCCTGCGGCCCCTGGCATGGAGGGGATTTCCAGGGCCGTATGCAGGTGAACCCCCTGTCTGCTTCAGCATCCCCTGCCTGTTCTACCTGCCCAGGGAGCTCTGCAGAGAAATCCTTCCTCTGCAGCACAGCTCAGACGCACTGAGGTGGTGGGGCAGACGTGGCAGCGGGGCTGAGCTCATGCGCAGGGCAACGCAAGGGACAAGCTGAAAGCTCCAAGCCCAAAACCGACGGCACTTCTGCATCTAAGAGCCCTCAGAGGAGTCTTCAGCCCCTTTTGGGTCTCCTTGAAGCGAGTACCCAAATGCCCAGAGCATCCAGGCAGCACACTCCCGTCTCCCTCCCTGCCCACCCTAGTGAGACCCACACGGTTTGGGGAGGCATCGGGAAGAGCCCCCATCCCACCCCAGCCCCTCGTCCGGCTCCATGCCTCAACCAGCTGGCAGCAGCACAGTTGCTGGGGCTGGAAGAAAGGACACCACTTTCCAGTACCACATGAAGTAAACCTTTATTTTGTGTCTGTGCTCAGTGGGTGGGTGCTGGCAGGGCCGGCAGCACTCCAGGAGCTGGTGCCCAGATGGTTGATGCGGCGCAGGGCTCCGGGGAGTCAGTGCCGCGCCTCAGCACTGGGGACCTCCGCAGGGTGGATCCTCCCAGGAGGATGACTGTAAACCTTCCTTCCCACCAGGATGTTGGGTAGTCTGAACCAGGGCACGCACTCTACATCATGGGGCTCGAAGTTCTTTCCTTTTCTGAAGCTTCTCAACCGCTTTCTCCACCCAAGTCAACTCTGGGTTTGCGCAGACCTTTGTCCCATTCCTGGTCTCAAACCTGCCGAGATGAAAGGTGAAGTTTGGTGAGAAACAACAGCTAAAATCCAGATTTGTCCATGCCATCCTCCCTTCCTTGCATTCCTTCTCCTTTCCCTTTGGCCCTGCACACTGCCCCTGGGTACTTGGTGTCCTACAGGCAGCTCATCCTGCAGCCCAGTGCCTCTAGGGCCTGTGCAGAACCTTCAGGAGCTGCGGGGGATTCGTGTCCTTCAACTTTGCCCTGTAGAAATGGCCGGACAGCCACATCCTTGCCTCTTCGTGCTGTCAGACAGACACCCATGGAGGCCACGCAGACCTGGCCCCTCCTGTCCCCAGATGGGACAGATGAACTGAATCCGTGGTGGCCCAGGAGACAGAACAGCAGTGGGGAAATGACCAGGACTTACACAACTGCTCTGGAAAAGCACTCCTTGGGAGTCATGTAGAAACCCTTCAGGACAGACAGCCGGAGAGGGGACTTTATGTAACTGAAGCAGCACTCGGTCGGTGTGTAAGGGCCTGGAGAAGAAAAAGAGATGGTGAGAGATTGGCTTTGGAAAGCAGTCTTTGAGACCGTCCCCAGTGACAAGGCTGACACATACAACATCCCCCAAGTTCCGCAGATGCTGCCATGAGGACCCCCAAGTGCCTCCTTCCTTCCCAGGGCAGGATGATCGTCCAGCAGCCCCAGCCCTGCAGAACCCCCCAGCCTTGGGAGCAGTCTCCATCCTTCCCCGCACCCCGGCACGTGTCTCCCGCCCCGACCAGGGTGTTGCTCCTGCTGCCAGCAGCATCAGGAGCTCCACACTGGGTCTTCCTGCCTGACCTCGCCAATGGGACACCCCAAGCCCTGACCCGCAGCGGTGGCCCACGAGGTACCTTACCTGCATCACAGCGTGAGGAGAGGGTGAGGAGCATCACGAGCACCAGGAGTGTCCTTGCAGCGAGCATGGTGGCTGCCTGAGGGCTCTTCCTCACAACGTGCTGTTCTGCCGCTTCGGAGGAGCTCAACTGTGGGCTCAGACAAGGAGGTGCTGCAATTTATCCTCTCCAGCCCCTCCCCACATTAGCCCTTTTCCAAAGAATTTTGACCAAATTCAGGCGAAAGCCCTGTATGTTTTCTTTGGCCAAGGGGATTTCCGTGTCACGTGGGATCTTAAAGGTTACCGACGGAGATGATACCTAGAAAGACTGAACAGACTTCAGCAACTTCCGCGTTCATCAAACGGGGTCTGTGGGAAAGCCGCAGGGTCTAAAAGGGAAGTGAAACCCTCCTCTGTGGAGGCGTAAACTCGAGGGCAGCCAGACCCAGGGGGAGGGGGTCAGTAGCGATAGGAAAGGCAAAGCCCAGCTTTCTGTGCAAAGTCGCTGAAAAGCCCCAGAGCCAACACAAACATTCTAGAGATGGCCGGACGTCTTGTGAACTTCCTGGGGACCATTAAGCAGAAACACGGTGACTGTTGCTGCCACCAGCCCTCTGCATCTCAAAAGATGTAGACGTCAAATACTGCCAGAAATTGCGTCACATTCCATGCTGTTCCTATGGAGGGCAACATAAATTTTTACATCAAAATTCCCTGTTTATAGCTGGGAAGCGTGGGGTGAAAGGAGAATGAGGTAGAGCCAAGATCTTCCTTGCAGATGAGGCCGGCTTAACCCCTCGGCTTCAGGGCAGGAACCTGACTCAGGCTGAGAGAAGTGGAAGGAAACGTTGGCATTCAAAGTTCTTGGGTGTTTTTCCAACATCTTCCTCCCTTCGCAGCCTTGAAGCCTCCCAGATCCTGCAGGACCTGCAGAAAGGGGGTCAGCCTCTCTGTGTTAACCTGGGGACAGCTTCTCCCACCGTGCTCTACTCCCCCTTCCTCATCCAGCCACTCAGACCACCAGACCCTTCTGCAGGTCCTTGCCAGTCACGCACAGCCCCTGATCTGGAGCTTATTTCCCCGTTCCGTCTTTTTTTTTTTTCCAGGCTGTAAGTGGATGCATGGAGCAGCAGGGTCCCACACAGATCCCCAGGGCACCACGGTCCCCCATCACCCACCGTGAGCTACCCAAGGGGCCACCTCAGGCCCTTCTTCACATTGGCACCCCCCAGCCACCCTCTGCCCCTTTGGAGCAGGACGTTATTCCTGGGACTGTGTCATCCCTGAGTGCCTTTTAAAAAACTTGGAGGGAAACCGCACAGTGCTGAGAACTGCTCTGGTCATGCCCAGGTCTCCTCAACCCCAGCTGCAGTAGGAGACACATCTCCTGCTGAGGAAGGCTCAAGGAGCCCAGGTGGGGTATGCCAAGGCTCTTCCCAACCTAGGAGAAATTATTAAAATGCATACTCAGACCCCTGTAGTTTCTGTGCTTTGGTTCATCTTCTGTGGAACAATGGAGTCCTTACATCTCAAAAGCACGACCTGGCCCAGGAGGGGCTGGCATGAGGCCACCCATGCTGTGTAGCTGTCAGAGGACTAAAAATAAAGCATTCATAAACAGGTCCCCCAACCCTTAAGGACAGTGCCATTCCTTCCTGCATGTGTTCGACCCAGCAACTCAGTGTCTCCCCGGGCTGTAATAAGCTCTTCGTGCCCTCCTGATGATCCCCAAAAGCACCTTTCCTTTCTCCCACAGCTTTGCGGGTGCTCCCTTCCCCTTCTCTGCCATCTCTTCTTTGCCCCGGGCTCCCTTCTTGCAGTCAGGTGCCTCTCCAGGAGCCTCTCCCCAAACCTGGGCCACGGCTGCTGGCACCAGAGTAGCCTCCCGTCCCATGGAGCCCATCCCAGCAGGCAGCCCTTTGGAGATCACAACACTCCATGAGCTGCAGCCAAACCAGTAATGCCGAGCTGGGGACATGGGCCATATTTCTGCTCCTGATGCATTTTTGTCTTACCTGTGGTGTGTCCAGGAGCAGGCCCACCAAACGCAGGTGGCATGATGGTGTCATACCCATGGTAGATGTCCTCAAGTTGGGGGAACTGCAGGCTTCCCTGCAGCCACGGACCAAGCCTGCCCTAACCACACCAGGGACAAAGCCACCATCCAAGGGCTGGACCCTGATCAACACAGAAGGGTCAAGGCCAGGCTTGATGAGGCTCTGAGCAACCTGCTCTAGTTGAAGATGTCCCTGCTCACTGCAGGGGGGTTGGACTAGATGGCATTTAAAGGTCCCTTCCAACCCAACGCATTCTATGATTCTGTGATTTTGGGGATGGATAGGCATGGTCTCGCTGCAAGTCGCCCATGGCACATCTCCCCACGGCCTGGGGCTTCACCCAACCGCTCCTCAGCTATGGGGGATGCTTTGGGTGGGCAGCATATAGCACATGGGGGCACCCAGCAGCCGGGATCAGGGAAGAGGGAAGGGGCTGCTCTGGATGAAGAGGACCTTGAGAAATAAAACACTAGTGGGGGCCTGCTTCTGCAGAGTTGTGCTTGCTTATCTGGCAGAAGGGGTGCTCTGCTTCCCCTTTTTCAGGTTTTCAAGACATCGCTATTGCAGCCAGACGATTCATGGCTCCCCGGAGACCCTTTGATGTTTGTTCTTTTACTTTTTGGGAAGGGAGAGACTGATGAGCAGTCATTAACTGATCAGTGCTGGAAAGCCCCACAGCTGACCCAAGTTCCCTTTTCATTTGAATGTGCTCTGGAGAATTTGCTTGTTTACATAAAAAATAAACAGTCTCCTCTTGATTCCGCAAGAGGAAAGATGCCTGGGGGACACCTCGGGCGCAGCCTTTGCCAGCAACAAGTGCCAGTGTGGGGAGGAAAGAGCTGGGCAGAAGCAGCCCCTCTCTTGGAAATGGGGTCTCAGCAGATGGCTGGGCACACCCAGCCCCATGGCCATCCTGCTGCTCGGGAAAGCAAAGCGCGGCAAAGGCAGCTGGGCTGCCATGGCAGGAGAGCGGCGGCTGAGCATCACTGAGTGGAAAGCTCTGTCGAAAGAGACCTGGGAGTCCTGGGGGACAACAGGATGACCATGAGCCAGCAATGTGCCCTTGTGGCCAAGGAGGCCAATGGCATCCTGGGGGGCATCAAGAAGAGCATGGCCAGCAGGGGGAGGGAGGTCATCCTCCCCCTCTGCTCTGCCCTGGGGAGGCCCCATCTGGAGTGCTGTGTCCAGTGCTGGGCTCCCTGGCTCAAGAAGGACAGGGAACTGCTAGAGAGGGGACAGCAAAGGGCTACCAAGATGATGAGGGGACTGGAGCATCTCTCTTAGGAAGAAAGACTGAGGGAATTGGGTCCCTTCAGTCTGGAAAAAAGACGACTGAGGGGGGATCTTATCAAGGCTTATAAACACTTGAAGGGTGGGTGTCAGGAGGATGGGGCCAGGCTCTTTCCAGTGGTGCCCCGTGACAGGACAAGGGGTAACGGGCACAAACTTGAGCATAGGAAGTTCCACCTCAACATGAGGAGGAACTTCTTTCCTGTGAGGGTGGCAGAGCCCTGGCACAGGCTGCCCAGAGAGGTGGTGGAGTCTCCGTCTCTGGAGACATTCCAAACCCGCCTGGGCGCGTTCCTGTGCCCCCTGCTCTGGGTGACCCTGCTCTGGCAGGGGGTTGGACTGGGTGATCTCCAGAGGTCCCTTCCAAGCCCTGCCAGTCTGGGACTCTGTGAGTGTCTGAAACCTGTCCCCAAGGAGGCACTGGGATGTTTAGGAATAAGCTTTTCCCTATTATCTTCTGTTCTACCCAGTCACTTTGAATCTTCTCCATTTGCAATTTGAAACTTTTTTTTCTTCTTTAAAACTTCATGTTTCTGAGTGTAAAGCCCCTCCACATTTCTTCGGGATTCTCACACAAGGGTCTCCCCGGCTCCATATTGATGCTCTGGTTGACTCAGGGTACAATCACAAACCAAAGGTGATGGTCTCGTTCCTTCCCAGAGTCAGCGCTCACCCTGCGACTCCTACAGCCTGGGAAGACACTTTAAAAAGAGGAAAAACAAGAATCTCTTCCAAAGTCTGCTTCCTACGGCCGGACACTGGGGACCACCAAGTACTGGAAGCTGGAGATCCGAGCCATATCCAGTGCGGTAAGTCCTGCCCAGTGTCATGACACACGGAGGCTGCAGGAAGGATGTGTCCAGGAACCCTTCCCCAGGGGATTATCTCCACTGAGTCACTGGGCAACCTTGCTCACCGGCACTGGGCATAGAGCAGAAACTCACCGCGGCCACGCGGTGAACCCTCACCACGATGGCCAAGCAGAGAGGCAGGGATGGATGTGCCTGGACCAGAAACTGGAAGGTTCCACTTCGCTAAGGAAGAAAAAAAAGTACGTGATGCCAGTTTCCTCAAATGCACTGAAAAGGTGCCGTTCTTCCATTTTTCTCCAGTGAGTTGATCAACTGCCTCAAGGTGAAGTGAGAGATGGATCTGGGGTGTCAGGAGGAGGAGCTGCTGCTCCCAAGGGAGACTCTGAGCTGGAGAGGCTTCTGTGCCAGGTAGCAGTCAGGGGAAATGATGCTTGTTGAGGACTTCAGCCTCCTTCTTTCAACCCTGACCTTTTTTCAGCCCCTAGAGTTAAAGACAGCAGTGGAGAGCTGCTTCAGCTCAGCTTTTAAAGCAAAGCTGTGATAACAGAAAAAGAATAGGACATTGATGCAATTTCAGCCTCATTTTTAGTGATTTAATTTCTGAACACAATTAGTTCTGATACCTCCAAGGAGGCAGTAGAACAAGTTAGGAATTTACTTATTCCTTCAGTTTTTGATCAGGATAAGAACCAGCAATCAGAAAAATAAATTCAGTTGAAAGAATGTGATGAGAAAGATACATTAAGGTCCCTAGATACTGTAATAAAGAAGTATTTGTGCCGACTATGGTCTGAGTTGGCAAGCTGACATCACATCCCTCCTCGGAGAGCTCATCTCACTTCGTTCTATAATTTTTTTTTTTTAAATTATTTGCTTTGTGGCATTGTATCTCACTTGACAGAATTTGAGGGTGCTGGAGACATTCCAAACCCGCCTGGACCCGTTCCTGTGTGACCTGCTCTGAGTGACCCTACTCTGGCAGGGGGTTGGACTGGGTGATCTCCAGAGGTCCCTTCCAACCCCAGCCAGTCTGGGATTCTGTGGTTCAGAAATGAAGCTTCTTCCGTCACTCAAGATGGTCACTGAAGAGGTATGACCATGGAGAGTCCTGACAGCCTCTGTGTTTACCCAGGGGGACTTCACCTACAAGAAGCCCTTGCAGTGACGTGAACAGGGACATAACCCCCATAAAAGTGGAGAGTTAGCAAACGCAAAGCATAGAAGAACAACAGCCACAGAGCAGAACCGCGGCTGTGCAACCAGAGAGCTAAGGGGACATCCTGCATTCTGCTAAGCCAGCATTACGAATGTGGTGGTGCATAAGCTTGACCAGAGGCTGCCCTAAGCACGAGCACGCTTACGCAATATTTCATAGGAAAACCACCACGCAGAGCAGGGACAAACATTTCATAAGCCCCAATCCAAGTTTCGAACCAGAGAGGATGGTGACTGCGGGGTCTCTGCTTCACAGCAATAACTGTGCCCCTCACACATCACCCTGGAGGGAGGTCAGGGCTTGGAGAAGACAATGGCAGAGGCATCTCACTGCCAGGTCCGGACTGCAGGGAGCAGTGAGAGGGGACAAGCCGGGAGCCAAGGGTGACCCCAGCAGAGACAGTGTCCTCACCAGTGAGGTCTGAGCATGGAGGGCAGAGCCAAGTGCTGCTAAATGGGTCCATCAACAGTCCCACACACACCAAAGTGAAGAACCAGATCCAGGATCCGTTTGGGAGGGTTAGGGGTCATCCATTCAGCAGCAGGAGGAGATGGGGACAGAGACAGGGCTACAAAATCAAAGGGTCCATCCAGAGAGGAGATAAGATACCTACAGCATAGGTCCAAGGTCTATCCAAGAGACAGGTCCAGGACATCAGACCAGCACGCTTACAACACCTCCAGAGCAGGGACTAGAGGCTCAAGCCTGAGCTTAACTGTGGCTCTGGGGCCCGGGGCAGAGGGGGTGTGTATGGGGTGAGTCCATCCACAAGTGAGGCTGGTCAGGCTGATTAAGGCCAATTAGTGCCCTCAAGGCCTGCCACCATGCCATCTGATGGATCCTGTGGGGATGTGAAGGAGTGTGTGGAGTCCCAGTGCCTCCTTGTTCTCATAAGGTCAATCAAAACAGCTGGCTAACGAAGTGGTGGAGGGGGTTTGCACTGATGTGGAGTTGGAAACCAAAGATGTGGGTCAGCAAGGGACCACAATGGGCCCCCTGTCTCCTGTGGGTTGAGGGGAACCTCAAGGCAGAAGCACGTGGCTTGTACACTAGGTGCAGAAGGCAAGCCTTGTCCCACCTAAGCATGACAGACTTGGCACTAGTTATCTCCTGGGCCAAATTCTACACCTGAGGCAGCCCATGGACCTCCAGGAGGAGCACAGGAAGGCTCACGGTTGGGCATCCTTTGCACAAGGTTTTTCCCCGCACTATCAGGCATAGAGAAGCCAGGGAGCGTCAGGAAAGCCGGCGAGCGTGTGCCACCAGCTGGCTGAGGGACCCGGCACTCAAACTCTCCCTCGGTGCTCTGGAGACGCAGCCCCACGCCCCACGCCGTCGCTCTGCATCTCGGAAATGATTCATCACTGCCGGGGGCTGACCTGTTTACACAGCCTCCCCCACCCTCTCCCCATAATGGAGAGGAGAAAAGAAAAGAAAAAAAAGTTCTTTTTCTCTCTGCAGAGCTTCTTATCCCCCCTAAATGACCTTTCTAGCCTGGTGATTCATCTGGGGGGAGTTTTCACGGACTTTGCCATCTTCCCGGCATGCTGGAGCATGTGTCTAGAGCATGTCTGGGATGAGGGCTCCTGGGATGCAGGAGAGATGCTCACCCCTGACCCTCTTGCTCCTTCCACCTCCCCATGTCAGGCAAATCCCTGGGCACTGACTCTTGTATTGCGTTGCCTTTCCCACATCTCCTCCCCAACACTTGAGAGGAGCACACAAGGGCAGCTCAAGTCCTGGCTGGGGTGGGAGAGGTCCTAGCTCAGCCCTTGGCCTCTTGCCCCCTTACAGAACAGACTTGGAGTGGGATGTTTGTGTTCTGTGGACTGCTGTTTGGCCGTAGCTTTGCTTAAACAAAGCAAAAAACCTGGCTGGTTTTTAGTATTGCCTTAGCAGGAAGGGAAATGCGACTCCCTGTGAGAAAATATATTCATGACAAATTTTTTTGTCAAGACTGAAGCCCGTAAACAGTGAAGATGTGGAACAATAGCCCGGCCGCAGCAGCTGCGCCGGCTTTGCCGTCTCTCGGTGATGCTGGGATTCCCCCACGGTGCTTCATCACATGCGTTCATCTCCGCACCTCTGCAGGGACCAGGCTTCGTCACCCAGCCCTCGGGCTGAATGCCCTGAGGACAAGTGTTTTTAACATAAGGACTTTATTACTTTTATTTCTAAAAAAAGGTACATAACATACATCTTGCTATACAAATGAATCAGAGCTTGTAACAGTCACTGCGCTCTACAGCAAATGACATTTTTAAGGCCCGGGAGCCAGTGACACCCACAGGCTCCATTCTTCTGCACCAGCATTCGCCTTGTGCCCTCCCAGACTGCTCATCATATAGGGAAAAGGAGGAGCAGTGGCCCCATCACCTCCTGCCCCGGGTTTTACCTGTCCCCCATGAAGGGAGCCAGCGCCAGGCCCGCTGACAGCCTGGGAATAGGAGGGGAGCACAAGGATGGATCCAGGCTGGAGGAGCAGCTCCTCCCGACAAGTGCCAGCGTGGCAGCTGGAAGATGGTGGGAGCCGGCCGTGGAGCTGAAACCGGTGTCCTCACAAATACCGTGGTGGGACCCGAAGTGATCAGATCTGCCCGGTGCACATTCATCTCCCCAGCATCGCTCCAAGCCAAGGACTTCAGCCCCAACCAGGCAAGTGTCCACTCCGTTTGCTGCAGTACCCGGACAGTGACCCAGCTCCCATGGACACACATGAGCCATCCAAGACCAGCAAGAAAACAGACAATGCACAGCGTTTTCCAATGTTCCCAGAAAGGTCTCGACTCTGCGATGCTCCAGTAGCAAGGACAGGACATTACATACATTCAAAAGGCTACAAAACTTTACTACAAAAATAAACTTTCTAGTGTTTCATATAAAAGTAATGCCATGGTACACGGCCTCAGGAATTGCGAGGTGGACGGGGAGCCAGCGCTGACAGCCCCGATTCACCCTCCAGGTAAATCAACCCCAGCCAGCGTCACACAGCTGGGCTGTACAAGGAGGGGTTTCACCCAAAATTCCTAATTACAATTAATCTGATTGCATTCTGTGCTTGCAAAGCCCAAGATGAACCCCTGGCTCCCCTCTCTCAAGTCAACAAACTGCAGAAACAAGCGATCAAATGATGGCAGAGAACAAATGCCGTTGCGGTCCATCCTCTCCACCTCCAGGGCTGGACGGATGCCCTGAAGGTGTGATCTGATGGATCTCATAGGTCGCCTTCCTCTAGCCCTGATTTACATCTGGCGCATCATATTTGCTTTGATTATCTTACTTATTATGTGGTTTTGCCTTCCATTTCCTACATGCGTATTTATACTTTGGGATCTGATCCACTGAGGTTGGTTAGAGGAGGATCTGAGCCTTGATATGTATCTCTACCTACAAAGCATCAAATTGTGAAGACCCTTGCACTCTCCAGCAAAATTCATACTGGACTTAATGTTTAATAACGACTTGCAGGAACTGAACACAGATAAAAGATAAGGCTTACATACAGCAAGGTCTACATGTGTAAAAATCAAACCCAGTTTGGGTTAAAAAAAAAAGCCTGGCACTGTTACGGTGCTTTAGCAGCCCGGTGATCAGTGCTATCCAAAAAAGAAAAACTAAAATGCAGCTGAAGTGTAGGACCAGGAACGGGCAGTTTGTGCTTTTTTGTGGATCAGCAAACATGCTTATTTCTAGAGAGAATATGGGACCAGAAGGATGGTACGTCTGCTGTGGTGGAGTAATTCCTACGTGACTAAATCCAGAATTGCATTTAGCTCCTCCAAGAGGGTATTTCCTGGGGTTTGTTCTTGCAAAGAACAGCAAAAGCCCTCCAATGTTACCGCAGCAATAGCAAAATTATTGGGTGACTTCTTGCTTTCTCCCATTTACAAAGGCTGATGGACAGTATCCTGCCCTGGTGTTGGAGGCAGCTGGACACAGGGCGCAGCAGCTGGCGGAAGGGATTTATTGCAGTTGATTTGCCAAGAACCAGGTCTCAGAGTAAAGCTGCAAGCAGAAATGCCCATAGCTGTTGGAGAGAAAGGTGGCCTGATTTCAAGGAGGTAGGTTGTGGGTTGCCAGCTCCTCTGAACCTGAAATCTGTAGCACTGACTTTCAGTTCCCTTATCAGATGCAATTTTCATCACCTCTGTTTGAAAACTGAGACAACCCCTTGTGTCTCCAGCACGCGTAAATGGGGTATTTGATCAGCCCAAGGAGAGCCAGCACCCGGCTGACCACCAGCATCGGTCTTGGTCTGACAGAGCAGCCACCTGAAGTGCAAAGAAAGCAGCAGCAGAGAGTTTGTTAAGTGCAAATTGCATGGTCTTGGTGTTAAGATTGCTCAAGGTGGCTGAGCCTGAGTCCAGTAGCGTGGGTGAGTGAGTGGCTTCTCGGCCGGGCCATGATGAAACCCAGAAAAATTCCCAACAGCAGTTTGGAAATTCACTTCTGCCCACTGCCTGGCAAAGGGCCACCAAGCAGCTCTAGAACAGCAACAGCACGTAACAGTGCCAGATGAAAAAAAGTGTCTCATTTATTTCCAAAATAACGTCATTGGTCAATGCCAAATTAGAGTATTTTTGGACATTCTACTCTGCAAAAAAATCAGTTTTCTCTGGTGTCTTTATTCCCTGCCTTGCTTCTTACTGGTCACCAGTTCAGCATAAACTTAGCTTTCCTGCAGAAACACACATCTAGTTTAGGCCAAAAACATCCACGCCATAAAGTATTCAGATTACTTCCATTGGATAGACATCATTTTGATGTCTCTCCTTCTGATAGAGCAAGCCCTGTACCATTTCTCTTGACGTTTCTTCTGTTTTGACTCCAAATTTTAGATATAGCCATACAAAAGCAACACTGCAAGCCATCAGACCACCTACCACAGAAACTGGGATGACAAAGTGCATTTGAGATCTTGACAAGAAGCTGGGAAGGGCCAGATTGTTTGGTCTTTCTGTAGTCATCTGGGCTCTGGCTTGGCCTGAGAATGATTGACTAGTAAAAACTAATGTATCTGAAGGCTCTTGCTTTCCTACAGGCGATGAATAATCAAATGTTTTAGTACCAGAAGCATCTACAAAGGAACTGACAACCTTGTTGGTATGGACAGAAGGATCTTTGTCTATGGCAGTTGTGGAGTTTAGAGTAGAAACTGAAGTAGTCTCTGGTGGAACCAGTGTGGCTGGGACTGTGGCGATCTCCGCGCTGTGCAGAACAGAGGGCAGATCTGTACTAGAAAGTACAGGATGGTCTGATCCTTTAGTAATGGCCACGGGGTCTGAATTTGAGCTAGGAGAAATCATATCTCGAACATCAGGCATGGTATTTGCAGTATGTCCTACAGGTTCTTCTGTAGATCCTACAGCGTTGTCAAAGCCATGCACGAGAACCGTGGGATATGGCGTGGGCTGACTGGAGACCATGCCTGCAGCAAAAACTGTTGCAGGTGCAGGAGGTTTTAAGGAATCTCTGCTTGCTGGAGTGACTTCAGAGCGGGCAACGACTTCCCCTATCACAGGGGATGATCCTCCAGGGAGCTGGGTGGTGTCCTGCGTGGCTGGTGGGGATTTGCTGGACACCTCTGTCCTGGCAGCAGGAACACGCATTCTCTCCAAAACTGTTGTGCCAGTCCCTTGGAAGAAACTAGATGGAGCAGTGGTTTGAGATGGAGCTGTTACTGTAAGACCAACGTGTTTCTGAAAACCACGGGGCTCTTCTGGTGCCACTGCTGAGGTGGCATCACGTGGAAGCAGGGAGGCTGCAGCCCTTTTCTGGTCCAGTTTCTCTACAATCTTCTTCACCCACTCTGCCTCTGGATCTGCACAAATCTCAATGGACTTCAGAGTAGTAAATCTGAAAATAAAAAGGCATCACTTACTGGATAAAGAAAACACTGTTTTAGATGATCAGCGTGATAGGGAAGGCATGCAGACAGCAACACTGGCTCTCTCATAGTAAACAGCCCTGCGTTGGATGGATTATTTATTTCAGGAAGGACAGGTGCCTCTGAGATCTGATCGAATGAGGAGCAGCTGGACGTGACTCATGGTTTCCCCCTGAGAAGTTTTTCTCTTTTGAAAGCTGATATCTGATGTTTGATATTTGGACGGAGTGTCTCCTTTAGCGCTCAGGGCAGGAAGCTCCGCAAGCACCAGCTGCCCAGGGGCAAGCACACATGAAGACAAACCTCTCTGATTTACTGAGTGAAATGAGACTTTCCAAGGTTGACCCAGCAGGTTCACTTTGGAGCAACCTCCTGGGATGCATTAAAGTGGTCTCGATGGTGCCTCACCTTCAGGGAAAGTTGAAAACAACAATTATCCTGGGAATTATCCTGCAGAAAGAATGTAGCTTTTCACAAGCCTGACTCTGTCTCCAGAGAAAATACCTGCTTTCACAGAAACACGTGAGCTCTTGCCCTGCGTGCTTCCCCTGCCCTGTTCTGCCCACAAGTCGGTCCGTCGGTCCCTTTCCCCATCCATCTATCCCTGTCTCACTCTGTGCGTGAGCCCCTGACCTCACCTGGGGGCTGCTGGCCTTTAAATAAGGAAAAAAAGGCACCCACCCACCCACCCACCCT
>VYZM01007332.1:78321-93105 GCA_013398915.1 Dromas ardeola
GCTTACATGACGGCTTGTCTGCGGCAGCGGGGCTCCGTCCTGCGGTAGCTCCTGATCCGCTTCGCCGCTATCACAGAGGTAAAATGGCTGCACTCTTTTGAACACTTCAGAGGTGCTTTGGGTTGCCCTGAAATAAAGTTTACAACATATTAGATGTTGGGTTTTTATATGGCGCTGTTTCTTTTTTCCCCTTCTGTGGGGAGGAGGAGTCCAAAGCTTGCCATGAGTTTCTAATCCCTGTTAAAATGAGATGAAGACAAACCCTGTCAGGGCCATGATTCGTTTTTATCACCCAAAGAGGTGACAAAATACCCAGAAAACTGCAAAAAAAGCCCCGGGAAAATCGCAGTGCTCCTGGGACAGCGTTGCAGCTTGCCTTATATGATGTGCAAGTACCTGGACCTGCAGGTCCTCTCCCTTCTGGGTTACAGGAGGCCTGCTCTTAACACGGTGCCCAGAAGAGACATTTCTTCATCCCCCAAAGACCTGCTGCAACTGCCCTTCATGCAGGCAGTGCAGATCACAGGGCAGGATGCTTGCCTTTCCCTTGTCTGGATGAGTCATATCGCTTCCTCCTGGGGCAGGTCCCCTCCACGTGAGCATCCCACCTCTCGTTTGCTGGTACGTGGTCTCTGAACACCACGTGGGCTCAGAGGAAGGGTGCAGAGAAGGAACCTTTCGGTGAATGATACATTGCTCCCATAGATGTCTCAGCAGCCCAGCTTCACAGCCCAGTTTCTCACCAAAAAATCTCTTTTCCATCTCCACCAGAAAATACGGTTTTCATTTTGCAAAGTGTAAAAATAACCCCCTGCTTGACCCCTTCAAGGGGCAAAGCCAGTCACGGCACTGGGGACCCTTCATTCCTGCACCTACCCCCAGCCTCCAGCCACGGGCGTTTGCCAAGTGAGGGGAGGTTGCACAACGCAGCCTGGCAATTTGTGTCTGGCATCCCAGGGGGCAGGACTTATAAAACAAACCCTGATTCATCCGAGGCCCGCTGTGAAGAAAGGAGCCAGAGTCTCTACAAAATGCTGTCTCAGATTCCCAAATGAATTTGGTGAATCTGATACAGTTCAGTTGGGAATGATCCAGCCAGCGGGTGCAAGAAGCAGCATCGCTACAGGAGCGCCCTCGGCTCTTTTGATTCATTTAGTGGGGAAAACCATGGTTGCAAAGAAATCCCAAGCAAACACTCCTGTGTCTCCTCTATAGAGGAACATTTTAATCTCTAGGTCTCTGTAATGTTAAAGCAAGACTCTTTGTTCACACAATAACATCTTCTGTGGCACTTCAGGGTCAAGAATACTCCCTCGGGGGGAGCCGACTTCCCAATTAACTCATTAGCCAGAGGACATACAGCTGGTGTCCTCTACTTCCAGGAGCACTGTTCAACAAACCAGGCACAGCAGCAAGGGGACCAGATCCGTCCCTGTGGATGGGGACATGCACGGCAGGGAGAGGGCAGGGACTGCTCCCAGATGCTCTCTGATAACCATTACCTGATCTTCCAATTATTGGCATCACAAATAAATGGTTTTCAATTAGCTGAACTCCTGGTGTATTTTTCCCAGAGTGGAGGAGCTTGGAAAGCACCTTCCAAGGGGAGAGTGGTGTCGCAGGGAGCCAGCCCTGGTTGTCCCCCTCCTCCCAGGACACACGACCCTGCTTCTCTGCGCTGCATCTGAATCTTTGCCAAAGGGACCTCAGGGACACACATCTGCCTAGGACAACAGCTCTTTGGAGGCGCCACTACTGAGACCATTGGTACCTCTTTTCAGCACGGTTCCTCAAGCGACCCTGGCCAGGGAGCATCACCAGCCTTCCTTTCTGCAGAGCCAGCCTGATTTCATCTCTTTAGAGGAGACGGATGCTTGGCCACAGCAGAGCAGAGCCAGGCAGTGCTGAAGCAGGCAGAGGGTTCCCAGGGTAGGGTAAGCTGCCCAGTGTCCCTGTTGCCCACTTTACTCAGGCCAGCCCTGGAGAACCTGCCTGGAGGTGTGAGGAGTGGAAAAAGCTCCATCTCTATCTGCCCTCACTCCTCCCATCTGGTGGCAGCAGGGCAGAGATCATAGAAACACAGAATAGTTTGGGTTGGAAAGGAGCTTAAAGATCATCTGTTCCAAGCCCTTCCCTGGGCAGGGACACCTCCCACTAGACCTGGTTGCTCAAAGCTTGGCCTTGAACACCTCCAGGGATGGGGCAGCCACAGCTTCTCATCTTAAAGGCTCTTTGCCCCGTTCCCTTCCCACAGGGGGAATAGATCATCCCTTTGCCCTGGGCAAAGTCCAGCTTTGCCTGCGCTGCCGAGATGGCGGCTGCCAGCCTGGAAACCCACCCTGCTTAATTGCTGTCTTGGACAGCAATCACTGATCTGTGCCACAAGCCAGACCAGCACAGGGAGAGGTGTGCCCACCTCCTCCCGGCCCCCTCTGCACCACCCCGGGGCACGCAGAGACCTTTGTCCAGTGAACAGGAGAGTGTTTCCCACCGGTACGCACACACACACACACACACACACACACATGGCACATACACACACACACTGCACAGGCACTGGATCTGCAGGTGACAGCACCCCCCCTGCCTCCCAGCGATGGGAGCACCGGCATCCTCCGGACAGGGAGCCTGTGTGGACAGACAGACATCCATCCTTGGACAGGCTGTGGTCTGCCCCCATGGCATGTCACTAGCGGACATGAAAAAAGGGGAAAAGCGCATTCTTTTCTAACACAGATCATCAGAAAGTGTCTCCGACGCTCTCCCCACCTACCCTCAGGAGTGGCAAAAGCCATCACGGGGCGGCTCAGACTTCCAGGATTGCTGCCGTGGGCTCACCCCGCCACTTCCCAAGCCCAGCCTGATCCTGCTAGGAGATCTCCCACAGCCCACGGAGGTCCCTAGCGCGATCCAGCACCACCTTCCCCCCCACACACACACACTTCTCCAGCCCGCCCGGCGTGAACCTGGCTGCTCCCCGGGGTGTCAAGCGGAGCTGTGGCTCACCTCCGGCCAGGGTCACCAGGCACAAGACCCTCAGCACAAACAGGACCTGGAGAGAAACAGCCTTCATATTCCCGTGGTGGGCAGCAGGAAGGGCAGGCAGGAAAGGATCACAGGCAGTAATTCCCGCTCCAGACTGCTTCTTGCATCCTCTGGAGCAGCACGGCTGCTGCAGCTCATTCCAGGATTATAAAGCCCCGAGATGGGGTTTCGGCTGTTATTCAGCTCCCCCCACATGCATCTCCTGACGACAGGAGGAGGAGGGATAAACGGGTCAGGGGAGGGAATATCGCTTGCTCTGGATCTAGACGGCTCCTGGAATTCCCCAGCCGCACTTACATCAGCTTTTCCCAGCGCGGGCAGGGCAACTCCAGCCTCCTTGGCAAACTAATCAGGCAGGGACTTTCAGGCATCAGATGCTCCACCCTCCTCTCCCACCGATGTGTCTCTTGGCCAGACAGCCCGTGCCAAGGCACTGCTGTCCTCAGGCTTGTGAAACTCTCCCTGCCTCCAACCCGCAGCCCCCTGACGTGGATTAAACTCATTATTTACCCCAAATGCAAAAGCAGCTATTCCCTTCCTTTTTGGCAGCCATCTTACAACAGCAGGGTTGGTCGTTAAGCCAAAAGAGGTGGCATTTGCTAATCAGGATCACAAGTTCATCAGCTAGATTGGTGAGCTCAGGCCAGGCTGCCTCTTAGGAGCACCACCAAAGGAGGGACCCCGTGGCCTCCCCGAGCAGCCCCGTGTTCCCTGGGCACCTGCTTGTCACTCCAGCCCTGACTTTGGGTACAGGGCAGGCTCCCAGGCAGCGGGGTCTCGCTGACGCTGAGGGCAAGAGTACGAGACCCCAGCTCTGCAAGCAACCAGGCTGGCTGGGGGGCTTCCCGGCACCAGCACGAAGCCAGGTCCGAAGCGGACATACCATCACAGCAGTCACGTCCTGCACCTTTACTTTCTCTTTCATCTCCGATCCCAGCAGAATACATAACAATTTTCCCCTGCCAACTCCCTCAACTGAGAGATGAAGATAAGAACAAGACTGAGACAGTGTGGCTGCCCCTGAAATCTTTTTTTCCCCAGAGTTTTCTTAGGGTTGGTGGAAACTTGGCTTCTCTGTGCTGTGGGAAATCCCAGCAGTTCCAGTAGGATTTTATTCCTAAAGACTGAAAATCCCCAGGTTTCCATATGATGCATTTTAAAAACCTCTGGTGAAACCCTACCAGCCTGTAACTTTAGCCTTTGCTTATATTGTAATAGAAGAAAAAGCCCATTTCAAGGAAAAGAAATAAAATAAAATAAAATAAAAAATAAGACCTTGAAGTCGCCTGGTTGATCTAGCCAGAACAGGACATGCTGCATCTGTTGGGATGTTTGGCCCCTTCCCCCAGACAGTGTTTTCTCAGTTTCCCTTATGGGAAACTTTTATTCCAGGAACCAGCATTGCCCGAGGCGGTGGGACGCCTTGGCTACTGGAAGGGATGGCAGAGCCCACACATGCTCACATCTCCCCTGAAGAAACTGGTTCTGCTTCTTCTGCAAAGAGTTTACTGCCAGTAAACTGAAAACACTGAGGAAGGGCTCCAGCGTGCGCAGAAAGTGGGAGGGCGAGTGCTTTGTTTGCTAAAGGAATGACTTGCCACAGGCCTTGTTATTTTAAGGTGCAAACAGCTCTTTGGCAGGGGAGTGCAGCGGCTTTTCCAGCGCAGACCGGGATGGTGGTGTTCTACCTGGTAGGGAACTCCTCCAGAACACTCTTGAAGACCCCCCTTTGCTCCCAGTGAGCTGGATTTGGTGGTGGCCTCTGCCCAAGGAAATCCCGCAGCAGGAGGGCAGTTGCAGCCTCAGCACACATCTGTGGGACACGGCAAGCCTTCAAGTGCCATGGGTCTAAGCCACCAGCAAGCCCTGCAGTTCCCACCAAAAGCGGGACACAGTGATCAGCTTCAATGGGTGCGGGTAGCTCCAACAAGTCGTGACAAACCTGGGCTGCAGCTGGCAGAAAACTGGCATTGTGGCACCCAGCCCGCTTCCTATACCACCCTCCCTGTCCCATTGCACATCTCCCCTCTGGCACATCAGTGCCAGCCACTTACTCTTACTTACTTACGGCCACTTACTTCTTTTAGGTCTTGCAGCATTGAAAAAAACGAAGTCAGAGGACCGGCTGTAGCCCAGGAGATATTTCTGCTGTAACTAGTGATAAACCATAGGCATTATATTCATAGAATCGTGGAATTATTTTGGTTGGAAGGGACCTTTAAGATCAGCCAGTCCAACCATCAACCTAACGCTGCCAAACCCACCACTACCCCATGTCCCTCAGCACCGCGTCTGCCCAGCTTTTAAATACCTCCAGGGATGGCAACTCAACCACTTCCCTGGGCAGCCTGGTCCAATGCTTGACAACCCTTCCGGTGAAGAAATTTTTCCCAATATCCAATCTAAACCCCACCTGGTGCAACTTGAGTCTATTTCCTCTTGTCCCATCGCCTGTTCCCTGGGAGAAGAGCCCGACCCCCCCCCGGCTACCCCCCTCCTTTCAGGGAGTTGCAGAGAGCGAGAAGGTCTCCCCTCAGTCTCCTTTTCTCCAGGCTGAACACCCCCAGCTCCCTCAGCCGCTCCTCACAAGACTCCTGCTCCAGACCCCTCACCAGCTCCGTTGCCCTTCCCTGGACACACTCCAGCACCTCAAGGTCTTTTTTGTGGTGAGGGGCCCAAAACTGGACACAGTGCTCAAGGTGGGGCCTCACCAGTGCCCAGCACAGGGGGACAGTCACTGCCCCAGTCCTGCTGGCCACACTAATGCTGATACGGGCCAGGATGCTGTCGGCCGCCCTGGCCACCTGGGCACACTGCTGGCTTATGGCTGTCCACCAACACTCCCAGGTCCTTTTCTGCCAGGCAGCTCTCCAGCTGCTCTTCCTCAGGCCTGTAGCATCCATGAGATTGGTGTGACCCAAGCGCAGGACCCAGCACTTGGCCTTGCTGAACCTCACACCATTGGCCTCGGCCCATCGATCCCTCTGTAGAGCCATCCTACCCTCCAGCAGATCAACACTCCCACCCAACTTGGTGTCTTCTGCAAACTTACTGAGGGTGCACTCAATCCCCTCGTCCAGGTCGTTGATAATGATATTAAACAGAACCGGCCCCAGTACTGAGCCCTACGGAACACCACTCGTGACTGCCCACCAACTGGATTTAACTCCATTCACCACAACTCTATGGGCCTGGCCACCCAGCCAGTTTTTTACCCAGCAAAGCGTACACTTCGTATTGATCTGACAGTGACAGATCTCAGGACTTCTCTGGGCTCATCTTGGCTTCAGCTGATTTTAGTTTCTTTAGTTATGATAGAAATTGTCTAGGCAAATTCTGTTGTATTAATTTGATTTAGTTTTGCTTTATTTTCTAAGAATAGCAAGTAGTTATTCAGCGTGAGTCTGGGACTGTAGGTTAAAATGTGATGTGGATGAGGGCAGGCAGAGGAGGACAGCAGCAATCCCAGTCCATAAACACAAATCACACCACCCAAGCAATGGTATGTGCTACCCTGTGAGTCAGGGACAACCAGCTTTCAAGGAAACAAAGAGCAGAAAAACTGAGTAACTGGGAACCAGGGAACACAGACTGTGCTAAGAAAATGTATGAAAATGAAACAAAGCAGACCAAGACTGAAGATGAAGAAAGACCATCATGAACGTCACCTCCTTCCAGCAAAGATGGTGGCTGGGGTAGCTCATCACAATCCTTCCCCATTCTTCCTGAGGAGGACTTAAAGGAAGCTTCTTGAGGTTAGTTACCCTTAGGACCCAAAAGCTCTCCAAAGGGGTGGTGTAGCACCAAGAAAAGCAGAAGGTACTAGGAAGAGGGTTGAGGTGTTTCCCCCATATAAATTTAACTGTAGTACGAAAGAAGGCGGCTCTTAGGTGGATCTGAAACATGGACAAGGGAAAAAACACGAGAAAACGTAGGTCTGTGCACCTGCTATTGAGTGGGGGCAGAGGGACCATGCAAAGGGCACTGTGCACAGTTGGGGCTGGCACTGTAACCTCTGGGCCACCTAACACGGCTCCAGGTTTGATCTGTGGCTCATGCCAGACAGTTCGGTGTGGGGGCTGGCGTCTGGGCTGCCTGGCTCCAATTCCTGCTCTACCCTAAGGTCAGTTTCCCATCAGGATGGATGTCCTGCTACTCAAAGGCTGGCTGTGCTGTGGAGAAAGGGAGAACAAGGTCTGGTGTGGACTGGATGTTGGTGGCAGCACAAGGCATGCGGAAAGCCTGATCTGATGCCATACCCCTAACCTTTGGTTCCTCACTGCCAACCATTAGCCAGGAGCTTGGCTTATTGCTCCAAACCACAGACACCATGGGCCAAAGGGCCAGATCCCATCATGAAAGCCACAAAAGCAGCTCCAGGATTTCCCACCCACTGCAGCTTGGCCAGGGCTGTTCACAGGCAGGTGCTCAAGCTCTGCACTGGGTCAAAGTCCTCAAAGGTGGAAGGAACGTCTGACTAGTACCAGGAGAATTGCACTCGAAGGCTAAAAGCGACTTGACCCTGCAAAGGCAATATGCAAAACAAATATGCCAAGATAACTAGGGCTGTGTCCTAACCAAACAGGAAACGGCTCCAGAACATGGCCCATCTCCAACAGGGTATTTCCAAGTTGGAAATTTATGCTCCATTGCTATTCGTGGTTCCTCATGCAAGAAGGACTCTGCACTGTTCGTTACAGTAGGATTGTCTTCCTAAAAATCAGGTGGTGACTGGAGAAAAAGGAAAAGTCAGTGAGACCTAGGAGGCTGTATGTGACCTGGAAGAAAGACATACCGGAGCTGATCAGATGAGAATGCTGATGACTTCCACTGCATGGTCTCTTCAGGAGCTCCCAAGACCTCAGGAGTTGGTCTTCCTGGAGCAGCACCCCTGGTAGCAGGTATTAACAGCGTCCTTTGCTGTCCACCATGTTGTCCATGATCTCTGTCCCAGAGGCTTGCTGCAAAGAGGCAGCAGGAACACTCAGCTTTTGGGAAAACCCGTACGGTTTTGATGCTGCAAAGAGACAGGCTGACCCAGGACTCCAACTCCGGACTTATTATGAGATTCTCTTTCCGCTGATACAGGTCCCAGCTCTGAGCTGCCTTGAGGCAGCTCATCCTTGCACTACACCCACCTCTCCTCAGTGGGGTGGGCAGCTCAGCCACCGCTCTGATACAACCCCCCTTTACTGCAGCCCAAGACCATTAGACTCAAGGTGGCTCAAGCGCCACCACTGCGGCAGAGCTTCCACACTCACCAGAACTGGGGTCCTACAGTTTCTGTTGAGGAGCGCACACACGCAGCAAGGTCTGCAAGCCGGGACATTGGAGACTGGTGGTGCACATATTGCAGATAACACCAGGGCATGCAGCTGGTAGCCCACGTGTGGGATCAGATTCCCAGACTTCGATCCGGAGAAAGCTCGATGGCTTTTCCAATGACATGGCACTGGGTGCTATGGCCCAAAGAAGTCCAGAACCGACCCAACATCCTCCTCTCTCCTCTCCAAGGGAACCAGTGCCAGACTCAGGAGAATCCTTAGAGGCAAAGGCGGCCTCTCATTTTGGAGATGCCCTCAGCCTGTGCTTAATGTAGAGCTCCTGAGCCGTTAGTGTAATAAGGGAGAGAATTAAATGACAGGGGATCCAGAAAATTGTTTTGGCACTGCACGACTTTGCATTTTCTCACATTAAAGAAGAAGTCAGGAAATGAGGAGCAGATGTCTGGGGCTGTCTGCAGCCAGCGTCTCCACAGGGGACGGAACAACTCCTATTTGGGAAGTATCGACCCACGCGGGCTTGTGTTTTTAAGAAACTGCTTTACATAGAAAACATTTTCAAAAATAGCAGAGAACACCATGCAGGCTTTCACTTCTCTGAACACAATGGCTTCCTCCTTCCTTGTGAAGAAGAACAAATCTGGGCTCCAGCACACAGTGCAAAATGCTGATGCTCTGGATTTTTCCACAGTGATGCAGCCCACAGCTACCGGTCACCATCCCAAGCCAGCCAGGCTGCGGGACATGGCTTTTCCCCTGGCAGCATCACATCTGAGCTGCAAGCTGGTGGCTGATCCCAGTGGGAAAGGTGCACACCTGCGGGGGGAAGTGGTGCCTCTCCTCAGCAGCCGGAGCAGCCAGAACTGAGGACAACTCATTCTGCGACTATCCCACAGATACTGCCAAGGAATGCAATGGCTGCTGCAATAAACAAGATTTAAGTTGGTTGAAAATACCGCGTGCAAAGAAACAAACATAGAGACAGTTAGTTTGCAACACACTTAAGCTCTTCCTAAACAGAGGAGTCACGTGTGCCCCGCAGAGCAACGCGGCCACTGGGCGCAAGCTCTTCCCTCGGACAGGGGACGGGGAAGGCTCCTCTGGGGAGTTGTGCCTGGCTGGCACAGATGAAATGGGGCAGCTTTGGAGTGAAGGGGAAGGAGGTGCTGGGGCTCCGCCAGAATGAGCTTGCCTGAGCACATCAGGCCCCTGGCTCCTGCCAAGCCCCTATGGAGCTGGAGACATGTCCTGATGTGGCAATCCTTCTGTTCTGCAGGCCCCGAAGGCAACATTTCCACGGCGCTGGCACGATGAAGGAGTGCCAGATGATCCCCGAAAGGGCGATCTCTCACCACTGCACTGCAGGGAAGAGTGGGGAGAGCCGCAGCCGGGCTGGTCAGGACGGGCATGACAGAAACCTCCATGCGCTGCAGGAGCCCACAGCTGCCACAGGAGCTGCTGCCAGGCTTTCCATGGGCTGTGCAGTGCCGCAGCCCAGGGTAGCACAGCGGGGTCTCCCCTCCTTCGCATCTAGAAAAGGGTCCTACCAGGGCCACTGTGGGAGTGGGCAGAAGGTGGGGAGCAGGAAAAGTGCCACAGCTCTGCTATTCCACCTCTGCCAGAGCCCAGGGCCAGGCTAGTGCCTGCCGCCCTGGCTGAGGAAGAGGATGAGGCGTGCGCCTCTTCGCAGCAGCCCCAGTTACTCTCAGCTCTTCAGGCCCATCTGTCGGCACGCATGGGCCAGGACAATAGTCACCTCTCCACATACCTGCTTCCCACTTCTCCATCCAACATGTTCACACACGAATGCTGCCAGTCTCCAAGAAAGGAGCTTACCCAAAGCAGCTCTGTTTATTGCCTTCTCGGAAATGCTCACCTCTTCCCATGTCCTCGGAGACAGGAAGGCTGTGGCCCTTCCAACAGCATCTGTGGGACCGGTTTGACATGAGCTTAGCGTTAAGCCGTGATGGTGGGTGAAGGAAAAATCCAGAATACCTCTCTCACGCGGTGCCGCTGGGGCTGACCCCTGAGGGGGTCTCCACGAGAGCCGGTGGTGCCTGCGGGCCAGCCCCGAAGGGCAAGAGGAGCTGCCATGTGCAGTGCTCTGACCTGCTAGACGTGGCTGCGCTGGGGCTGTTGGCACTCCCTGGTCAGAGCTGAGCCCTCCCGCCCCACGAGCTTTCACCTCCCAGCCAGTCTCCTACAGAAATGGGACATCACAGCACTCCACACCAGAGCCGTCACCCCACTCGTTCAAGTGGCTCCTTCTGCCAAGCCTCAGCCACGGGCTCGTGCCGAGCTCCCCGCTGGTGCCCAGGGACACACAAGGGCAGCAGCACACAGCCCCAGGAGCCCGCAGCGCTGCCAGCACCCAACAAGCCTTTACATGAACCAGCACGATAAACACAGGCTTGGCAGGGCAAAAAAAACCCCAGACACACGTTTGGCTCTTAACCCTTTTCAAGCCTTGCTGGCTCAACTGAAAGACCAGGGAGTCAGCAGACCCCTTGCGTCTCCCACCCCAGCTTTTCTGCACCTCATGTCGTTGGAACAGGGTGTCTCCTTCTCCTCTGCTTTTGCCCAGAGCCTCCACACCCCTACCAGGTTTCAGCTATACCTCCATGAGTGACCTGCTCCCTCACCAGCTTGATCACAGGGAAACAGGCTTTTGCCTTACCCAAACTTTCTTTCTGGGAGCATCACCCCTGCCCCCCACCTGATTCAAGAGCTCCTTGGGCTCCCAATGGGCTGTGGGGTGTATTTTTAGGGTCAATGCAGCTGTCTCATCTCCTAACACAGCAACAGGCTACAGACGCTGGCCATTAGCGTTTTGGTGTTGGCTGGGGATCATTAAAAAGGGGTTGCTGGGAGTAAGGGAGATTTCTGCCCTGAGCCATGATTCCTCCTATCAACCCGAGGAGGCAGCAGGGGCGAACCAAAGAAAGCGGAGATAAGGAATGTTTGGGATTTAAAATGTTATTTGGGGAAAAAATTCCCCCCCAGGACAGAGCCGATCTCAAACCAGGGCTGGTGACCGAAGCCAGTCCTGCTCACACTGGTGTGCCAAAACCAAATGAGCCGTCTGCTGCAAGAGCTGATGTGCCCGTGCCCCTTCTTGCTGAGCTGGACGCAGCCCAGAGCCCTCCGTGCAGGCATCCTCCACATCCAGCCCTGGCCCGCACCTCCAGAGCACCACAGCTTCACCCGCTGCAGGCCAGCGGGGGGAAATTCAGGGAAGAGGCTGACTGTAGGCAGCAGGACCCCCCGAGGACCCCCACAGCTCTGACAGAGGGGGTGGGGGAGCACCGGCAAGTGCTCCCTGCGGGAGGGGTGCAGGGCAGTGGCGCAGCCAGCCCCTGACAGCCCCCCGGCCACCGCCGACAGACATCCGCCAAGAGGAAAGAACCCCCGCATCCACAGCGGATGCGCCACTTCCCCTGGGCACTCACCGGATGGCTGATAATGAGCAAACCCACCCAAAGTGTCCCCAGCTCCTGGCCCCGCAGCCAGGGCCCCTCACTGACCCCACCAGCCTGAAGGTGACAGGGGTCAGGAGGAAGTGACATGCGTCCTTTCCTGCTCTTTGAAAGGGTCCCACTCGCACCCCCTCTGCCCTGGGGAAGGCTCCCGCAGAGTTTCCTGAGCTGGAAGGAGACGGTGCAGCAGACAACACCGTTGTGCCGCAGACAATTGCTGCAGCAGACAATGCCATCGTGCGGCAGTTATTACTGCCTCAGCTGAAGCATCCACGCTAAAAATTGCTGCTTCCTCCCCAGAGTTAATTAGCAAACCCCTCTGCTCTGCCAAAGTGTCTCCACAAGGACTTCCCCCACTCGGAGCTGCTATGGCTGGACTGGGGCTCCCAAACGCCAGCTTCACTGTGGGTCCTGGGCACCGCCAGGGGCTGGGATTCTCCCGTGGTGCCGGAGAGGGACCTCCCGGGACAAGCCCAGCCCGTGGAGGTGCCAGGCTCCTGCTGATCCCACGCAGGAGCTGGACCCATGCTCGAGGGGCCACAGGGAGGAGGTGATTTCAGCGCTGCTCTATCATTTCCTGCTGGTTGAGACGCCACATGTTGCCGCAGATAAACATCTCCCCTCTGAGGCCGCCGGGACTTTCACTGCAGGACAAAGAGCTGACCGAAAAGTTCAAAAAATAGCTTTCTCCGCTAGTTGATTATGTCACTTTGGATGTGGCTTTTTCCCTTTCCACCTCCCATTCACTTCTCCCTCGTCTGGCTGCTCTCCCAGCTTGCTTTCGTAGCGGCGCCTCATGAAAAGACGGCCAAGAACAGCTCCTCCGAGCCGTACCTATGGGCCGGCAGGGTGGGAAGCTGCAGGCAGACTCAGTACAATCTTTCTCTGAATTGCCAGCTAAAGTATTTCAAGGAAAAGCCATTTCTGGGGAAGGCTGAAGTCAAGCCCCTGGGGAGCACATGCCCGGTGGGCAGCCCTGGGCCTCGGTCCCCCTCTGGGGCTCAGCAGCAGCAAGGGGGTTTCAGCTGCAGCAGCTCCTGGTGTTGTCCCAAATCCGGGTTATACATTGTAAGCTTTTCAATCAATTTTACAAAAATTGATGAATTAGCATACTGTACTTATCATTGGCAGCTCACGATTCCACAATAAGCTCCTGTTGGCTACTGGTATTTTTGCCTCAAATTGAAGGTATAGCACAGTCGTAAATCACTACGCCTGCTCCATGAGTAAGGGTCTCATCGAGGAGGCCTATCGCTTAAGATGTGGAGGTGTGGTTTCCACATTGCAATGAGCTCAGTTCACCTAAAGGACATTTATTTTTTATTTTCAACACTTCGTTAACAACCAGCAACCTTGCGGTTTTAACGGAATTCCCCAGTTTTCCCAAGTTAGGTTCCTTGTGTCTTTTTGCTATCTACAGGCTGATACAATTCTTTGATTGCCCAAGGTCTTCTCTTCCCTAGCAACATCTTATCCACTTTGCCTTCATCACAGGGGTGATGTGCAACTAAGACCATGCCACCTCCCGTCCCGGCAAGGTCTGGTCCCGGATGCCACATGTGCTGGCATCTCCTTCAGTCCTCTAGCAGTCCTCACTTCTCCACAATATGTGATACCACATTTTGTATGAAACCAGTATTAAATATACTCTGAAGAAGCAGCGGGAGCTGCTGAGGGGTGCTGAGAGGATTTGTGTTTTTCTATAGAGAAATCCAAGTGCTGACTTCTCTACAACTGGGCCACATAGCGAAGAGTCGTCCTCCATCACATCCTCAGAGGGACACCGTTGGCTATTTCTGGCCCATTTTCTAAAATAGAAAATAAGCAGGTGTACAATGTGGAGGGTCACAGAATCACAGAACCATAGAATGGTTTCGGTTGGAAGGGACCTTAAAGATCATCTCATTCCAAGCCCCCTGCCCTGGGCAGGGACACCTCCCACCAGCCCAGGTTGCTCCAAGCCCCGTCCAACCTGGCCTTCAACCCCTCCAGGGATGGGGCAGCCACAGCTTCTCTGGGCAACCTGGGCCAGGGGCTCACCACCCTCACAGCCAAGAATTCCTCCCTCAGATCTCAGCTCAATCTCCCCTCTTCCAGTTTGAAGCCTCTGGCCCAGCTCTGTGTCCTTCTGCTGTTGGTGCCCCAGCGCTGGAGGCAGCACTGCAGGGGGGTCTCCCAGAGCGGAGCAGAGGGGCAGAACCCCCCCCTGGCCCTGCTGCCCACGCTGCTGGGGATGCAGCCCAGGCTGCGGGGGGTTTCTGGGCTGCCAGCGCACGTTGCCGGGGCGTGTGGAGCTTCTCGTCCGCCAGCACCCCCAGGTCCCTCTCCTCAGGGCTGCTCTCCAGCCGTTCTCTGCCCAGCCTGGGTTTGTGCTGGGGATTGTCCCGAGCCCCTGCAGGACCCTGCACTTGGCCCGGTTGAACTTCATGGGTTTGGCACAGACCCCCCTCTCCAGCCTGTCCGGGTCCCTCTGGACGCCATCCCATCCCTCAGGCATGTCGGGGTGCCCCCTCTCCTCGTGCTGCCCCAGGCTCCGTGATGGCGGCCAGGTGCGGGATGCTGACTCAACCTTCCCACCATTGTGCTGTACTTCCCCGCTTCCCCCCGGCCCTGTCCCCGGCCCTGGAGGGACTTTCCCGGGGTGTTTGTGCAAGGAGCTGGGAGCGATGGCAGCGGGCGAGCTCGCCCTCCCTCATGATCCATCTGCCTGCGCTGCTTTCCCAGGCACGGCCATGGCGGTTTCCCTCCTGCGTGGGGAGCGCCGGTTGTGAGTCTTGTCCAGGGCAGTGACAGCAATTTTATTCAGCCTTTGAGGAGCTTTTTGCCCGCGGAGAATTTGTCACAAGCCCCGAAGGTGCAGACAGCGTCAGGCCAAACCCCTGTGCGCAGCGGGGCCGCCGGCCCCTCGCCCCCGGGCCTCACCCCGGGCCGGGCGGGAGGAGGGCGCAGGCCCCCGGCGCCCACCGAACCTCGGAGAAGGG
>VYZM01007332.1:94944-154161 GCA_013398915.1 Dromas ardeola
CGTGAGTAGCGGGGAGGGGGCACCGGTGGGTCTCGGGTGGGGAGTGGCCGTCCCAGCGCGTCACCCACCCTAACGCTCCTCTTCCTCGCCCCGGCTGGAAACAGCTCGGTTTCCCTTTGGCTGCCATCCCTGCCCCATCCTCGCTCTCTGACCCCAATTAATCTGTAATCCTGATTAGACATCCTGCAGCCCCCCCCGCCCCTCTCCTCCTTCCCTCTCTTAAGCCAGAGGAACATTTGGCTGCTTCTCCTCACGCCCTTTCCCGGTTGTTACCCGGCTCGACGCCTGGCAGCTCCCAGTGCCAGCCATGGGCCAATCCTCAGGGCATCCCCACAGGGCACAAGCCGGGGGGTCCCATCCTGGCAGGGTCCGGGGGGGTAGCTGTACGAAGCATGGTGGCCCCGACTGAGGTGTGTTGGGGCTGCTCCCGGCACACCTGCAGGACTCAGCCCTCCAGGGTGTCCTCCCCGGCAGCCAGGCTTTGTCGGCCGCTCTCAGACAAGCCCCAGGGTCTTTGCACCATCAAAACCAGGCAGCGGCATCACCTCTCCTTTGCTTCAGCATCAGAGGCGACCACAGAATAAACTCCTGCTGCTGCTCTCCCCTGGGAGCTGGGGTGTCCAGTGCGAGGTGTGCAGGTAGGGGTGGCAGTTCAGCTGCGTGCGGGGCCACGTGTGACCTGCCCCCGTGTCTGCCCCAGGTGCTGCCCTGCTGCCGGGGGGAGCCTGTTTGCTCGTCCCCTCTCCCCGGGCAGTGCTGTGGGTGGCGGCAGCGGGACATGCCCTGAGCAGCTGCTGTGAAACATAGAATCACAGAGTCACGGAATAGTTTGGGTTGGAAGGGACCTTCAAAAGCCACCTAGTCCAACGTCCCTGCAATGATAGGGGACATCTTCAACTAGATCAGGTTGCTCAGAGCCCCGTCCAGCCTGGCCTGGAATGTTTCCAGGGAAGGGGCATCTCCCACCTCTCTGGGCAACCTGGTCCAGGGTCTCACCACCCTCAGAGTGAAGAACTTCCTTATATCTAATAATACCTTTATAAACAGCTGGCGTAGACCTGGGTCCCTGCTCCAGATTTCGACCCCTGGCCATGGCTGAGCTGGTTGTGACACGGAGCAGGCGCTTGGGGAAGGGTCGGGGAAGGACACTGCCAGGGAGTGTCTTGCAGGAACATCAGAAAAGAGAGATGGACCCAAGATCATCAGAAGGGAACCTTCAACCCCACACCTGGTCCCACCTCTCCAGCCCATTGCTGGGGCTGTCCCATTAAACTCGCTCGCCCAGCTCCCATCCACTGAGCCCCGCTGCCCCCCAAAACCTCTCTCCGAATGGCTCCTGCTTTTCTCCCCCCAGCAGCCGGAGCAGGGCAGCTCGCACATGCCGCCTCCTGCTCCCACAGCACACCAGGCTTTTTCCTATACATGTTTCTCCCCAAACACATATTTTGCGATCACGAGTGTTAGAAATGGATGTGAGAGACAAGGAGGCATTGTCCGGGCAGGCGAGCACCAGGGCGTTGTACTCGGGCAGGACAAAGGCTGTTGTGTTTCTTCAGTGACAATGAGCAATGCCAGCTTACGCAGGGGCAGAGCGGCTTTTCCAAAGAGCCCTTCTCCTCTCCACTGCTGGGCGACGACTCCGCTGTTTCCCTGCCAAAGCGGAGGTGAGTGCAGGAGCTGGGTGGCGCTGGGGGCTTCACCTGGCTCTGCCCAAAGAGATCCCAACCCCAGCTGGGAACCAGAATACATCATTGCTGCATCTGTGACGCGTTCTCACCCCAGCCTTGCCATGGGCATCTTCCCAGGGCATTGGGTCACGCTGGGAAACGTGGAGGGTGCAGGGCTGGAGCCTCCTTGCTCCCCAGGAATCACAGAATCATTGAATGTGTTGGGTTGGAAGGGACCTTTAAAGGCCATCTAGTCCAACCCCCCTGCCATGAGCAGGGACATCTTCAACTAGATCAGGTTGCCCAGAGCCTCGTCAAGCCTGGCCTTGAATGTCTCCAGGGATGGGGCCTCCACCACCTCTCTGGGCAACCTGGGCCAGTGTCTCACCACCCTCAAGCAGAAGGAAGCGGTGGGAAGGCTCCCTGCTTCGCTCTGGTCCAGATGGAGGTGATGAAGGACGGTGAAGCAGAGCCTCCCAGCCCTCCCCCAGCTGCCAGAGCCCCGGCTCTGCCTCCCAGCACACGGGCTGTGGTTGAGGCTGCAGAACAAACAGGGCAAGTCACAGAACGCACCATTTGCTTTGGAACAGCCTTTCTTTTTCCAGGCATGTCCTGGTGTCTCAGCCTCTGCTTGCTCCATCGTGGGTTAGGGGCTTTCTAAATAAAAATATACCCACAAACTTGCTGCTCCAGGGAGCTCCCCGGGGAGGGGATGGTGGAGAAGGCAGCTGCTCCCTGGCCCCATCGCTGTGGGAGAAGAAGGGCTGCATCTCCTCCAGGGTCCAAAGATCAGGGGTGGACGCAGCACAGGGGAAAGAGAAAAAATAAGAATAAATGAAATGCCAACCAGGCTGGGCTCTTCCACCCCTGCCTGCCAGGGATCTGCTCCCTGCCACCGCCGCTGACCTGCGGCTGTGCCGGGGGCTGCTGGGAGGGGAGAAAACAGCCCTGCCCTGGTTCTGCATATTTATCCTTGAGCAGACCCAGAAACAGACTCACCTACCTGTTTTTTTTGTGGATCGCTCTGCAGGCACAGGGTGCTGTAATTGCAATGCAGTTAAACCTGCTTAACAGGGAAAGGTGAGCCCCGGAAGGTGTACATACAGGAGGTATAAACCAGACCAGACCAGGCCTAACCCAACAGTGGAGAGAAGCCGAGAAGCTTGCTTTTTCTTTTTTAAATGATGCTGGACCTGGGAGAGGTCAAGGCTGAGCTGGGGCCGCAGGACTCACCACGTCCAGCTCTCATCCAGTCTCTAACACCGAGCCAGCACCTGCACAGAGTGGCCCTGGGCATGGCAGCTCCTTAGTTGAGAAGGGACCTTTGGTGATGAGGATGCCCACGTTTCACCCATCCTGCCTTGCAGGACATCCCTGTACCAGCTTCTTGGTTTGTACCCATCCCTGAGCAATGAGGGTCCCAGGTGGGCTCCCCATCCTGACCTGTCCCCAGGGTCCAGCCCTGCTCTGCGGCTCTCGCGTGTCCCCACTTTGCTGGAGCCAGGGTGACCCAACGGCCGTAGGTGCTGGTGAGTGTGGGCTCACAGGCGATGCTCTGCTTTCCACCTGCAGGAACCACCACATGAACACGTTCCTCATTTCACCCCACAGGTGCTCGGCTTACTGGTGTGGGCGCTCATCGCCGACACAACATACCACCTCCACGCAGCGTATGGATGGGTGATGTTCGTATCCATCTTCTTCTGGATATTAACAGTCCTTTTCTTTGTGACTTACCTTCTGCAACTTCAGCTGAAGTTCTACATGATCCCCTGGCCCCTCGTGGTACGTAGCCAAGAGGGAGTGAGGGGGGAAACCAAGTGGGAAACATCCTGGGGAGATGCTCCGAGAGGACCAGGGCTTCAGGCTCTCCTGGGCTGTTGGAACAAGGTCCCCTGCACTTTGCACAATGACATTGTTTCATTCTGCCCCTCAATTGCCTAGAAATTTTTCAAAATAGGAAGCCCTGTATCAATCCAGAAAGTTACAGCCACTGCGTCACTGCTGCTGTCATGGTGTGAAACCTCTCAGCACAACCTGGGGCGCATCTAATGAGATGTCAACCCGAGTTTTGGTCCCAGTTCAAGGGGCTGGACCCTTTTCCTCTGGTTTTCCTGGGGAAGAGGGAGGAATGTGAAACTGAGCCTTTTGCTCATCCCAGCACGTACAAGTCTGAGCCCAGACCTCACGACCTCCTCTTTGCCTTCCCCAGCTGATGATCTTCAACGCTGCAGCCACTGTCCTGTACATCACCGCCTTCGTAACATGCGCGGCCGCCGTCCAGCCTACGTCCTGGCGGCAGTGGGATTACAACCGGAGAGCTGCGGCATCTGTAAGTAGCGATGGGAAGCTGAGGGCCACGGGGCTGGGGTGGCCACCGCACTCACACATGGGGTGTGCTCCTCTTCCAGTTCTTCGCCTGCCTCACGATGATCGCCTATGGGGTGAGCACCTTCTTCAGCTTCCGCGCCTGGAAAGGGCTTGGCAGCAATGCGGCCACCAGCCAAGTGACTGACCACGCGTAAGGAGCAGACAGCAAAGCCCAGCCATAGGCCACCCTGGGTCAGCTCATGCCGGGCTCGGTGGCTCGGAGCCTTGCGTGCCACCAGGTCTCGTTCTTGGACCAGCCTGTGCTGGCAGCGATGGTCAGTACCGGGTCGCATGGATGCTGCTCTGGGGTCTCTGATGATGCTTCCAGCTGATGTGCCCACAGCACAAACCCACCAGCGCCGTCACCAACAGCCTCGCTGGGAGGACACGGACTCGCTGGAGGCTGAAGCTTCTGCTCTTCCTTGGGGTTCATCCAGATCCTCACCGGAGCAGCTCCGCTGAGGGAGCTCAGCCAATTCGGCACATTCCAGTACTAAAATTCACTAAACCAAGCCCAGACTCCTGTCTCTGGCCATTGGCAGCTACAGCATAATTGCAATTAACGTGATACATAAACAGCAGCATAGCTGGAGGATGTAGGCTAAGCGAAGGAAAACACCTAAACTCTTCTTGTATTGATTTCTAAAAATGGAAGCACAAATTTTATGCTTTAAATAAAAATCATCCTAAATCCAGCAGTGGAGCCTGTCAATAAAATCTCTGTCTCATGAGAAGGCGGGACAGACAGCACAGCGCGGAGCGGGCAGCAGAGATGTCTCTGGCAGAGGTGACTGCCCCTTCCCACCGCCCACGGGCACCGCAGCCTGGCCCCACGCAGGAGGCAGCAAGTCCAAGGCTTCACCGTGCTTTGCTTAACCTACGCGCACACACGCATATACGTGCGCACACACAGTGTTGCATCCGAGATGGCAAGAACACGAAAGAGGTGCCAGGGCTTCCATGCGCTCCCTCCTCTAGGCTCAGCACCACGCAGTTCGCAGGACCACTTATTAACCAGCACGTCAATTTTGCCCATTAGCTACAGGTGTTATTCAAAAATTAAAACTAAGTCTGCAGACGCCCTGGGGACACACAGAGTGCCTCAGGAGAACGCAGAACCACGCTGCAGGTGACAAATTCACCTTTAATTTCTTGGGGACGCAGCCTGGCGTTCGTCAGAACTAGAAGTGAGTCCCAGACAGACACAGCAACCTTTCCCTTCACACCCTCCTTGCACGAGCTAATAAAAATAGGTGAAATGGGTTCAATTCATTTCCGGATATTTCTGTGCAGGAAGGCTCGTGCACAGTGAGCTACACTGCAAAATTTACCACATGCTCTGCACGGGAAAAGTTTTAACAGCTTGTCTACAGGTGCTCAGGAAAATTAACTGCAGCAATGGACGGTGTGAATTGAAAAGGACTGGACAAACCGCGTTAGCCCCGGGCCCATCTGCCTTCATTTGGTTTTCAGTGAGCTAAATGAAGGGTCCAGTTTCCACAACTATGGATATATGTATAAAAATCAGTAAGAAAATTAGCCTCTTCATGCATTGTTATGACAGTGTTAAAACTCTTTAAATGTGAAGTGAGGCTTGCACAGAGAAAGTCCATTACATAGAGAAATTTAATCTCCTTAAAAAGCCCCTCTGCCTGATGGAAAAATGCATCGAGCCAGGGACGAGTTACCCTGGGAACAGCAGGTGACAGAACACAGGCAGAAGAGGGCGGCACGGAGGCAGAAAGGTATTGCAGGAAACACAGACACAATTCCCCATCCAAATAAGAATTCATCCCCAACCTGCCTTGTAGCCTCAGAAATTACAGGAGACCTCGCTTCAAGTACAACAGAACTGCTTCAGAATACAACTGCCTGAGGTATTTACTTATATGGCCATTAAATTAAGTAATTAATTGAAACAATTGTAATAGGAAAAGAATAAAAACTTTGTTCAGGAAAAAAATGACAGGGATATTTTTAGTTTTAGCTGCAAATAATTATTTCAGCTCAACAGTTAACAATTAAAATATGTCAACAGTATTCTTTTAAAATTTGATAAAATCTGTTCCCAACATTAAAAAGTCAACATTATATAAAGAAGTAGGAGTTAACTGAAGAACTCGGGTCCGCACACTGACAACAGAAAACCAACCAGATTTAAACCTTGTATTTCTCTCATGTCAACCTCAGGATTCACACAGCAGGGGAGCCGCATCTAGTTTGTATTAAAAACGCGACCCAATGTTCTAATATTTTTTTGTTTTTCTGGGAATAAACACCTGGGCGCATCATCTCAGCTTGCGAACCACTCACGCACACCGGAGCACTGACTTCTGGGCTCATGGGCAAAGCTGCTTTTCCCAGCCCCGGCGGTAGAGCTGTAAAAACCTGCGAATCCTGGTGGGACAACGCCAGCCGATGGAGCGTCACCGCCGTCACTGCTGTCACCCATTCCAAACCACCGCGCCACAACCTCGCCTCACCGGGGATGTATTCAGGGTGCCTTAGCAGGTTACTGTTGCTAAAAAGAGAATCAAACTGAGCTTGAGCGGTGTTCACTGGAACAGAAAGCCGACAGAACTGCTTTTGATCAAAACATACCCACAAGGATATCTAAACCCCTTTTTTTAAAAAAATTAAAAAAAAAAAAAAAAAGAGAAAGAAAAACCCCAAAGCCCAAAGACATTTCTAGCAATTTTTAATTTTGCTTCAGCAGAAAAAACCCAAAGACATTTCTAGCATTTTTTAATTTTGCTTCAGCTTCTGGCTTTTATTATTCAGATCTGACAAGAATCAATTTATTGAAGGAGATAAAAAAAAAAATCTGAAAGAATAGTTTGTTTGGGGTTTGTGGGTTTTTTGTTGTGTTTTTTTTTGTTTTTAAAAGGGAGTGTGTGTGTATCACGGTGTGTGCTCTTATGAAGGAGATTTCAACATACTAGAATAACTCCAGACACAAAACTGCAGAGCCATGAACACAACATACTAGAAACTTAATGAGATTAATTACTGCAGCACTCATAAATTTGGTATACAGAGTCAAAATACTCAGCATTGCCAGCCAACCTTTAAAAAACCATTATGGTCTGTCCACAGACCTGTTTAATTTTATTATGTTTTGTAATGTTAAGTATAGTTTATTTTTGCCTGCACGGCTAGGTGTCTTCACGATTGTTTCAGCTGAAGAACACAATCCTGGTACTGCTGAAATCCCTGTCAGACATCCGTAGGAACAGAGTTTCACCTTGTTCGTTCTTGTAAGACATTTCTTGTCCACAAACAAAAATTTGTCATGGCCTGGCCATATTTTTGCTCTGTCTAAGGTAGGTTCTCATCAGGTGACGGCCACCGAGCAGCACCTTCACCACTGTAGAAGGACATCTCCCCTGCTGCACTGACCTGCTGCGGGACAGAGCAGAGGGTTCTGCTCACCGTCCTGCCATTCCACCTACTCTTAGGCCTTTAAAGATGCACTCGTGTTGCCTCAGCACATCACTAAGCGGCAGTTGAACGTGTCCGAACAGCATAAGAACTGAGGGTCCCTGTAGCTCCGAATGCAGTTTAATTCCAACTGCCAAGAGAGATGCACCTGGGGTTTCGCGACAGGCTTATGGCAAAATGCATTGCGGCCCTAAGGTTGCTAACAGTTTAATAGCAAACCAACGCCTTTTAATCAACATGCTATTTAGAGCAGTAAATGACACGGTGGTAAACACGTCTGTGCCCAACCTATCACCAAGCTCGTATTGCTATAACTAATGCAGCCGTGCCACTGCCAAAAGAAAGTAAGAAATTGCATACCCAGGCCAGATTTAGGTTTATCGTCGTTATTTTTCCCAGTGTAGAACAGCTGGGGCCGGAACAAAAGTGAATTGGAGAACTTTGCACATTTAGGATGAGACTTAGAAAAGCCAGAGAGCAGACAGATTTACACACTAGCGTGTCAATTGTCAGAGCGGAGAGACAGTCTCATGCGATAATATCTACATATTAAAACATACTCTTCCATTAGAAAGCTGGAGCACTTAAGATCATATTAAAGTATTTTGAAAAAAACAACCAACAAACAACAAAACACTGACAGGGAGGAACTCAGAGGTTACGTATTTGCACCCGTCCTTCCAAGAGCTGGAGGGACATATTCTTTTTACACTTCATCTTGATTCCGAAAAGTTCTGTTCTGGGAAGATGGTGAAGAACCCAACCCAAATAACACGCGCACAGGCCTATTTATTGTCCTCTCAGTGTGCTGGGCTTCTCAGCATGTGCAACGGATGGGCTGGTGTACAAATACGATGTATTTATTAAAAACAATTACTCTGGTAGAGTTGGAAATTTCTTCTTCCGTGGTCACTGAATACTAACGAGAATTCACAAACAGATGGTTTTAGGTTCAGGCCTCTGAAGGTATAATCTGGAGGGTGAATGAGTTTTCATCATGTAAAAGCACCTTGATTCTCATGACCTTTAGTGTTTTAATTTCCAAACGAAAGCAGCAGCACTCATCTGGAAAAGGAAAGTAGTGCATAAACTGTTCTAGGAGGAGGATATTGATGATTTGTTTAATGAAGTCACCACTAACCCACTGCTTAAATCCAGACTTCGACCTTCTTTTTCCTAGAAAAAATGGAAGAAAAAGAAATCCTTGACTCAATGTTGTCTTGGAATAAGTTCAAAAAATGAAACGGACAATTAATATTCTGTCTGTTACATCAAATCAATATAAAACTACACATTGCCTGAGCATCCACAACTGCATGCAGCTCGCTGTGAGTCTTGAAAATGCCTAGTAGAGCATTTATTTTCTACTATTTGTATCTGTAGGTGAACCCAAACGTCAGGAAGAGGCTGTGCAGGAATCCCTGGAGTAAGGTCGCTGCCGCTTTGCCCAGCTCAGAGCAGAGGCTTGCTTACATCTGGTGAAGAACGCCCAGCCAGCAGGCTCGCCCAGTGCTCAATGAACTAGTGAAATCTAGCTTCTGTGGGGAACTAATGACATCTACCTTCTGTGGTTTGCCTCTCAGGAGACCCCAAAGGTGCAAACCCCAACTGAAACTATTCCTGCTGCTGAGACTGCCTCTTCCTCCTCAGCCTGCCCCCATTTTCACAACACTTAAAGGGGTGGGGGCAGGCTGCAGAGAGCACAATTCTGACAACACCTTTGACTCTTTTGTCCTAGCTCCTTTGTTGAATGTGACTGGACAGACATTGGAGAGCGTTTACACGTATTTCATTTCCCTAGGAAAAAGCTCACTGAAAAACCTTAATACTTTTGTTTGTTTGTTTCTCCAGCCTGGACAGAGAGGAGACGCAATACAAATGGAATAAGCTTAAAAAGCTAATTTTGTATTATCTGGGAAAAAAAAAAACACAATCCAAACAAACCCCCCCCATATCATAGAATCCCAGAATGGTCAAGGTGGGAAGGGATCTCTGGAAGTCATCTGGGTCAACCCCCACTCAAGCAGGGCCACTCCGGACCGTGTCCAGATGAATTTTGAATATCTCCAAGGATGGAGACTCTACAACCTCTCTGGGCAACCTCTGCCACCGCTCTGTCACCCACATAGTAAAAAATTGGTCCCCTATGTTCAGCTGGAAATCAACATTCAAAGATGCAGACAGTGTGTGTTTCTGAAGAACTGCTCCACATGCCAGCTTCATTCATGTTTTCTAGACATTATCAAGTGTGCATTTTGAGTTTAAATACCCACTCAAGTGAAGCTATTTTCCTTTTGACCCTGTACAGCCTTTGAATAAATGCAGCTACCTACTGTAGTAACGCTGCCTTTGGTACTCTCAAGCAGAGCTACACAAAAACAACAGCTGTTATGCCAATGAAAATAAGCAATATGACATACTTACGGCTCTGTAATCCAAAAACATTTCTTTGAAAGCCAGAAAGTCAGTAAATGTGAGAAGCATATCAAATATATCACCTGCCATTTCATCTTTGTGTTGTCTATAGAGAGAAGAAGATGGTGAATTAGAAAATTGTGTGGGAAACAGATTTGTTATTTTAAAACGGTATGAGGTCAAAAAGGATACCGGGACAAGCAAAGCAATATCAAAATTTAAACAAGAATGTTATTACAGGTCTATCATAAATCAAAACTTTAGCCAAACACTACTTTGCGGTATTTCCAGTCTAAGTACATTGATATATTATATTTATCTAAATCCAAGATCTAAGAGTACCACATCAGTCCTTGAAAACCAGACAAAGAAACTGACCTGTAGGTCAAGATAATTAACACTCAACTAGCATTTATCTATTTATTTAGCTTGAGCACTGAAACAGCTAGACAGACCCTTGGAAGGTGGGAACAGCTGGGAAGAGGCACAGGATGCTCATACACATCCCTGAAGAACAAGGGACTGTACCGATGGTACTTGGTAGAGGACTTTTGATAAAAACATTTTGGAAGAAAGACTCTGTGCTCCCATATTGGCATATTTCAACAGGACTTTCTTAACAGTCAAGGGTTGGGTTTGTTTGTTGTTTTTTAATTATTTAATTCTTATCAAAAGGAGCTTTATCTTTAACAGTCTATCTTATAAACGTACTATGGGATGCACCCGAGAGTGCTAAGGGAGCTGGCGGAAGTTATTGCTGGGCCGCTCTCCACCATCTTTGAAAGGTCCTGGAGAACAGGCGAGGTGCCTGAAGACTGGAGGAAAGCCACGTCACTCCAGTCTTCAAAAAGGGCAAGAAGGAGGACCCGGGGAACTACAGACCGGTCGGCCTCACCTCCATCCCTGGAAAGATGGTGGAACAGCTTGTTCTGGGCGTCATCTCAAGGCACGTGGAGGAAAAGAGGGCTATCAGAAGCACTCAGCATGGATTCACCAAGGGGAAATCATGCCTGACTAATCTGATAGCCTTCTATGAAGGTGTGACTGGATGGATAGATGAGGGGAGAGCGGTAGATGTGGTCTACCTTGACTTCAGCAAGGCGTTCGACACGGTCTCCCACAGCATCCTCATAGGGGAGCTTAGGAAGAGTGGTTTAGATGAATGGACAGTAAGGTGGATAGAAAACTGGTTGAAAGACAGAGCTCAGAGGGTCGTGGTTAGGGGCACAGAGTCTAGTTGGAGATCAGTGACGAGTGGTGTTCCCCAGGGGTCAGTACTGGGCCCAGTCCTCTTCAATATATTCATCAACGACTTGGATGAGGGGATAGAGAGCACCCTCAGCAAGTTTGCTGATGACACAAAGCTGGGGGGGGTGGCTGACACACCAGAAGGCTGTGCCGCCATACAGAGAGACCTGGACAGGCTGGAGAGTTGGGCGGAGAGAAACCTTATGAAATTCAATAAGGGCAAGTGTAGGGTGCTGCACCTGGGGAGGAATAACCCCCTGCACCAGTACAGGTTGGGGGCTGACCTGCTGGAGAGCAGCTCGGTGGAAAGAGACCTGGGAGTCCTGGTGGACAACAGGATGACCATGAGCCAGCAATGTGCCCTTGTGGCCAAGAAGGCCAATGGCATCCTGGGGTGCATCAAGAAGAGTGTGGCCAGCAGGTCGAGGGAGGTCATCCTCCCCCTCTACTCTGCCTTGGTGAGGCCACACCTGGAGTACTGTGTCCAGTTCTGGGCTCCCCAGCTCAAGAAGGACAGGGAACTGCTGGAGAGGGTGCAGCATAGGGCTACCAAGATGATTAGGGGACTGGAACACCTCTCTTATGAGGAAAGGCTGAGGGATTTGGGTCTGTTTAGTCTGGAAAAGAGACGGCTGAGGGGTGACCTTATTAATGCTTACAAATACTTAAAGGGTGGGTGTCAGGAGGATGGGGCCAGGCTCTTTTCAATGGTGCCCGGCAACAGGACAAGAGGTAATGGGTACAAACTTGAGTGTAGGAAGTTCCATCTCAACATGAGGAGGAACTTCTTTACTTTGAGGGTGGCAGAGCCCTGGCCCAGGCTGCCCAGAGGGGTGGTTGAGTCTCCGTCTCTGGAGACATTCAAAACCCGCCTGGACGCGTTCCTGTGCAACCTGCTCTAAGGTGACCCTGCTCTGGCAGGGGGGTTGGACTAGATGATCTCCAGAGGTCCCTTCCAACCCTATGATTCTATGATTCACAGTAACTTCCCAACGTCTTATTTAAAAAAATTAAAAATCAAATTGATTCAAATATTTTAAGATATTCAGTTCCCAATTACACTTGATTTTCTCATTCAAGGGGAAAACCAGCAATCTTTCAAAAGTGATCTCTTCATGAAGTTGGTTAAGCTAAAGTGACCAAATGCAAAAGCTTAAGACAGACTAAACTCTTCTATGAATGCTTCGTACAAGAATTACAATAAAGGCATTTCATCACACGACTCTTGAAAGACGACTAGGCTATTCAAGTGCCCAACACAGCGCCTGACTGAGATAAATGGGACCTAACCTTTTAAGGGTCTGGCTTCAAAGTGATAATGATTATGAAAAGCCTCCAGTGTTCTCATTCTGATTTCTTTTCCTGCTCCTTAAAATCCACTATATTTCAGCATGACAGTTCAGAAATTTAGAGTAGCAGGACATGCTGAAGGCAAGAAAAGTGGTCACTCGTTGCCTGCATGAACACTTTCTTTTTTAATTAAAGAGGAAGCTCTTTCTAAAGGGAGAGTGTCAAATCTAAGCTTTAATCTAGATAAAAAGAATTAATTGAGAGACACATAAGCTGCTCCCCTCCAATCAAAAGCAAAGCAGAGACTTACTGCAATGACATTGTGAAAGCAGTCATATTAAAACCAGGAATCCGATCAAGCAATTTTTCTTCGATATATTTCTCTACTAAAGAGATCTGAAAAAAACACAAACAAACCACCCCTATAACATGATAACAAATTTCAGGAGCAGACTTCAAAATAGTGCATCTTATACTGACAGCTTATCAACACTTTGAATTATCCTCACTGGGCAAACAACTGCAGATTCCTTAGCTAGAAGATCTAGTTCAATTATTTACACCACCGCTGAGGCACTGAGCTGAACATTTTTGCTGGGAATATTGGTGACAACAAGCACTGAATATTTGTATCTAGGAGCAAATTATTTTAAATTCGTTTAATGGTATTGACTAGTAGACTGGTATAGTTATGTAATTATGCTTTGCATGAAGAATGCAATAGAAGTGTCCAATACAGGAAATAATACACTTGGAAAAGAACAAACTTTGTTATGCACATTATCTACTACAGCAATAGGCTAAAGTTCTATTCAAGAAAGCTATACAACTTCCAAAACACATACAGAAATTTTCAGGTGAAACAAAGAGAAAGGAACTTAGAGCTCCAGAAAACATCTTTCTTGCTCACAGATCATGACTGTGCTTCAGAAAGAGACAGCAAGCAGTATGGTGGCTCTGCTCTATGTAAACCCAGGAACACAGGACCTGACACTGGCTTTAATATAAATAAAAAAGCAATACATACAAAAAGCATCTTACATATTCATTAAAAATAGAAGTATAGATGAGCTTGTTTTCTTCTGAGTCATCAAACTCCTGGTAGTGCTTCTCCATAAAAGTCCTCTGTATTAACTGGAAATCATCATCTGGACCGCAACAAAAATGCATCATAGAGTTACGAGTGTAGTCATTCTTTTTGTAACACAAACCCCACATTCACTAGTCCTCTGCTTTCCCGCTGTAACCACAGAGCCCTGCACACGTGCAGGGTCAGTCACTCCAGTGCCGCAGCTGCCACTGAGCCACCCATCTGCTAGAGACAGAGGCTGCTAGCGGAGGGCAGCGCTGCGGGAGCCAGGGCAGCAGCACCTGCATCAGTCTGCATTTTCACAGCACATGTGTATTCAGAATGGAACGGGATGAACATGGCCGCCTAGCAAGGTCTACAATTCATTCTTATAAGTTTCATTTACACTCAGTATTAGTAAAAAAGTCCTCCTGCTTTATGTTTTATTAATACGGTTATTTATTGTGAACCCCTTTTTGTTCAGTCTCTCAAGCCATCAAAAGTGATTACCTCTTCCCTACAAGAATTCAAAATATTAGTGAAACTCTCAGATTCATTTTCAATTGCTGAAGATTTTTTTTCCAGTTGTGGAAGGCAACAAGAATAAAAATGAACACAGTAGGTCACCACTGAATTCAACAGAACAGGTATAAATATAAATACAGCATTAAAATACACTAGTCTCAGCTTTCTAAACCCTAACATACTCAAAATTAATTTAAGTAGCATTTCTCCAGATTCAACTATATCACCAGGCAAACCGATGCAGCAGAATCTACATCTCTCTGGGAAGGATGTGGCCAAAAAGTTTATATGCTGTTCTTATGAAGCAGCTGATGGCCAATTACCATGAATTCTGTCTTGGCACCTTGTACACTAGTTCCTTGCTACACGCTGACTTCTCAGTTAAAATTATGGTCCTGAGAATTTAGCACCTTTTATTGCCTAAGCTCACATGATGAGATTGGCGCCATTCAACATTCTTGCTATGAAAAGGTCCTGCCACATTACAACTGCATGCGTACATGCAAGTTACAGGCAACAAAACCAACTCAGAGGGATAGTCTTAAAAAGTGAAAAGTGGCAAGACGTGATTGACACCCATCTCCAGTTTTGCAATGCTGCTGCAGAAACAGAGGATATAAACTGTTCTCTGTGTTCAGCAGAGCCAGGACAGGGAACAACATGCTTAAACTGCAGCACGGGCCCTTATATTACAGATTACAACAGGCTGCCTGCAGTAGCAACAGTGTGGCACTACAGCAAATTGCCTGGACGAACCATGGCAGCTTCTAAGAATATCCTGACAAACCCGGGAGGAGAGGTTCAGGCAGAGCTGGGAAGGGAAAGCTACCTCTCACAGTCTCCTCCACCCACTTCATAAAAGGGTATAAACATTCCAGACAGATTTGATTTCTATGTGAGATTTACAAGTGTCTTTAGTGTTTATTTATGAAGGATTGTATTGCAGTGACGCAGAGAATAATTTTAAAGACTCATAAGCACCCTGTTGTTCAACCAGCACACAAAAGACTTTTGTGTATAGGGGCCAGTGGAACAAACGAAGAACAGCTTCTACGAAGCAGGCAGGGGCTATTTTGGCTCTGTACGTCTGCTAACAGAAGAGCAGCTTGCAATACATTTAGCACTCATCTTGTTGTCTATAACTACTTGCAGAGCTTACCCATTATGATATCCTCCAGATACCCAACAACTGCATCAAACTCTGCGTCAGAAGGGGAGGAGCTGAAAGCAAAGAAAGACGGTACTGCATAAATATATATTTCAACCACAGTAGAAATTAAAGTTAAAATTAAAAAGTGTTAACAAAAGCCCAAGCACAAATAACCCCAGTAATTACAAGATAAGTGAATAATTTCCTAGTTTCAACCTGCAAAATAATCCACGACACGGATGATAAGACTGCTTCATGGGGATTCTCATCAGGCCTCTACTGTATTTCCCCCTGGTAAGGTGCTTAATTGAAAAAAAATAAATGTTGTTTTACTGGCATTACTGTCAAAGTAATTCTAGTCCTGGCGCAGAAGGATGTGAAGAGTGTAATTAGAACAGCAAATTAAGCATTTTCCAACCCACGAATTCAGGCTGCTACCACAAGCTTGTCCTTCTGCTCGCTTCCCTCTGTAACTCCACATGGTGATCATGGAACTCTAGAGAATATTTTGAAATATTTGGTGTTGTGGAACCACTTAAACTCAATGTATACACAAGTATTGTATAACGGAAGAAATGTAAATAATTTTCTTATGCAAGAAACATCCTATATGCTACAAATAAATGGCATAAACTCCTAAGGTCATTGTATCATGAGCAAATACTAAACACCATTACGGATTTGAAGTCACCCAGGGAAGACACCTTTGGTACCAGCATTTCAGGGCTCTGGATACCTCTGCTAAATCTATTATTGTGCAGCTTGTTCAGACATAGTACAGAATCCGCAGGATCCCCTTGGCTTTGGCATTCAGAGCTCATCTGCAGTGAGGGATGAATTCTTCCTATATTCTCCAGTAGATGAAAGACAGGCTTTTCTCACACATGAGGGAAATAAGCATCATAGGACTTTTGTCCTTAAGAAAAATATTAGCTTTGATCAGCAAAAGCACCATTTAAATTAAATTAAAAGTCTCTCTAGTTCTCTTTCAAATTTCTCTTTAGTAAACAGAGCAGAACACTCTTTCAGACTAAGTTTTAAAACAACTCATTACATTTATTTGGCTATTGAATAATAGCCCAGTGAAATGAATCCAACAGTTTAACCAAAAGTTTAACTATAATGAGCCTTAGGGCTCATTCTAACCAGGAAAAATGAAAAGATATTTGATTTAGAAAGGTATTCGATCACCAGTGATGTTCTAGAAACATTTCTGATCTGTTAAGCCTTGGGGAGAGCAAAGCCAAGGCAAGGGAGTGGAAAAGCGTGCTCTTCCACCAGAGGGCAGGACACCACCAGGAGAGGAGCTGGCACAAGCCAGTCGAAGCACTACGTACCCTGAGCATCACACCTGGGACTTAAGGCTCGTGGCTTTCTATGTACACGCAAAGACAGGAGACTTTGCTATGGATAATTTCTGCTCTTTTTTTTTTTCCCTGCAAAAAAGTGCTACTATTGGTTTTATAGCTTACTCTAACAGTAGCAGAAAATGTAAAGTATTAATTTAAACCCCAGTTTAAGCTTGTGGAATGAATCATGGAATTTTAACTGTTCCAAAACAGTAGTGATTCTATCTCTCTATACAACACACCTGCATCCCCACACCTGAAGAAACACGTGCTCACAAATCTTGTGGCTTAAGCCTTTGTCACCTCACCATGTCTAGCCTAGACCAGTAAAACCTGTGCTGCTGAAGAAGCCCAGGCAGTTTGGATGCCTGAATCTTGCCTTCATCACAAAACTATCCTTCTCAAGGGCTAGTATTAAAACCATTCCTAATACAAACATGTATTAGGAACGGGCGATAAAGACATATCTGATACAAATTACAAATACTGGAGAGAGAAATAAATAGAAAATGTCCTGAGAAGAAGAAACAAAAAAATCAACCTATTGCCCTGATAGTCAATTTCTGTTTGAGTCTTTGGCTAGCCCGGGAGATAATGGTGAGTAGAAACATCTAATTTGGCCATTTGGATAGTCTGTTGACTGAAAGAACTAAATCTATGAACTAGAGCGACAGTGGCACAGGGACACGTCCCTTCTGCCACAAGCTTTAGGAGAAGAGTATGCCAGACAAATGTGGAGCAAAGCAGCCTCCTAGCACCCACCAGTGTAAAATTTGGTTGACCCGTAAAAGGCCTCACATGTCTAGAACATCTAGCGCATCAAAACATAGAGGAATAGTCTCTTCCCAGAATCTGCAATATAAGACAACATATGTTCTTGAAAAGGAAAGAGAAATTTTGAATTTTAAATTAACAGAAACCCCCCCAGTTTGCAGCCTTACGGTGTTTATTTTGATCACTCAGCCAGGGCTATCTGGTGCTATGCTCACTGCAGCTGTATTTAGTTTGACTTCACCTAAATTCTGAACTGATGTTATCCCTCCTAGATGTTTGCATTTTTCTGCACCCTTGTTCTCCTGAGAGGCAGAATCTGGTAATCAGTGTAGTGTAAATTCATTCATGTAATATATTCCTAATACCTAGTAATTAGCTTACTGAAAATCTGCCACAGAATGTAGCGTACTCACATGGCTACACCAAAGTTTTCTTCATCAGAAGTCTCCATTGTTACTGCATAACCAGACTGGAGGAAGCAATTTGCTATATTGCTGCTGTTAGTTGTTATTTCTTCTTTTCAGATGAAGTGCTAAGGAATAACATGTGACTTAACATTAATACAAATTAAATTGTTAAAGTACCACACACTTCTCAAACAGTGATTCAGGAGAGAATCTCTAATTTTTATATGTAGGCATTTCAAAGTCATGTTCTTCCAACGTTACTGCTACTTCTTTTCTGTAATAACTCAAATTTTCTAGGAACTTTCTCCGCCTACTGAGAGAACAGGCTCAAAACCACGCAGTTAAGTTTCCGTAAAGGGATTTCAAAATCATAGAATTGTTTAGGTTGGAAAAGAATCACTACCTTAACCAGAACCTTAAAATCATTGAGTCCGACTGTTATCCTAACACTCCCAAGTCCACCACTAAACCACGTACGTCACCACACCTACACATGTTTTGAACACCTCCATGGATGGCAACTCAACCACTGCCCTGGGCAGCCTGGTCCAATGCTTGACAACCCTTCCGGTGAAGAAATTTTTCCTAATATCCAATCTAAACCCCACCTGGTGCAACTTGAGTCTATTTCCTCTTGTCCCATCGCCTGTTCCCTGGGAGAAGAGCCCGATCCCCCCGGCTACCCCCTCCTTTCAGGGAGTTGCAGAGAGCGAGAAGGTCTCCCCTCAGCCTCCTTTTCTCCAGGCTGAACACCCCCCGCTCCCTCAGCCGCTCCTCACAAGACTTGTGCTCCAGAGCCCTCACCAGCTTCTGGACCCGCTCCAGCACCTCAATGTCTTTCCTGTAGTGAGGGCCCACAACTAGACACAGTACTCGAGGCGGCGCCTCACTAGTTCCGAGTACAGGGGGAAATGCATCCCCGCAGGGGGACGCAGCACCCGGCCCGCCTCACCTCCCCCTCCCCAAAGGGACCCAGCCAACCGGGCCATCATCTTCCCTCTCCAAAAGGCGCCCAGGACACGGGCCCCTCTCAGCTCCCCCTTCCCGAAGCACACGGCCGCCTCGCCCCTCTCACCTCCCGCCGTCCCAGAGAGCGGCCCGGCCCGGCCCCGCACCTACCGCCGCTCAGGGCAGCCGGCACCGCCTCCCCGCCCGTCTCCTAGGCAACGCTCCCTTCCGCCCCGCCCGCAGCCAATCGCAGAGCGGAGGGCGTGCGGAGGGCCCGCCCACAACCCAGAAGGCCCAATGGGAGAGCGCGGGCGGGGCCGGGCGGGAAGGCGGCCCCCGCCGCCATGGTGGGCCGACAGGCCTGGCGGAGCGGGCGGCAACGGCCTCCTGGGCTGAGCTTAGTGTCCCAGCGTCAGAGGCGGTCCTGGAAAGGAAATAAAAAGAAAACTCATAATGTGCATCGTTATGATGTATGAGCGGGTTTTGCCCTCACAGAGCAGAGCCCTGAGAAGGCTGGAGGATAGGGAACCATGCCAGGGCCTTGGGCACCCGCAGCCCCCCTCACCAGGCACAGCGTGGGCCACCCAGGGACTGGTTTGCACTCCAGGGTTTCACGCAACTTCTTTGCCAACTTCTTGTCCAAGGGATGGCTCCTGCTTCCACAGGCTGCCTGCCTTACCCTCCGACACCAAGACATTTGCAACCCTGGCTCTCAACAGAAGCAAAAGAATTAAAGAACAACAAATAGCCTTTGAGACATTTTTATTGTTGAATGGACAGCTTTGCTACAACTCATTTCCCCTTCTGAGGGCCTATGGAGCCACCGCCTCCCCTCCCCGGCCTGTGAGCCTTCGGGGTGTGCAGGGACCGAGGGGGGCACTGCACCAGTCACAGAGGATCGAGCTTTACAAAGACCTTGGATTTTAGCAGAAAGCCAGTCAAAGTGTACAGTCTTTCCCTCTGTGAAATGAACAGGACAGTTCTCTGCAACACAGCTCCCTCCTCCGGCACCATTGGCTTCCTCTGCCCAGCACCAGCTGCACGGAAGACAGTCTGGGGCAAAATTTTCCAAAGCATTCAACGTCTTTTCAACAAAGAACGCAGGCACTTAGTCCCATGTCCGCAAAGGCACCAAGGCTCTTTGGTGTCCCTGTGAAATGGAGGTGACCTAAGAGCCTTGGTGCCTTTGCAGACATGGACCTGGGCCTTAAGAGCTTAATCTCATACAGCAGTTGATACAAATCAGGAGTCCTAGGCACTTCTGAAAATTTTACCTCAGTTAATCCTGGCCAGGGAAACCAAGGCCCTGAAGTTACTAGAATCTATTAAGGCAGAGTTCAAAATGGTTCTGTCCCACCTCTTCCCTAAAGTATCTTTGGACCTTAGGGATAGAGACCCATCGTTGCATTTGGAAGCATTTAAAACTTCAAGTGATTCTGAAATTCTAAGATCCTTGTGGCAGTGATGGTGTACGCATGTTTGCTCATTCAGCACCGAGCAGGAAGGGACGTGGCCCTGACTGGCAACGGGGATTACAGCAAAACATCGTCAGTGAGGAAATAAGGTCCCCATAGCACAGATTTGCCAGTCTGACTTTAATCAAAACAGGCATCCAAGGTGGAAGAGAATTCACATTTTAGCAAAAATACTAACCAGCACTCTGTTTTTGGATTCAGTCTATATTTGGAAAAAAGTCAACAAGAAAGTGATGGACAGAACTTTCTTAATTCACACATTATACACCAGAGGTTTAATGGAGACACTTTTTTTTTTTTTTTTTTTTAAATCCCTGGATGAAATTCAGCACCCTTAAGTTAGCAAAGGCAGAAGGTGAACGGAGTTGCCAGAGAGCTTGATTCTGGGACCTGTGTGCAGAGCTCCCAGCTCCCAGTTAGGTCAGTAGGAAGCAAGAGCGCTCAGCAAGAAGCAGCCGCCTTAGCTCTGCTTTGTTAATACTTGATAGTACAATAAAGATAATAAACAATTTTAAAAATGAGATGCATCACAGCATGGGAATTCACTACAACAGCCTCTGCTGTTGAATCACTGCCAAGAAGTGGGATGGTTTTGGTGTAAGTTATGTGTGAATTAACAAACTTCTATTATATAGCTAGATAATTTAAAAAAGCAACCTGTACAAGTATTGGAAGAGACCGAGTTGTATCCTCAGTTGGTGCAAAATAAGTATAACTCCACCAATTTTTGTGCTACTTCACTGACACCAGCTGTGAACCCTGATTCCTTGTAGAAACCTAGTAAAACAGTCAAAAGCTGCCCACTGAAATGCATCCTTAACATACAAACGTCACAAATGTGTAATTAAACTGGAGCCAAGAGTCCTATTGCATGATCCCTATCAAAAATACGAAGTGTGGCCCCAAACCTGCTCGGCGCAGGACTGACATGTGGCAAGCAAGGTGCATTTTTAAAGAGTTACAGAATAAAACCGAACTTGCTATCCAAAGAACATTTTTTTTTTCTTTTAAATAAACTGGCCCAAAATTCTCCTCCAATCTTTTAAGATAGCTCAATATTTCCAAAGTGAACATAACTTTCAAAAACAACACTGATTAAAAAAGATGTTCAATGATACCTTAAAAAATACCCAGAATATCAAATTAATTCCAGTCCAGCGTTATAATTAGTTAAGAATACCTCCTGAAAACTATATCCTCACAAAAAAATGTGGGTACTGAAGTTAAAAGCATCAGAAACATTATGTACTTGAAAATACCACCGATCTTTTAACGTTTAAAAACAAATCAGAACATTCTTTGGAATCACCGAGTTATTAAAATGTGAGTTTCTCTACAGTTTCCACACTGTCTTTTCAAATCAGTCTGTGTACAGATTAAGTCTTTGAGCAGTTTAATATCCACTGTCGGAAAATACAGAGTCTCTGACCAGCAGGAGGCTACATTAAACAGGAAAACATTGGCATTCTCCTTTTAGTACTGACTTCTGCCAAAAATAGAGACTTTCGAGCACAAGACAGAACTGCCCTGTTTTAGGAGGTATTTCTTTTCTCCTCTTTTCTAAAATGCATTGTACGTGTACTTCCAGTGCAAATTTTTTTTCAGCACTTGCGACAGGCGAGAAGGAAAGGGGGAAGAAGAGAGACACTCTCCTATGGTCTTGCTTGGAGGAACACATAGCCATAGCACGCTGACCTACCAGCTCTCCTTACTGCTGAAACCAGCTCCCATCGCTGGCAACTTGAAATAGCTTATTAAAGATTTCATTTTTAAGATAAACAGATTACAGTTTAGCATGAAATCTGGCCATGGCTGTGGTTCTATGTGCGTAAAGATTGGTTAGAGATGCTTTCCCCTTTCAGTATTGGTTGGAGTTAATTAAAAACAAGTCTGTGGTATTTCTCCACGTGTGTCATGAAATGTGAGAGATCTGTCTGACTCGGGTCTGTATTTCCTGTCGACACAAAGGGCAGGTCTCCAGTTGCAAGGCACACTCCATGCACAGGTCACTGAAGGAGAAGAAAAAAAAAAAATCAGTTAAAGCCTGCACTTACAGTATGAAAAACTAAAAGAAAAAAATCCAAGCACTAAGCAGTTTAGTTAGCCTGCTAGAAACACAGACATGATAAGCCTTTCAACATGGAGATTAGTCAGGTGTTGTGGATTGCAAGTCAGGTGTTGTGGATGCACAGGCTTTGAGAGGAGCTCCTGCTGCTCAGCATCCTGCCGACCTGAAAGCTCTAGTGCAGTTGGCCAGGATTACACTCGCACGCTTTTGTTAATCCCAACACTTGCTCTGGTCTGGAGAACAGTAGCCCCCGTGCCCTGCGTGAAGCTGTCACCACTTCTTGTTGAGGCACACTGGGCACATCTCCTCTTCTTAAATTTAGCAACATGCAGACAGAAGACCCGTGGCAAAACTGCTTCCACAAGTGCTCTAAAAATACTAAGGAACTGGACTTAACCGTATTAAATTTCCTAGTAGGCTAATTGTACGATTCTTATTGCTCAAACTGCTCTCTCATTTTTAGCTTCTAGAGGAATTTGTGACTTGAGACGATCCATTTGTTGAACATTTAAGGGAGTCTATAATGAATTTTCTGCTCTCCTCAATGTGATCTAGATTTCACAGCACCAGTACCTAGCCAGTACTCATCAGCAAAACCTTTGAGATGAGGGATAGCGTGTATAGTACCGTAGCCACAGTACCTCCCCAGCCCCAAACACACAGAGTTAAGGATTAAATCTGCCCAGGGAGAGGGTGGGAATACTATGCTTAACTTCTGTACGTATCACAGCCTTAAAAGGATTCATTATTTCCTTTATGCTGGGGAGTCAACCAAGACAAGCAGGGACTGCAGCTGGTCTCACTGAAGCTCAATACCAAACACATACATTTTCTGTTTCTTTGTTTGGGGATCTTGTTGTTTTCGGGGGAGGGCAGGAGGATGGGGGTTTGGGGGAAGTTGTTGTTTGTTTTGTTTTTTTAAAGTTCTTACCTGTGTCCACATGGCCTGAGTTCTGTGTCTGCTACCTCATCACAGCAAAGCGTGCAGCAGTTCTCTCGGATACTCACTTGCTTCAACAAAGCCAGGCGCCTGTGTCTGGAGAAAAGGGAACATCCCCCACCCGGCCCCAAATGTTAGTTTGATTCATGATAGATTCACAACTATTCGAGTATTTCATCAAAACCAATGCAACGCTTGCCTGTGCTACTCAACACTACTGCTGCTAAGCATCGAGCATAACTTCCCACAAAAAAGGCTTAACACACCCAGAGATGTTCAGAACAGTTTTTGACTCCCTACTCTGGTCTGCCAGAAAGGGACAAGGAGGGTGTTAGATTACAATTCTCCCAGCTCCCACAGCTGAACACTTCCAAAAAATTCTTCTTTAATATCTGTGTACTTTTAGAAGAAAAAAAAAACAACCACCACACAGACCCATGTATCAACAAAATTCAGAAGCCCTACAATGCTGTAACGCAGTTTAAAAGAATATAAATTGAAAATAAAATCAACATCCCAGTATGGCAACTGCCACAAGGGAGAGTAAATGGATAAAAATCCCACATTTAATGAAATAAGGCATCTCAAGTTTGGAACACCTACACTACATGCCAAAACTGTTCAGTGGCAGGGTGACATGTCGAGCCCAGACCATGCCCCAGCACTAGATGCATTAAATTCAGCACAGCTCTACATGAGTTTATGTTAACTCCTGCGATGGATAATTAGGGTCCACTCAGACTTTTGCCTTTTTTCCCCTATCACTTTTAAGATCAAAGTCATCTTTTCATTTAAGATTGGCTTATTGATTCCTAACAGTTCAGGCTGTGGGGCAGGGATGATCTTTGTTTACACAAAGAGCAACAGTGTCCAGCCTTGACTGGAGCCTTTCAGTGCCAACAGGTATTAAATGGTCTCTGCCACAGGAGGCCTGGTTCCTCCCGTCAGGAGAAACAAGACTACACAGTTTCCATCAACAGGAAACCGGTTTCCCCCAGTTTCTCTCTACGCCTTTTGGGACAATCAAGTAACAGCTGTCACAGCTCATGCTTGAACATTGCAAGAGTAGTGCCAGAGTGACATCAACACCAATCACACAAAAACCGCAAAAAAAAAAAAAAACAACTCATCTAGTGCAAGACACTAAAAAAAAGAGATAAGAACACTGACTTTGAAAAGGGGGCTGACCAAGAATGATAACTAACAGATCACCTTAAGGGATTGAATCAGACTTTCGCTTAAAGCACCTGCAGTCACAAGCTGGTGTAAGTTATTCTGACATTATATACAAGAACAAAACTGTCCTGCAAATTGCATTTGATTTTCTCTGCATAAATACAGTATTGCAAGCCTCAAACTTTGCCAGTGTATGACTCTGATCCAAGAGTAAGGTATCATTTTTGTTTTCTTTTTAAAGGCTAAGATGCTTAAGTACCTAATTCACTTAATCGAACAGGTAGGCAATTCAAAACCAGTCTCTGAATTTTATTATAGCCAGGGGTACCCACCTCCATCACCCTCCCCCCCCCATTTAATTAGACACAACAAAAGATTTTTTCAAGCCCATACACCAGCAGCACCCCAGAGGGCCCATCTTTAGACAAAGTTGCAAATCTGCAGTAAGCAAGGTCCCAGATTACACTGTATACTGTTACTGCTTGTGCTCCAGTAAGTTATTTTATTACTAATGACCTAAACCAGAAAAGCTATTAGTTTTCATTCCTGTCAGGAATTTGGTAAATTAAGGAAAAATGTATCCAAACCTGTTTCTATTTGGCTTGATTTATATGTAAGTGGGAAAGCACTTCTAAATTTGAATAGCCTTTGTCAGCACTGTCATTCACAAATGGGAAACTTTTGATCTGGATCAGAAAAGGAGGACAACTTCAAGACTTACAATCATTCAGTAGCTCCATCACAAATTAGGTCAAATTTAAATAAGACATCCTTTTAAATTAAGACTACACCTCCTCAACCAACCTAATCATTCTTAGCAGGAAGCACTTTTACTAAAACCAGTTTACTCTGCAGTACTAGTCAGATTTAATTTAGCTTAATAGTACAAAAAAATTAATTTAATGGATTTTGGTTGTGTGTCTCCTGCCCTACTCATTAAGTTGCACTAGAGCCTATGATCCAATCCTTTTCTGAAAGAGACCTATGGAGGCCTGACCCCATAAAAGATAACTTTGCTAAGTACAACATAAGACTATGCAACTCAGAAGTGAGGCCTTGTATTTATCCATATGCAAACACACTTAAACTAGACAGGAAGATTACCTGGGCAAAATGATTTTTTCTTCTGCTGTCAGAAAGGCATAATCATTAAATGTACTAAACTTCATTGACGGTGGGTACTTGAAAGGTTTTGCCCCAAAGTTGAACTCACATTGTTGATAGGACATGAAACTCGCTGCAGCAAAAAAGCCAGATCTGCAATGTGATAAACAACAAACATTTTAGAATGACTTAAACAATAATAGAGCTTTCCAGACATCTTACTACTATTAGCAGACAAAAACATATACCCCTGAAACAGAGACAACTTCCTTCAATAGAAATGTGCTAGAGCCAATTGGCAGAAAACCCTCTAACACATCCAGTTTCACCTGCACATACTTTCCTTGCTTAGTTCTCAATTTCTGAGTTTACTGGCGGGGTTTATCTGAATTTACTACTAAGGCAGCCAAGAAAGGCTGCCCACTCTGCAACAAGGATTAGTCACACTTACACTAAGAGCAGACACATCCATCTGAGTAACACACAACCTGATCCTCTTTACACCGATCAGCTCAGACATCTCCTTCAGCACTGGAAAAGTATTTTTCTTCCAAACAATTGCTGTTTGGTGGCCAGCCCAGCCTAAACCATGACAGTTGTGAGGAGCACTACCAGCTTCAAGGGACACCTCCATCTCCACCGCTCCTGCTGCTTTATTTGAGCAGGCACCTGGGGAACCTGCAGTCCCGTACACTTGTTGTGTGGGACCCACACGGGATGAATCCAGGTCTGAGCTCTCTTAGCACAATGCCCATCTGCTCCTCCTTGCCCTTGCAGGATTACCTCAGGCCAGCTGTCTTTTCTTCACAGCCACCTTGTAAAAACACCACAACTATCACCTCTTTCAGTTTTATTTGCTGAAAGGACCCGAGTTGAGTAACACCTTAAGTTCTAACCAAGAAGAGAACCTGTTGAGTATGTAGGTGACATACTCCACACAAAGAACAGAGTACTGCAAGCTGAACAGACAAGATACACCGCAACTCTTTAAACTACTCTTTGCTTGCATCTTGAACTTCATTTTGAGGAGAAAACATGAAGTTATTAGCGCAGTAGTATTAATTTACAGAGTACTGTAATGTTTAATTAAGCTGCATAGGAAGCTGCTCTCTCAAGTATCACGCCAGCTTATCTTTTCAGAACTAAAGGGCTGAACTTCCCCAGGAGAATCAGAGGAGTTCACCGTGTGTTAATTTTAACAGAGTTGGCAAAATAAGCCTCACACCTTTCTGTAATCTACCAAGAGACGTGCTCCCATGAATATTCAATATGCTACTACAGGAACTGGCCCCAGTGAACAACGTAAGTTAATACACATTCTTCAGCATTTACAGGACTGAGACTTTATTTTTTAGAAAATCAAAAATTCCTCAAGCTCTATTAGAAATTTGTTCATCTTTGCTTCAGCCTCCTCCTATTTCAGTGCCATGCTAGTTTGACCATAGAAAACATCTGTGGAAGGTCCAAGGTATTTATTTTGGACCCTGAAATCCACCTGTAAAATTATATCCTTCTCACTGATTTCTAAGCAACTTTCAATTGAGAAACCTGCTTAACAATGGCTTCAGGTAAGCAGGTTTCTCAAATGGGAAACACTTCATATAATTAAAACAACTATCCATACAGGTCACTGTCCTTCCAAATGAGCACATACTTACACAGCAGATGAAAATACTTGCTTCTCGGCAGGAAGCTGGTTTCCATTTAAATAGAAGATCATTTGCTTTTCTTGCAAGTCTAGTAGAAATCCTATTGTGTCTCCTTACATGCAAAACAAAGATAATTTAGAGATTTCACTTCTGTTAAATGCCTACAGCTGAAAGTTATTGTTTTAACTATCACATATCACACTATGAGTTGTCTCATTTAAAAGGGACTGTTTGCAAAAGCATAAAGGAAGAAACATCGATACAGACAGTAACTAAAGGAAAAACCCAGGACAAAATAGTAAAAAAAAATAATTTTAGTCTGCCAGAGCATTAATAAATACATAGTTGCAGAAGTATTGCAGATCCTTTGCCAAAGCCAGAAAAAGGCTGCACTCTCTGTCCTTTGCTATTTTACACCCATTGAAGATATTCTTAGAACATATACTTGTTAAGTCCAAGTTTCTTATATCCTTTATTTTGCATATACTTATTTTTAAGAGGTATTTTAATTTAGCCATCCTTAGGAGAAATTTTTAATAGAAGGTGGCACAGTTCACATGAGCATCGCATGCACAGAACCTTGCCAAGATTTCAAAGCTGAGATCAAGAACAGAATTTTGCTATCCACGTAGCTATCCGAGAACTTAAAGTAAGCAAGACAGTGCAACTCCCCCTTTAACCTAAATTAGACAGGTTTTTTCCCCCACTTCTCTAAACTAACTCTTTCGACCCAGAAAGGAACATTTCAACCCTGTCTGTAGGACTACAAGCGTCTAAGAAAAAGTCTTACGATTAAGCGTCCAGCAATGTTAGTTGGTGCTATGATTTGTACGCTGCCTATGAAAAGAAAAAGCATTTAACCAAAAAGATTATCTTTACACATATTGTGTAACAAGAGTGTGGTGCCCACTTCGTACATCTAAACCACTGCAAATACTAGTAAAGGCACAATAATTATTAAACCTTCAGTATCATCAGGATTAGGCAGTAACTGCTCTGTTTCCACCTACTAACAAACTGTTTTATAGACACCTGCAAGAGGAAAAAAAATCCCGTGCAGAAATCCAACTAGGATAAAGAGCAGAAGATGGACTGAATACCTTCTTTCCAACAGGGATGGGAATGTGGTTTACTTCTGGCATTGTACCAAATCAGCTGCCGGCAGCCATCGTACGCACAGGAGTATTCATCATCCCCAATGCCGTAACCTTCCTTTAGAAAAAGGGCAGAGCATTTCAGTCCACAGCCATTCCTCACACAGAAGGGCTAAAGCTTATTTTTTATTCAACTAAACCATTCATCCAAGAGCAGGAAGGGTTTCTCCCACCCCCGTGAAAAAAATTTTTTCAAACTAGTCTTAGTTTCATTTTCACATCAAAAGGAATTTGTTGGGGTGAGAAGGACGGAAAAAGGGGATTTTGTCTCCAAAGCGGTTTTCATCCTCTGTGAGCTCAAATCACTCCTATCTGTTGAGCTATTTAAAAATCAGAAGCTAGTACCCAAATAGCTAACTCCTTGCATCTTAACAAGTCAACACAGAAGCGTAATGGCTCTCTTATCTTGAAGTCCCAGTACCAGACTGGTAACACCTTGCCCCACAAGATACCCATGTGCCACCAGAACATACAGTACAAAGAACAAACCCATAGCCCCTGCACTGAATTTGTTGCATATTGTGTCCCTTTCAGTGCCAGCCTCCCTAAAGTCGTGAAAAGGTTATCAAGTGATAGTCCCAAGGTCCCAGAAAAATGCAAAACTAGAAGTTTCGGAGTGGGAGAAGAATCTGTCACGTAGGGGAGCGCAAACACGAAACCGAAAAGCCTTATGGAAGGGAACTTCCTCGACCTCAGCACGGTTTGTCTGGAGAGCAAATACTAGGCAATGTCTGATTACACAAGCCTCAGATGTCCCAAATTAAAGCTAAGCCCAGCTAATGGGTGTTTAATGTCATATTTAGGACTAGTCTTTTTGTTACACATGCTGCAAACAAAGAGCATATGGCTCCTCTGATGACTGTGTGACATACCTAGAAGAGAACATCCCTGAATTTCAGGTAGAGGGCTGGTGAACTTAAGTAACAGTAGCATTTAGCTACCAGCAAAACAGTTGTAGCAACAGAAAATCATCCTGCTCAGAGATGGGACATCTCCTATTTTCATACCTTGTGCAGGAAGCACAGACAGAAGAATGCATATACACCAAGCGCCTTAACAATAAGTGGGAAAAATCTCTTAAGCCTCTTAGCAGTCTGAAGGCAGACACATGGCCTTTTATTTCAAACAGTTTCCATTACACTCAACATCTGCAATGCCTGTGCTCAGGACAGCTCTGTATGGTAGTTTGGTTTGGTTGTGGTTTTTTGATGTTGCTGGGGCTTTTTTGTTTTGGTTTTTTTTGGTGTCTTTTTTTGGGGGTTGTTTTTTGGGGGTTTTTTTGTTGTTGTTTGGTTTGGTGGTTTTTTTAAATTTAAATCACACTTGCAATTCCATGCTAAAAATGTGGGTCTGGACTTTGGATGTGATGTAGAGATATCTGCGTGTCATATGCCAGCAGACGACAATGCTATTTACACGAATAATTAGAAGAAATGGAGCAAGACCACTGACCTCACAGGAAGACTTAAATTAAATGGTGAGAAAAGCTACTCTCCCATTCCTGTTGGGTTTCTTGCCACTGGTGTTTGTTTAATCTCCTTCGTTTGTTTCTCTCAACAACCCCCATCATCAATATTTACTCACACATATGTATTTAGCCTATCTTCTTTTAACTGCTTATCTCTACATTATATATATATTTATTTTTTTTTCTCCTAAATTAAATTCCAAGTAGGAACAGAAAGCCATGGAATTCCAACAACAGAGAAGGGCTACAGGTACATTTCTTTCTCGAGCTCAGCCAGTAGAAGCATCAACTTAAAATCCCAGCGCTGTATTTCCATTCTGGTCAGTGCCAGTAGGCTAGGCCATATACACCTTTTGTACTAAAATTCCAGCTTGCACTTTAATGAATTTTACTGGAAGTTTAGAAGGCTGATAATATGGAAGGTCCTCTCTAAGCTGAAGTAGAGAAGTTTTTTGCGTCGTAATCATTGTGCTCTCCTAGTATTATGGAAATACTGAAGCAAATGAGTTTACAACAGCCACACAGAGTTACCAGGAAGATCTAAGAAGAAAGAAGTCCTTGTTACATCTCTATTAAGATTTGAGATAATTCTTTGAATATAGGTTTGGACTTCATGTGCACATGGCACATTTGGCTTTAATGCTAGCAAGTACATAATTTTAAAAGTAAAATGGTAGGAAAAAGAATACTTAGAAGAAGAATACTTTGAAGAATACTTAGAAAAGTAAGATACTAAGTTATCTGGATGAGAGAGAGAGCAAAGCAAACTATGTACTCTGTACAAACAGTGTACTTATTCTATATTATCAGAATAAAGGCAAGAAGGTAGAGGGTTTAATCTTTTTGTAATCCTTACTTTTAATTAAAAAGAAGCTCTCACATACCCAGACCATACCATATTGCTGCTACCAGCAGATCCAGCGATACCATGCTATCCCAGAGTCAATTTAAATAATTATTTCCCTTGTGAAAGTTAATTTAATAGGAAAGTCTGTTAAAGAAGGTAATCGAATGGTTGCTTGGTGACCTGTGTAAAAGTGAGTGCACAACGATCTGCTAGTTCCTAGCGAGTAGTTGTTTACTTCACAGAAAACCAGACAGTAACCACCGCCGTTATCAAAGGAATTTCCAAGAAGAAACTAAGCCACAAGAAATAAACCATTTCCCTGTAGCTTCCAGACAACAGCAAGTAGATCACAAGCTGTCACTGCTAGCAGCTACGCATGATTTGTGTGAACAGTGTCAGTCTGGCGCAGAGACAATACAGCCTTTTCTTGCACCGCTAACTTCAGCCAAAATAGCTTCATGAAAGCGTAGGAAAACTGAAGGAAACAGGCAAGTGCGCAGTTACTGCCACAGAATAACCAGAGCCATTTTCATAGGTGTTGTAAGTAGAAAAATACTGAAGTTACATCATCAGCTCGATGACATTACATATACTCACATGGTTGAGAAATTTGCTGTCTTTGGTAGCCCATCCTATCTGCATCACTCCTGAAGTAATGACTGTAACTTCATAGTACCAAACTCCAGAATCGACACAGAACGTACACCTAACGCTTTCAAAAGATGAGGCATCGCATCGAGCCTACCAAAACCAAACCAAAATTAAGTTTTGACAAAATTAGCATTCAAACAAGCCCCTTCCTTCCCTGGACCAAGTTTCTTGCACGTAAGAATACACCAGCGTAATTTTAGAGACACTTCAGTCAAAAAGCGACCTCTCTTTATAGCAGTAATTGTCACACACACTAGCCAGTAGGCCAGACTGAAAATTGTTGAGCGGTAAGCCACAGGGGAAAAAAAACCCAGTAGAAAGTTGACAGAGTCAATTTAAAGATTTAAAAAACTAAGACAGCCCAAGTCATGGGTTGTTAGCTGACTTCTGGTATGAAGGACAGAGAAGTATTCAATGTTAATTCATGAAAATTCATCTGTAAGTAGTCAAACAAGTTTTTAGAAAAAGTAACAAAGGAAGAAAAAAAAACCCCACAATGCTGAGACAAAAATCCTACTGTTACGGACTTTTCAAGGCTAGGCAGGGCAAACAACAGGAATTATACTTTGTGAACCATTTTAGCCAAAATGAGGGAAAAGGCAGCTGACTCTTAAGCATCCTCTTCCCTTTTCTGAAGTTTTGGGGCACAGATACAGGTGTGACTTTAGTGTGAACATTTCTACAACTGGGATCAGTGTAGCGATGTTACAACCCTTGGAGAAAGCAAGTTTGCTATGCAAAGCTGGCAGAGAACTTTGACTCATTCTATGAAATCAGAGGGGCAAGTAGCAAACAAAAGTAGTTAAAACCTGCTTTTTTCTTCCTTTCAGGTTGAAATCCTGAAGTGATATCCTACCTCTAATCCATGTGGCGAGATCTTCAGGTATTCACTGACATCATTACTGTTCAGCATAGCCCTAATGTTGGTCAAGTCAACCTTCTCATATGTAAACTGCCTGCCTTCTTTTAAAACTGCAAAATAAAACTATTTTTAATCACAGCAGCAGCAAAACCTCATTTTAAACATTTCACACAGTGCCAATCAAACTCTCTCGGATCCAGTTAATTTTTGGTATAACTGAATGAAATATTGATACTTTGCCTGCATGAAGACAGCATCACTTCCAATGCACTGTGTGTCAAATATCCTCTAAACATCAGAGCACAACCTATACCTCTGACTAGAGCTCCTACAATCTAATTACCGCTTTCAGGAAACCCAAGGCAAATGTAAGGCACCCAAGTTCATACCAAGATGCCGTTTCAGGGTTTACCATTGTATCTGTATATTCAGTTGGGCATAGTTTTTCTGATTCATCACAGGGGAGAAGATTTTGGGGATGGGGAAAAACAGGGATTTAAAAGGTTTTCTACCCTCTTATTTTCAGTTAGGTGATGAACTTTAACTGAGCCAAAGCAGCTCTTTCTCCCTGTGTCCCCTTTTCACATGGACACATCAGAAGCATTTATCTTGCCAGGTGTCAAATTGCTGACACATGCACATTAATTCACAAATCAGAGATCTTATCTTAGGACCCTTCATATATCCTAAACTTGCTACACCACTTATAAAAGTGTTTATTAAATGCAGCTGACATTGGCCTCCCATAAACTGGCTAAAGACCCATAAAGCCCAACAAGACCTTTTACCCAAATTTATGTAACAGACATTAGAAACTATGAGGCCCTCAGAGTCGCTGCACCCTCGAAATCACAACTAAACAAACAAATTTGATGCTTGTTAGTCATCCAAAAGGATAGCTCTGGAAGTGCTTTGTCAAACACTTTTCACTTTTGCTCGCAATACCATAAGCTTTAAAAAGTCTTTAACAGTTCTTTGAGACTGTGTGCTGCTGCGGTGTGATTGCGGTAGTGACAGTCACCAGGATGTGTCAGTAATCCAGCTGTTCTGCAGAGACAGAGCTGCAGTATTTAGCTACTCAGCACGTCTGCTGAAGCGTGGGTTACAGGAAATATGGTGCAAGAGAGAATTTTCATTGCAGCTCCAACTTGCAGATTATAAACCACTTCCTTTCACAAACATTTTCCTTGCCAAAATTCTTTCCAGGCAATTACACTGGATTTATTTGCCTTTTTTTTTTTTTTGAAGGAGAGTGATTACAGTCAGGTATATTTACAATAAGTGCTTACACAAACACAAAGTAGTCCTCCATCTCTTTCGAGAAGTGATTAATATATTAAATGAATCCATCCCTTTTGTTATACCTACACAGATTGTCTAAACTCCACTGGGCACAGAATCCAACCTGGCGTTTTAAATAGTCTGGATTATCTGTCCATTTCTCTAGTAAGATCAGTTGGTCGCTAATGCAGGATTCAGAAACTGTCATTTTATTTTCACCTGCAATTTAAGAGAAAAAAAAGAGTAATTGCTATAAACTAGGGGTAAGTTTAGTTAAAAATAGTAACTTCTACAAATACAGTAGAAAACACACACACCCCCCTTTAAACCTCAGTGTCACAAACAGCATGAAATTCTTTCCCCAAGCAGATGTGAAATTAACTTAGCACTCAGATATACCACTTCTCAGCACAGAGCTGCATCATCAAAAGACTATTAGATCACAGCTGTTCTCCATCTCTCTAATACAGATTTACTTCTTTTAAAGTAGCAGTGGTCTCATGTCATAAGTCTTTATGTAGCAATTTCTACGCTGAGAAGGACTGAGTTTCAGCAAGTCTCTTTTGTGGGTGGGATAGCATTAAAGTGTCAAAAAATAAACACTCAATCATAGCTGTTCTCCATCTCTAATACAGAATTATTTCAGTGACAAAGGCCTCATGTCGTAAGTCCTTCTACAGCAGCTTCTAACTGAAGGACGGCACTGAGTTTCATCAAGTGTCTCAAGGATTTTGAGGGGTAGAGGGATGTCACTAAAGCAAATATTTCTTCTTGCCTGTAAGTGGACAAACATTTCTCTTCTACATTTGCGTTCCTGCCAATCCAGTCTCTCTCGTGCTCAGATGAGGCAAGTGACAATCGTGCAGAAGCCATAGCATGACTGTTAAGTGCAGTATCAGGCTAATACTTACTTGTTTGTGCAAACTTCTCCAGTGCTATTAGTGCAAAAAGCATCACCATCGGATGAGACTGGAAGTTCTAAACATGGGCAGTAAAAAAAGTTATTTAATAAATAGCCAGCACAGATGGATAGGAAAAGCTGTCTGTCACAGAATGCTTTAGGTTGAAAGGGACCTCCAAAGGTCGTCCAGTCCAGCCTCCTGTTGAGGGCTGGTCCAGGTAGATCAGGCTGCTCAGTGCCTTGTCCTATTGACTCCCAATTATCTCCAAGGATGGAGGATCCCACACACTCTCTGCAATCTCAATTTTCTATAACGTACGTTACCAGTATTTACCAAAGCCTAACTTTTCTAGTAATAATAAAAAATAAATTGCATTATAGTTGTTATGTATGGACACATACATAAAGATTGAAGACACTTACCAAGCTGTGAAGTAAATATTCCAATATGCCTGGGCTGAGTAAGCCTATACTCGCAGGACCTACAAGAACATTAAAAATTAAATCCATCCACAGGAACTACCATATACTCATCATTGCACAGAACTTTTAAACACAGGGCAACAAATTAAAGAACATCTGAGAACTCTGCAGCAAAGCAGAACTATAATATAGAACGATTATCATTGTTCCCGGTCAAACATTTGCTACACATTTAATAATTACACAGGTACTGCCAAATTACAAACATTCCCAGTTTACCTGCTGTAAATGGGTACAGAGTTTGAGCCACACTTCTGAGTTTTTGAAGTAAGACGTCACCAGCCCCTGCTTAGCATGTTCATGCCCATTACTTTCAAAAAGAGACTGGGTCCTCTTTTCTTCCAGAGTCAAAATATAAAGACCAGCTCCATTTATCAGTAGCCCAAAATAAGCAAAACTGAGCATCTAATATAGCCTACTTGACAGTTAATTATACAATTTGCAGCAGCACCATAGCAAGCAGCCAATTTTTAAAAAAAATGCCCTGAAATACTGTCTGCTTAATCAAGAGAGATTCACAAGGGAATCAAACTCTGGCAGCTACAAGCTCTACTAAATTGCAATGGGTTCCACCACAGCATTAACAGATTTGCTGCCTGAGCTGATACAGTGAGATCTGTGTCCGCTAAGACAAAAGTAGGTACAGGATCTCATTTTGACTTAGTATAACAGGGAAGTATTATAATTCAAAAATGCTTCCTGCCCTTATTCTTTGCTTTTTTTCCCCCCACAGAAATATTGAAATTGGTTTTAGTAACTATTAGGCAATACCACACAATCACTTTCTCCTCCTGTTCCTGACCGCTTTCAGAAAAGAAGAAAAAAACTAAACAAAACAAACAACCATCAGCAGGAAGGAAACTTAAACTATCAGTTTCTATCAGGGTACTAGAAATGCCAGGGAATAAAAAGTTCTATGCGAAAAGTCACCTTAAAATAGAATCCCAGCAAGTTTCTTTTAAGCAACCCAGAAGAGAGAATCTTTTCAGCTAACTACAATAGAGCAACACATGTTTAGCGGAACGGGCATCTTTCTTTTTTGTTTTCGTACAGCCTCCAAGACTACAAATTTGCTACTCCTGCCTACTGGCTAAAGAACTGCGAGTTCTCAATAACTCACACACAGCCAGAAAAGACTGATTCCCATGCTAAGGCAATACACCATAAACAAACGTTGATCAACAGTCACTAACCATGCATCAGAAGGATTTGATCTTTTTAAGTATCTGGGATTGTGAATGGCTCATTCAGACCCAAGCTAGTGACCACTTGACATTTTAACTGAGCAGTAGACTTGGTCACACCTGTCACACAAGGTCTCCCCTCGATGCAGAACGTTATTCAGTTTTAAGAAAGCATTTCTGAACTATCCTGCATCGCGGGTGCCAAAGCAGAAGGTGCTTCAGTGAGCCAAATGCAAGCTTTCAGAAGAACCCCGCGGCTTTACCTGCTAACTTCTCTGCTAAGCAGCCCAGCACTGCCGTTGTGTTCCGGTGTTTGGCAGGGTGACAAGCATCCTGGCAAGCAGCAGCTCCGCTTAAGTTTAGTATTTCAGTTAATTTTTGTAATGCATCCTGAAAAAGAAAAAAAACAGAGATCTCTTCAACACTACTGGCAGATACAGTTTTCCCACTTACTCAGTATCGCACAACAAACTATTTTTATGCTATTATTACTGAAGTCAGCATCATATTACAGACAGCATGGGATGGCTATCTTCTAAGATAAGAGGATAATAAAGAACAGATAGGAAGAGAAGTTCAACATAACCAAGAGCTGTAACTTTAAGATTACCACCAGATTATTGGTTATTGTTGTGATCAACAACTCAGGACACCTCTGGACATACGCAAGTGAGGTACCCACATATGGCACTACTACCATCTAATCTGTTTCTAGGGTCCTAAAGCTCCCATTCTTTCCAAAAGAACAGGGGTGGTTTTGACTTTAGAATTCAGGACCAAAGGGACATGCCCCCCAGAAAGAGCCTACATCCCAATGATAAATGTAGGATGCTGACAGCTTTACTGGACATCACAAATGGTATTCTTGAGAGCATAAATGTCTTTCCTGTAGTCACACTACTTTAGGAAGCAACCAATGAGGGTAATAAATCTAAAATGCCACACTTTGATTTCCTCCATTCAAGCAGGATGGTATGGATAAAATTTAAGATAGATCTAGAGCATCCCCTCCACTGTCAGAGCAGTTAGGGGTTAATCCAGAGCCAGAACAAGTTATCCCACAGCAAGAACCCCACCCCGCAAAGTTCCAAATCCCCTTCAACTTTCCAGACTTCATGAAAATTTCAGCTGATTCAGATTGAAACTGCATAATGTCAGGCTAGGATCTAATTAAAATAGAAGAACTCCTCAACATTGAAGTTATCAGCAGGCCATTTGGAGAAAAAATGAGTATGCTTAAGTTGAATATATATGTTTTTTTGAATTGTATTCTGAGCCACACTCAAATCAAGTTTACTGCAGTAGCCTCTGAGGTTTGTACAGAGATAACACTGAGAAGTAGTTATGTTCCCAAAAGAAAAGCCACAAAACCAGAACTGATGAACATGACTAACAGTAAGTAGAAAGAACAGAAAGAAGAAAGGATGACTGAGCCACAGACTTAGGATGGAAAAGTCTCACTAAAATTAGACTCGACATACTCTGATACTGCTTTTAGCCACTATTAGAACTGTCAGAGAGATCAACTATTTTGAGTTAAAGACTTTATAGAATAAACAGTTTACTGCACTGACATTTTAACTTTACAGACTTTATAGCCTACAATAACAGAAAGTGAAATACAGCCTGCTGCTGTTCTCCAGCTGTCACAGAAGTGGGGCACTGACTTAAAACCATTAAGAGCAAAGACTTAAACTTATCCTGAATAGAAAGAAAATGAACAGCAGCAAACACTTTACTAGGCTGCATGTGACCAGCAGATCCCACAACTGCAGCTCCTTATGCTGTAAAGAGATTACACACAGGGAAAAAAAAACACTCAAAACTCTGTGCGCCCCAGAAACAGGCATCTCATTCCGTTTGTCTTGTTAAGGTCAACTATTCCATAGCTAACACCTTAAAATTAACATATCTAAGTAAAAGTCATGCGGCTTTCGAAAAACAAATCATTTGATTGCCAAGTACACTGTATAGCTGAACAACAAAAAAAAACCCAAAATCCCTCTTTGTACGGCACATTCACAGCGGCCTCTACTTCCTGATTTCTTTTTTAAAGCAGGCAAAGTTTCTAGTCATAGCTTTGTTTTCAAAACCATTTTTCAGTCTCTGTGACAGACATCATACGACATTTAACTTGGTCAAAAGTCTCAGATGACTTTAATCAATAGCCTAGAGGAAAAAAACCCCTTCAGGCAGTTAAAGCTGGACTAGCTCTCCAGCAACTCATCCATTTACACAAGACAAAAAGCTACCAGCTTTTTATAGCCCTAACAATGCAAAGAGAAAACTAAAATTAGCAGCATAAGAAGTAGATTAATAAGTGAAAGCTGGAATGATGTCATCATCAATTTCTGATGAAGTGAGATAAGGACAAGCATTTGAAGACAGACAAGTTCTCTGTACAATCATCATATAAAGGATTCAACAACAGTTAGCATCTTGAAGCACTTGAGGCTCTCACTAAAACACCCGTACCAACACCTCGAGTCACCTTTCCATCCAAAACACACATTAGTGGTCAGTGGAAAAAGGATTCAAACCTGCCAAAACCTTATCTAGATATTTCATAGTTAAGAGATGTCATTTGTTTAACTTCACACACCCACTTGTGTTGCATTCCTTATGTGCAGGGCAGGAACAAGTCCAACAGTGACTTGCAGACATGCAGCTTTCAGAACTTCAGAACAAAACGGCAGAACTTGTCATGCTTCTGCAGCATCTGTACGCCCTCACTGCACAGCACATAGGTGCCACGGGGCAGGAAAGGACAACAAGAAAAGCAGCTAGAAACCAAAGGCCCCTTGTTCTTCCCCACGGACCAGATTTATCTTTATTTTTTAATTTTTTTCCTACAGTGCTTCTAGCATTAAGTAGCAGTTAGATAGCAAGTCACCACAAATTACTCAAAGTTTCAAGTTACACCCATTTTGTGAACAGCTAACAGTCTTGCATCACTGGTGAAACCCACCCAGAAGCTATCATAGGTGTGGCAACCACGAATAACTGAAATTCAGCCGCAGATTAAAAACACACACTTTAGACTTACTTTTGTTGGCAACGGACATTCATCAAGTAGTAGGGTTATAACAGCTGGTCCCAGGGGATCTTCTAGTGGAATAACTCTAATTAAAGATTGGACAACTTCCAACCAGCCTTCATCTGTCAACCACAAAACAGAAGTAATGCTCAGAATTAATACTGCAATTCTGAAGTGTTCAAAATACATCCCTAAATGTAAATTGAAAAATCCTCAAAATTAACCAGTGAGTTTACAGACACTAGGAAAGAAAAAAAAAAAACAGTTTACTTTTGACATCAATGTCTTAGTTTGCAGTAGTTTAGAAGTTTAAATTCAAGGAAAAAAAGAAAAGGAGTTTACAGCAGCTTGGGTACTAGTGAACACCTCTGTTGTTTGGAGAACAGTCTCGCCCAGGCCAGAGCATCCTTTAGTCCCCACTAGTATTAGGAAGGAATGCTTATGACCAGTATGGACAAGCACTTTGTTCCAGTGTGATAGCCAAGAGTTCAGTGTCCAGTATCAACTCTTAAGTGTTAAACTCTGCATCCACGATGACACTAAAGAAATATTTCAGTCAGAATCAGAGCATTCTTCTTGAATTCCCTCAATAGTGTGGACCTCAGGGGAACTGCATTAGCTTGTCCCATGGCTGGTGGTCTAAAGAAAGTCTGCATCCCTAAGGAGCAGCTCTCAGTGTTTAATGAATAGGCAAGGGGCTTCAACTTGCAAGTAAGCAACGCACCATATAAGATGTTAAAACTACTAATAAAGTAAACAGACTTGGATTTACAAGAAACTCGTTCCCTTAGAAGTGCTAACACAGAGTCTGTATCTGCACACAAGTGAGGGAGGCTGAAGAGAGACTTAGTGCTCCCTTCAAAAATGACAAGAAAATACAAGTAACAGATTGGGGTTTGAGTTTTGTTAGCACATTCCCCTGAAAAACATTTTACTGAATTGCTGTAATGTCTAATCAGGTTGATTAATTTATTTTGATATAGAAATCCATTTCCTGAGACCAGTACCAACTCTACTAAGAGAGACAAAAAATTCTTCTAAACCAGAAGTTTGGTGGGGTCTTGAGCTGGGAGAATTTCTCCTACTGTAATGAAGATAAAACAGCCCTTGCACAAACACGGCTTAGTTCGCAGGAGTACTTAGAGATGAGGGTGGAACAACCAGATCAATAAAGCAGAGGTCTAAGGACAGCAAAACCCAAGACAAAAAGTATGTGCTGTTTGCCAGCACCGGAACACATGGGTTTAAACCACATCTAGATACATATATGGGTTGTTTCTGTCTTACTGCAAACAGACGTTCTTTGTGGCGTAGGGTTTAATGCCATTACAATGTGTTTGTGGCCATCCGTTGGCTGCTTCTGGGGAGTTCACATGGGAAGTTTAACAGAGTTCAAAAGACTCAGGCAAATGCAATGAACTCCAGCAAACCTTCTGAAGGGCAGAACTGTGTTTTGGATCCCACATGGCTAGTGCTACAGCAAGTCGTAATACATACTGCTAGAATGTACTTTTCTTTGCAAAAGAGTTTTGGTTTTGTGGGATTTTTTTTTTTTGTTTTGTTTGTTTTTTCACTTTGGAGTCACAACTGAAATGCCCAACACAGTGCCTTGATACCTGTTTCTGCCATTTCATGCAACGTGATCATTGAATAAGGAGGCTCCTGGTCACTGAAAGAGATATTAGACAGGTCAAAATTTATGCACAGCCATCAACACATACACTGAATAAAATGATAATACAACAGACAGAAAATGAATCCAGTAAGCATTTAACAAAAGGAAGTTACATGGGCTGCAGACTGCTCATGCCATTTTCAGATCTGAAACACAGATGGTATTTGAGCCTTTCTCTGGCTCAAAGTCAACATCTGCATATCTACAATAGCTGGTAAATGAAATGGTGATCCATATCTGCATGTTTAAAAGCTGGCCATAATGCTTCGGCTTAGAGCTATTCATTAGCAGTGTTCCTTGGAATACAAAACCAGAGACTCCATGTCAGAGGTCATGAAGCGAACCAAGAGCAGAGCACAAGGGACAGAGCTTAAATATGATTTTTTCCCCCAGAAATTCTCTGCTAAATATAGAAGTATTTTAAAAAAAATAAACAAAACACAAAACTGAAAGGCAAGCCACCTAACAGCAACACAGACATCAAACTCATTAACAAGAGCTGAATGAAATAGTTAAGGCAGTTTAACCAAAGACATTTAACCCAATTCCTTTTCCAACATGAAAACAAACATAAAGCTCAATCGGATCCTTTCCTCAGTGTGGTTTGCTGGAGCAATGGCAAGAACCTATGGCCAGTGCTTATCTGAGCAGGCACCGCTGTTGAAAGTACCTAAAGTAAGGTCTCAATCCTATTCAGCCAAGCACCTCCAGGTCCAGAAAAAGCATACGCAGCAGCAGGTCCTAAATGCTTTATTCAGTGCTACTGAGACATTGTGAACTAACCCCCGGCTTAGAAGGAGATGTTCCACGCTCCATTTCTATCACACACCTCTGAAATTAAACCAGAAATGCTAAATACAGATGAATTTTAGAAGATTTCAACACAGATTAATCATGCAAATAAAGCTACCTGCTACAGAGGGGGATTAATTATAAAGGAGAAAAATCTCAGTTTTTACTAAAAATATGTTTAAAATACATGCTTTTCTTTAAAAAAAAATTAACACACTCTTGAACATTTACACAAGAAAAAGCTGAAGTTTAAACACATTTTTATATTGTCATAACATTGGAAACAAATATCCCCCTCCATCTCTTCGCCTTTCTTTTGGAAACTAATCTCCACAGCAGGAAAAAGTAGTGCAACAATGCAGAGTTACCTCAAGAAAAAGGATGTAAAGACTCAGAGAAAGAAAAAATACCGTAAGTACAAGTAAAGGCTCTAATAAAAAAGGAGGAAATTTTTATCAGCAAGATTTCCAATTCTGTCATGGGTAGCAGGTCTTTGCAGTACTGGCACTGAGCAAAGCAGAGTCTGTCCCACTGACTTGCCATTTTGATCACTTAATTTCCAAACATCCCCTCCAGCATCGACCTTCTTCATATTTGGAAACCAAACAGTCATTTTGCTATTTTTTTTTTAATTTGTGAAGCTGCGCTTTATACAAACTCCAAAAAATTAGTACTTCAGCTTAATGAAAGAGCTTGGAAGAATAACTCCTTTCCTTATAGATAAGAGAGGCGATATAGATATTTAAAAGGGGAAACATGCACTTGTCAGGTATGTTTTAGGTCTGAACTTTGAGATTTGATTAAAACAACCAACAAGAAAACCCAAACAAACGACAATCAGGGAAAGCAACCATTCACTGCAGATCACAGTATAACAACTGAATTTACAATTCATTCCATGTATTAACTTTCAGTATATAATTTAGAAAAAAAAATTGTCAGAAAAAGGGTTTTGCCTTCCATTCTCTAGATTGCTGTCTTTCACTCTTTAAGGCTGTACTATCATACTGAAGCCCATATTTGCAACCTGCTGTTACTTACATATTTTCATTTTAATTTGACTTTATTCTTGCACTTTTTTTGACATGAAAATGTATTTGTCAGCTTCCCTACCGCTTCCTTCAGTTGTGGCGTTTTCAAAACTGAGAAGTCAGGCTCTAGGAGGAACCAGTGATAATGGAACATGCTTATTCCTACAGCACCCACCTACACTGAAAACCAAGATTTCCAGACATGGAATTTTTTTTTTCTTCCAAGTGAGCATTCCTATTAATCAAGCGAGGGCTATTATTAGCTTCGTGTCTAGCAGAAAGGCTCCCTAAACGTTTTTCAGGCCCATTTAGATAACTTGCCTCATGAACAGACCCTCCATTATGCCTAGCCACAGGTCTTGGTCTTATCTGCAAGAACCCGTAATATTTTGCTGTATTCTAAAACCAGCTGTGTCTTACCAACTGCCGTAATATGAAACGAAGGAAACCACTATACCAGTACAGACCACTTTTGGGCTCCCCAGGACAAGAGAGACATTGCTATAAGGGAGCATGTCTAGCAGAGGGCTTCCAAGATGGTTGGGGGCTGGAGAACGTGACATACAAGCAGAAGCTCAGAGAAACAGGTTTGTTCATCCTTAAGGGGGAGGTAGTGGAAAGGAAGAGAAATCATATTGCTGTCTGCAACTACGTCACGGGAAAGAACAGAGAGGACAGAGCCAGGCTCTTCTCAGAGGTGCACAGCATCAGGACAAGAGGCAACAGGGGTGTTGGAACACGCCAAAATTCCAACTTTTAAAAATATTTACTTATTTAAACTATGTGAGCGGTCACACACTGGACCAGGGACCCAAAGAGGTGGAGAACGTCTATATTCTGAAGATGTCCAACACTTGACTGGGTAAGACCCTTAGCCACCTGCTCCCACTAGACCTGGGTTTTAAGCAGAAGGCTGAAGTGAAGGAACTTCAAGACGTCCAAACTATGCAATTATGTGAGTCTAAGGAAATCTTTCACTGGAGTCTGTATGAGAAAATACAGTAGCTTCAGCAATTTGTCAGAAACAGGACTCCAGGATCAGTGAAATAACTACCCTTATTGTCCCACAGTAGCATACGAAAGCGCTTACAAGATTACAAAACCGATTGCAATACCCACAGGAACGTGACCAACTATGCACAAAAGTGTTGGGAACAGCTAAAGGAGCTGAACAGGGGGAAGTGGAAGGCATGTGAGATTAGGGAGAGGCTTTAAAAAAAAATTTGCCGTGATTTTAACTTAATGATTTGAAGACAGACCACAAAATAAAACCTGTTAAAAAAAGCCTCTTCAATTTAAATGTTCAGGAAAAAAGTATGTCCTGGTAGTTCTTTTTAAAGCATTTTACAACAGGAAGGCAAACTCCTCCCCTGCAGGCACATTCCAGAGTAACAAGGCAGGTATATGAATCAAGACTCACTTATCCCGAGCCTCATCCACCTGAAACTCAAGCCCCAGCCGGGAAGCTAGAACAGTGTTTTTTCCTTCTCTTTTGGCCTTTCCAATTCCCAGCCTGCACCTAACCTAAGAGGCAATGAGCTAACTTAACCCATCATTTTGAAGGTCCTTTTAAAGCTTGGCAGAAAGCAACATAAAACCAAAAAAAAAAAATAAGGATGAATCCATAAATATCCCCCACACCCTTAATGGATGCTTTGAGCATGCAAGGAATGCAAGACTGGGATCATGAGTTGAACAGTCATAACATGAGGTCTTTAAAAAGTAGGCAGACTTATAACTGGAAAGAAAACCTCTGTCTGTTTATACAAGCTAACAAAGATCAAAGCTCTCAGTTTTGCTTAACCATTTCCAAAGATGTAAATACAGCCTGAAAACAGAAAGCTTGCACAACAACCAATTTTTAGGACAGAAGTTCCCAAACTCTGGAGCATTCATTGCTTCCTAAACTGTGTATCTATGGTAGGTGAGAAATACTGAGCACACTCCTCATCCCACCTGGGTGTAGACCCATACAGGAACTGAGAGAAAGCTCCTCAGCTCCTGGCAGAGTCTGTACCTGGGCACTCAGGAGCTACTTCTATTACCTAGGAAAGGTGCTCCTCTCCTAAAGGTGCTCCTCTCCTAAGCATCCAGATGGAAACACGCGGCTGCTTCAGGGAGGATCAGGTGTAGATCGGTGAGAGGATGGAGCCACAGTTTGAGAGAAGACAAGAACATTTTCATTCATGTTGAACTATTCCTTGAGGAGGTACTTACTTATCTACTAACGTCCGAATTACAGCCAGTGTGTCAAGTACTAGCCCATCCACATTCTGTTTTTTCCTTCTTGGTTCATGAGGGCCTCGACCCCTCCTGGGTGGACGGACAGGGTCCCTTGGGTGGCTTCTTGCTTCAGGTACATGTATTCTACTGTTCTCCGTTTGCCGACTCCGAGATTCCACGTTGTCTTCTGCTCCACTGTCATCGCGGCAGACGCATGAGTTTCCCATATTGTTAGCCCCCAAGGCTCCCAGTAAATGGGGAATGTGGTGCTCTAGAGTCAACAGTAAACCTTGGAAAAGGCTTCTGCTAGCATAGAACACAACCAAAGCAACTACAATCATCTAGAAAGTTTTAAAAGTAATGTTTATGTGATCCTGAAGTGTGATTTTTTTTGCATTATAAGCGTTGCTACCAGCTGGAATGAATGGGAAGTTGGAGACTTAGTTTCCGATATAATCGGTTAAAATACGCATTGGTCATCCAGAAGGAGGTCTGAAAAAGCAAACCCAAAACAAAAGTCAGTGTTATGACTTCTAATGAATAACAAAAAAGTTCCGATTTTCGTAAAAATCAGTCTTGGTGGATAAAGCACCCAGGAAACATAAGATTTGTACCCAAAGTCTACTGCAGGGAGGGGGAAAGGAATGAGAAGCAGGAAGTTCACTGGGTCAGTAGCTCTCGCCCACACACCACTCCTTTCTACACTACCTATTATTTCCTATTTCTTCCATGGGTTTGGATGCAGAGGAACAAGCATGTCTTTGCCTAGCACACTGCTACCCCTTAAGTACTTAGCATTAACAAACCAGTTTCATTTGTTCTTTACCCTTTATAAAGACATACTGTTTAGGCCACCCAAATAAAAGCTGTATATACCCAAATAAAAGTTCCCATTTCACATCAGGAATATTCTGTATCGTTTCCAGACAGGCTCTACAAAAGAGACAAAGTTGTGAAGAACTAATCTTACAGCTATGGCGTATCTCAACAAACAACAGATTTAGCAGTGAACTGTTTAGTCCATTTGTGCGCAAACACGTCTTTTTGGAACGTGCCTACATCAACTGGATTCTCATCCAAAGAAGCACCAAGTACTGACCCTGAAATAAATAGGGATTACAGACACCGTTTTAACGCCCACAAATCTAACTGGGATTTTGAAAAGGGTGTTTTCTGTGCGGGTTGTATGCTTGTTTGGATCTAGCATCAAACCAGTCTTCCCTTTTTGGGAACAAAGACTAATTCAGTCATTCTTTTGTTCTTGATTCAAATGGTTTGATCAAATACAGGCCCACTAGAAACTGAGATTGTAGGGTAGTCCCTCCAAATCATTAAATTGAGAATGCTAGCAAGAGCAAAAGGATTCAAAACCTCATTTCATTACAAGTTATTTTTCAAGCCATAAGGTATATTTCTATTGGACATTACATAAAGTCTCAGCTAAAATAAAGCCCTACAAAAGACACCATTTAACTACTTACGCACTTCAAGCATGCCAGAATAAGTAAGTCACTTTTAAGAATAAACACGTTATTCTTTTAAGAATAAAGTTTAACATTTAAATTAGAAGTTATGGTGAACATCCTGTAACAGGTTATTACTATTCTACAATTAAATAATCTATTTAACAGCAGACACATAGCACTGTAAAATTAAAAGAAAGTCAAAGACAGTTGCCACCTTTTCAAATATGAAAGGCCCCCTACCATCGGAGCCAACTGGCAACTGTGCAATTGCTGGCTGCCGTCTGGGACAAGATCATAACAGCGTTATTTGGGAAGCCAGATACTGGTCATATGAGCAAGTCTCTGGATGCACAGTGGTCACTGGAAAAGCACTGCAAACAAGCTCTCAGACTCTTCTGTAGTTTGAAGCATGTTATCTTCTCTTAGCACAATGAAAAGTTCAGTACTAAGAAATTAACTGAAGGAAAAAAACTAGGAAAGAAACCCTCAAGGGATATTCATTGCAAAAACCAAAAACAAACAGGATCTTGACTTCTTGTTCAAGAAATTCCTAAACCACAGATCATTAAAAGGGTTTCAGCATCACAACATGCTTGTCTTACTCTCTTAGCAGTCTGACCACAACAAGAGGCGGAACACCAGGCTCAGAAGTCCTTCCATCTGAGCCAGTACAGCTGCTATCTTCTCAGTTAGCAAGTAAAAACTAGATGTGAGGGTGCCAATACAGATTGCATACATCTTCAACAGAATTGTGTAAGATCACAACTGGTTCAAATGACTTTAAAAGGCTGGTGGGCGAGGGGGTGTTTAATTTTGTTTGGTTTTTTGTGTGTGTGGTTTTTTGTTTTTTTTTTTTTTTTTTTAAAAAAAGCGCTAGTTATATTAAATGTAAAACATAACTTCCTAAGGAAAAAATATGCATGTATTTATGAATCCGGATCACTTAAGGGCATTTCAGTAACATAATACTAAAATGTAAAACAGATTTAGAATTTGAATTAGTTCAGGTGTTCTGTAACTTACGAAAATGTTAACACAGTGAATCTACCTTGTCATCAAAACAAGCATGGAAACGCTCTATTTTAGGGATTAGCAATGAGTAAGAACCTACCTAATGAAACAAAAATAGACATAAGTCAAGATTAAAGCTGATCATTGAAGCCTAGGTTTTCTGTTTGACAACTTAAAGCATGATTAAAAACAAGCTATTACGATCAACTCACCCTTAAGTACGTTTGATGCAGGAACAGTAGGGCTTGCTCACAAAGCGCTGTAGCAGAAACAGACTGTAGTTCTTCAGGGCGCAGACGCACTCGTATCTGGAAAAGCAGCACTCTAAGCCTTTATCGTGGGCAGCAAGTCATTACGGGTAACTCTACTTTCACTTTTAGGAACTACGCTGAAGAGTCCCTGAAGACAGAGGGAAAAGAAAGAACAATTCACTTGGAAACTGCCTCCACAGTAGGCGTATGCCACCTCCTCCCTACACCCGCCATGACATCAAGCCAGGCTGCTATTTTCAGCCACATTCAGCCTTTACAGGGGAAGTTCTCTCAAGGCTTCAAAAACCAGTTTGCCACCTACTAGCTTTAGGACTAGACACAGCCACGGAAAACCCAATCTGATTTTACAACCTTGGTATTCCAGACACCATAGCACCAAGTGCAGAGCAATGATCAACTCCTCCCCTCAAATTACTGCTTACAGGAGAAAGGGAAGCAATAATATCTGCTCCAGATCACGTTCAAAGAGGAACAGCAGAAAATAAAAGCACGTACACTATAAAAGTTGATTAGATAAAGGGAAGAGAGAAATGACAAGATAAACTCCCCTTATTTAGTAAAGAACTGAGTTTGACAGCATTCACTTGGCTGTTGCTTCCCATCACGTACAAGGAGTTCATTGTCAAGCCTCAAAAACAGAAAGGCTAAATAATTCGGAACATAAGGTACAAGAAGAGATTGCTACATCCGCCCCACAAACCAGCGTGTCTGGACAGAGTAAGAATGCATGGAGAGGTTCTGACGCACAAAGAAAAAGCTTTTTAAGAAAAATCTTTTAAACCAGTGACGTACTAGATTGCATTTGAGCTGGCATATTTTTTCAAGGACAGCTTTACAACGTTATAATGAAGCGCAACTTCAGCATTATGCTGCCAGCAGCCATCCCAACTTCCTCACTCTCACTGCTAAAGTAAAGAGGGTGGAGACACCAAACTTCAGTTCAGGTCAGCAGCAGGATGGAGCAGCGAAATTCAGTAGAGAAGAGAGATGCAGGTGATGAGAGTGATCCATTCTGCTTCTGTCCAAACTCAGAGACTTCAGGGACACAACCAACACACAAAACCAAGCACATTTTCCACATCATGAAAGATGAAATATACTATTGTTTCAATAAGAGGTAACAATCTCTGCATACAGAGACAGAAAGAAGTTTTAAAATTTAACTTCAAGACTAATTTTCGCAAATCCCCTGCTCTCAACAAAACCTGGTCATAAAAATGTTTTAGTTTGTTCTTTCTTTTTTTTTAATTCAAAAAATACTTAACAGCCTACTTGCAAGTGTTGTGGGAATAAGAGAGAAAGGGGGATTTTAAAGACTTTATCTAAAAGAGGAAAAAAAATTCAAGAAGCAAACCAAGAATATCACCACAGCAGCATTGAGCTAGGCCAAGATAAGCCTCCTGTCCTACCTGGCAGCAGACACTTAATGCCAGGCATAACAGCAAGTGCACAATAACAGACAAACAAGCTCTTCCTGGTGCACTCACCTGAGAGTCCATAGCTCCGTCTCCTGAGACAAAGGCCACATGTTTGTTTTGCTGTTAAAACACAGCTAGTGAAGAGAACTAATCTTTCATAATCCATTTAAATTCTTTTTCAGTAGTTACACCGCTAAGAGTTTCTGCAACTGCTTTTAAAATTTAGCAGTCTTCCATTATAATGCCAATTGTTAACCAAAGTGTACTAGTTTTTTTTAAAAATTATGCTATTGGAGAATTTAGTGCTGTCTGTGACTTTCACCTTTTGTGTTTTTAGTATCACATCAAAACACCCTTTAACTCAAATATGTCATGAGCTAACAGCTAAGATTCACCTATGCACCAGCACAAGAGTAAGAACAAGTTTCCCTGGAAGGCCACTGGAGCAGAAACCCATTGCCTGCTGTCAGGGCTACAACGACATTGTGCAAACACCATTTTCTTAAACAATTAGTGCAAGCAAAATTAGAACTGAAAGTCTTCAGATGAAGAATTGGCACGTGAAAATACCAGCAAGAGCTAAGCTACAGGATGGAAAGAAAACAGGTTGTCCATGTTAAAAGCTGTCACCGCTTTCCCCAGGATTAGCTCGATTTTGCGTCATTCAGATGCACTGCAATGCTAGAAAGCCCCGTCCCATCACTTTTGCACTTGCCTGAGAAACATTCTTTGGCAAATTTAGAAAGTGATAACAGGACTATGAAAGCTGTTCACAACCGCAGCCAGATTTATAAGAGTGGTAACGCTTTTATTTTACTTTGGAATGGTGTTTTAATAAAAGCTTGACCCCACATTTTTAAGTGCAAGAAATGGTAATGGCAGCATCATCCATTCACTCTGAATTCTGGCCATCAGATGCTACTTTGGGATGCAGGACTATGAAGCGGCCAAACACATGATCAAAAAGTAAGTTTTTATTCTGTAAGAAATACCTGGTATCAATACCTCTCTCTCTGAGCCGATCCTGTGGGTGCAGAGAATGCCAGTGCCTGACACCTCCTCCTTCACCCCAGAGCACCTGTGGGACACCTACCAAACAGCTGCCCTGGCACGGTTTCCCCTAACAAAAACACCAGGCTGGGACGCTGTTAGGGCTGGACACACAGGGGAAAAGCACCAATGGGCCCCCACCAGCAGCAGCTTTCCGTGCCCCTGCACTCCTCCACCGGCCATCAGGACCATCCCCAGCACAGCGAAGCTGCTGCTCTCCTGGCAGGCTCGAGCACGTACATGGATGCACGGAGGAGTCGCAAGCTGCACTGACTGACCAACCCACCACAGCTGGAAGTCCAAGTGGGAAAGATGGAATTGCCATCCATTGAAATGAATGCTAATTGAGTGGATTTGCACCTGCCTGGCAGCGGGGATGCCCAGGCTACCCAGGAGAGGCCTCCTCAATCATCCGACAGAGCACGCCAATGGAGAAGCCAGCTCCAAGTGGCATTAGGCTCATTTTCTCTGCAATAAGCAGCCCAAGAGTCAGTGATTCATCCCCTCAAATATTCGGTTACAGCCAACCATAATACTGCCTCATGATGGAAAAGGCCTCTCCTTTCCATGAAATGGAGTGCATTGCCAAGCAAGCGAAAAAAAACCCTCAGGCACATGAACGAGCAGAGAGGGCTTCAGCTACTGGAACTTCTCTTCCAGCTTCTGCCACTGTTAAAAGAATAAGACCGGTGATTTCTCCTCTCAAGAGCAGAGCAACACGGGAGCTCAGTCAGCAAACCACACAGCAAAGTCGACAGCTTTTCAAATGCAAAACTGAGAGTTTGAGGCAGCAAGTTCCTATTAAGGTGATAAAATAATTAGAAATATTTCCTCAGCATTTCTTTCCCGAAGAAATGATGCTCCTAAAAAGGAAGAGATGGAAATAGTTGTGATGCCAGTCGGATGAAAAGTTCAAACTACCACGAGAAGGTAACACAGCTATGAATCGCTGCAAGATAATTAACTTCAACACAGGAATAAGAGGGGGAAGAGGCTCATTTGCAACTACAAGCTTTTATAACACGGAGAGGATATCAGCTTTGAAATAATCGGGGTAGGTGATGAGAAATCAAGAATTTACAGTAAACTAAATACAATTATAATGCGAAATTGAGACTCTCTCAGAAGATCACATTGAGCTCTGCGGTCAACCTCTCAACTGTAGACTTGTGCAACTAAAGAGAAAGAGCTACTTGGCGTCCAGTGTGGCTACCCCATGGCTACCACCCATGCTCTTTTGCATGTAGTAACCAAACATCACATTGTGAAATCTGAAGCAAACCCCTAATTCAATTCTATTTTCTTTAAAAATATCCCAGAGGGTTAAGACTAGTGTCAAAACCCAATGGGTAACAGCATTTACTGACATGCAGTGTGTCAGCATCTGCAGGACAAAGCCACTGCCACAGTCATTTGCTTTCTTGCTATAGTGAGAACACCCCGAACTGAAAGCAGGCTGACCCTGAGCATGCCTGTTTCACAGGGAGAGAGACTGATCACGTCTCAAAATTTAAGAGCCTGTCAGTGAACACCCCCAGGGCTGTGCAGGGCTTGTGCAAAAAATTAGGCTTTAACCCTACAGTCTTCTGTAGGCAATTCTAGCTTTGTCAGAAACACGGGGTAGTTGGACGATCTGATCTCTTCTATGACTTGCTGTGATAACAGTCAAAGAAGAAAGAAGCAGCAGACACCGACAGCCACCACAGTAGTTTCTTTTTCTGTAGACTCACTGTGAAAGTCAGATATTTTTAGTCACCTGTACGTTGGACTACTTTGCCTTTTTACTTCCCTTAAATCTGTTTTTAAGCTGGTAGAGGAATGCTAAAATTGCAACGTGGATTTGAAGTGAACTTCACTTTCTCACTTAAACTAGTGTCTCCAAAGCATGCCTAGTAAAGAGACTGCCGCCCTGCCCAGGCTGTCCCTTACCTCTGGACACAGAGACACCCGCGCTCAGGGCTGCTCAAGCATCACAGACTGTTCTGCCACAGCACCTTCTGAAAGAGAAACGGAAGCATTCACCACCTCCTCGCTTCCCATCTCATTCTCATCTCACCATCACTGGGGTGGAACTGTCCTTTGTACCATGGCCTTCAGAGAACCTCAGCTTCGCTTTAACGCTTCGAATGCCTGAACCGCCCATTCCACGCCCAGCACCAATCATGCAGAACACGACTTCCCCGTTCCCTTCTCCCCAGACTGTAGACGGGTCATTACATTTCTTTTCCGAGACAAAGCTATGCTTTGAGGCAGATGAATACACATCTGAGAGTGTGATCTTTCAAAAAAAAGATAGTGGTATCTGACAGCTCCGGGGAAGTCGAAAAAGACTCGCCTCCAGCCGGCTGACGTGGCAGAGCTGTACAAGCTCAGCAGTTTCCCAAGGAGCAGAGTATAATGCACTGCTTCAAAAGTGGCAGGAAGATACGAATAACACCCTGCAGATGGCAGGGAACACTAATCCTACAAACTGAAGGGATACAAGCGCACTAAATAAAATTGATTAGCTATACCATATTAAGTTTTGGCACAGACATTCATTCAGAGGCTTAGAAATAAATCCTCCAATTAATTCAAGTTAATCTTCCTTGCTGCCCTGAAAGTTACAGACATTATCAACAACAAATGAATTTGCTAAGTTTTGACAAAAACGTTCAAAATATCAGGATTCAGAAGTTAAAACACAGACCAAGAAATTCCAGAACAGACAATACTGGGAGGAAAGCGTGGACTCTTCAGGTACCAAGCAGAGGTGCAGAATTGCAAAGAAACACCACAAAAAAAAACACAATTTTTTTTTTTTTAAAAGCTTTTTCTAGTAAATTTAATAATCGTCCATTTCAGAAGGGATAAGGCTCTACCTATACTATTATCCAGAAACCAATGAAAGAGTTCTCTTAAATTATGGGGAGATCAACTCATTGTAGTAAACTGCAATAACACATACTTAAAGCACCTCATACCTTAATAAAAGTTTTGAGGGACAAATCAAGAGACTGAGCAGCTTACACAGTCCCTCAGTGTAGTCCTGCCACGGGAACTAGATCTAGGGCTAGCATAGAGGCATCTGAGTAACCACACCGTGGGCTATGGAAAGATGCTACAAGCAGGGACTACTGGAAGCAGGGGCAGATTGTTGTCAGCAAACCACCAGCTTTGTGTAACTGAGCCGAAATGGTGAAATCCCAGAGTTGTGCTGTTTCTTGTCTGCAAACTAATCTTAATGCTTTTGTTTCTCCAGTTTGTCAGAGCTCGGCTCATTTTCAAAGGAAGGTTAGGTACAGAACTACTCTGTAGAAGGCAGAACAGTCTCCTGCTGTAGACCACAGAAACGAGCCCAGATAGACAGCATGACTAAGCTATTACGAATGCATAAAATACACTGAAAACAGTTTTGGATGTGTGAAAGATTTTAATAACATTGCAGAAAAATTCAGTGATGCCTCAGTTGGAAGCTTGCATTGTCGGCTGTCTGACAACCGCCTCGGAGAGCAGAGCACAGAGCAGATAACGTCTAGACCCTCCTGTTCTCAGCCTCCCCAAATTTGTCACTTTATGACACTGGTTATCATCTCAAACATGAAAAACCTAACACCATGGCAGGCAACAGGCTGAAGAAATTTCCACTTCTTGTTAATTCAAGTGCCATCAGAGGATGGCTCAGTCTTTCGGTGACAGTAGCTGACAGCCAGTTTGGTGACCTTCCTTGCCAACCATGGAAAGCCAGCAGCTTGCCCTTTACTAGCCTAAGTTGGGGACTGCACCGGCAGAGCAGGAGATGTCCTTCTGATTCTCTTTCCTCCTGTAAGTGGATACAGCGACCACTGCTCAAAAGCCTGCCCTCCAAGTCAAATATAACATGTAGGTCACTGGGTTAGCAAACCTGCCTCAGAGGCACTCACAGCAAGCGTGATCCCTGATCTGGGGCTTCCAAAGCTGAAGTCTGCAGAACTTGATGCACAGCCCTGGGCAGGCCACTGGAGCCCCTTATCTCACCTATTAAAAAGAAAACTAAAAAAACCTACACAAGAACCCAGCTTCGTTTCTACCCATTTGTCTCTTCAGGTTCTGCCTTGAGGACGTTCTCTATCTGCCCCACTACAAGTCTACCACAAAAGCACACTGCAGGAGAGATCCTGATGCTTAGTAAGTGACCACCTGTAACACAAGTGCTTCTATCAGCAGCAGAGCCAGTGACTCCAGGTCTCAAAGGTATCCTGCTCCTACCACAGAGCTATGGTACTTTTTTTTTATAACATTTTAAGGCCCCCACCTGTATGAAGAAACTCAGAGGAAGTTGGTCAATGGGTTTCAGAGTTCCCATGGCGGAGAAGAGGAAGGGGACCGACCACCCGAGAGATGACTCGGACAAGTGCATGTGGGTTAGGAAGTGGGCCAAAGACAAGCACGTACGTGTTTCACAAGGCAGCCTAAAAATGGTTTAAAAAAAGCATGTACCCATTTTAGTTCGTTATGGCTGCACATCAAAAAAGGTAGGAAGCTCTCAAAAACTTGTAATGATATCAGGATCACAAGTCACGGTCATCTGGGACTTCAGGAGGAGGAATTTCAGGAGAATTAAGATTAAACTTAAGATACTACTTAATTAAGATTAAATTAAGATACTACTTAATTAAGATTAAATTAAGATACTACTTCGCTAAATGTTCCAGAGTGGTAAAACTAAAGAAAGAGCAACTCACTCGTCGTTCAATTATTATTATTTTTTTAATCTTTCACTCCAGGACTGACACATTGACCTGAGTCTGAGTGCGTACCGTTCATATCATTCTTCATTCACACGTATCATTCTTCATTCACAGAATGGTTTGGAAGCAACCTTAAAGATCACCTAGGTCCAACCCCTCTGCCCTGGGCAGGGACACCTCCCACCAGCCCAGGTTGCTCCAAGCCCCATCCAGCCTGGCCTTGAATCCCTCCAGGGACGGGGCAGCCACAGCTTCTCTGGGCAACCTGGGCCAGGGGCTCACCACCCTCACGGCAAAGAATTTCCTCCTGATATCCAGTCTAAATCGGCCCTCTTTCAATTTGAGGCCGTTACCCGTGTCCTATCATTACACTCCCTGATAAAGAGTCCCTCCCCATCCTTCCTGTAGGACCATTAGGTGAATGTTTTTTAAAAGCAGCAAAGAATTCTAAGCTTTCTCCATTCCACCAGGCAGCCTTGGTTTTATAAAAAAAGAGCATTAGCATATCTGCTGGATTTTCTTCTCCCAAAATCACTTTCTAGCAAGTCCCACTGTCTCCAGGAAGGCATAAAATACACACGAGTGGCACAGCTTTCTGGCATGCCGTTCACCAACTGTCCTCTAACCTATGATTCAAGCCATATTAGTATCAATTTGTGCACAAGCACTGAAGCAAGCAATCCAAAAAGCCACACCAATACTTCAAATCAAAACGTCCTCAACACTGGTCTTTCTCCTCACATCCAGCAAAACACTCAGAAATTCAGAAGCTTAAAGCAGTAAGTGCTTCCTATAACAAAAAAGCCTTAGAAAGGGAGAAAAATAACTACAGTTGCAAGTGTTTTGCATGCTTAGAAACCACTGCTTCTCCAAGGAAAATGATGGACTTCTCATCACTGATCACAGCGACTCGCTGACACCCCATTAACAAACATCCATTAATAAGTGACAAGCAGTACCTCCGCCCAGCCTTTGAGCCAGCAAGTATCCCTACCCAGCGGGCAAAGCCTGCCAAATATACCAAGTTCCCATGGCAGAGTTGGGTAAACGTCTAAAGCAGAAGCTTGGCCACAACAGTGGTAGATCAAAGTACCAGCCCATTACAAACACAGCTGGGGAAAGATTATGATGCACTGGTCAGTCACACAACCTTATGAGCCACGCGTGATCATTTGACTTATACTAGACCTCAGCGACATAACAAAGAACAGAAAAGGAAATAAAGATCATGCTGGCACAGCCATTGCCATGCCAACTTCACAATCACCACATACAAACCGGGAAGGGAACGCAAAATATGTTGTCAGGACACAAGGAAACGCAAAGCACAAAGTGACACGACACAACTCTAATGAGATTCTTGAAAGACAATGCAGCGCAGCACCTCTGCCGACACTACTTTAAAGCAAGGAATAAATTCAAAGTCTACTGAGCAATCATAAGCTCAGGAGAGGGAGAAATCCCCCCAAATCAAACCGTTTAAAATGCTGACCACAACATATTGACAATGCAGCAGAACAGGATGAACTTCATCACATTAGCTTGCCTCCAATTTACTACAAGCTGACAGCATTTTAACTTGCTGCCTCTGCATTGAGGGGGAAACCCAACAGCAGGTGACGAGCTCTGCTCCATTTTGTGAAGACACCACCACATATCTAAGTGACTTAAGAGACCAATAGGAGACATTTCAAAATACAATACGTTACCAGCTAGGGGAGATATTGATGTGAAAGGAAATTTGAATAAAGAAGCCTAAAGAGTAACAGGCTAGTAAGCATTCCACAACAAATCACCACCTCTACCACTAACTTATTGCTTAGGCTACCAAATATGTCCCTTTTATTCCTTAATTTTAACAAACAAGCAAAAAGCCTGAGGGAAATGGACTTTGATATCACCTGAGGGGCAGAGTATGAGAGATGCCCTACTTTATAGGAGGGAACGAAAATATTGTAAGTAATCTATTTCAGCCCATCCATGAGGCTCACCGCAAACCAAACATGCTGAGAGCCAAGACCTCCAATGTGAAAACACTTAAAACATACCAAGGAAGAGTGCTGAGAAGTTGTGCAGAAACCCATCACGTCCCTTCTGAGAGGAAAAAATGATCACTAAGAAAAGCACAGAAGAAGATAACAGTGAGATTAAGGGAGCCACTGAGCGATCACTGAATTACAAGGCCAGAGAGTAGGATACCAGACTGGCTAACACAAAGCGTTGCAGTTGAACTCCATGTATAAGAGGCTAAAGGTAAACAAAAAGGAAAATGAAAGACTTCAAGGAAACCAAAAACCCCACCGACATCACAGCTGAAGATAAGGAAGGCATATGGACTAGGTGAATTGGAGGTATCAGCAACCTAAGAGTAGGTAAATAACCGCAACTAAGCTAGCAAACAAACAGTAATGGCAAGGACAAGAGTTGTGCACAATGCAAAATACTGCATTAAAATATTCTGGAGAAGCTTCCTGTGCAAGTGATGGACAGCGGATGCTAGGAACTTTGCGAGTTAGCAGGAACTTTGAGAGTGTTTGGATGAAAAAGGGAGAGGTGAGAAGTAACTACAGTTGTGCTTCAGGCATCTGAAAAAGAACAAACCAGGAGAAACACACAACCTATTCAACCAGACGTATAAATGAGAACAAACAGCAGAGGCTGGGGCACAAAGCAATAACAGTAGTGTCCTAAAGGAAGAGACCCAGGAAGGGTGCCAGCAGGAGAAAGGACCTCTTTTGCTGAGTGGGCCTCGGGAGAGAGAGGAGAACAAAGACATATGCAAAAGCACTTGCAGAGGAATAGGCCAGATTTAGATCAGAGCAGCAAACAGATCAATTCTCTGCATTTAGATAAACGCAAAAGAAAAATACATTTAACAGCATCCTAGACTCTTAAAATGATGTGACAAGTTTTGAGAATGCACAGTCCTGCAGAAATCCACAGTCAAAAGCAGGAGTCCAAGAGGAGACAAGATGCGAGGGAATATTTCAGACAGCTCATAGGCGATGAGAACACCCACTGTTAAAAATATTTTTATAGTTTAGCAGGGAAATAGCAAAAAAAAAATTAATACTAGAGAAGTAAACAGGGGGAGAGTCACAGTACACAAATGTATGTTGATCTCCACATGACAATAACCTCATAGCACTTACAGATGTACAGAAAATTGTGCGCAAACCGGAAGAACTGAACTGAGGACCAGCATGAGAAAAAAAAAACCAAAACAAATAAATGCCTACACTGCAAGGCAAATGGCAAAAAAAATTAAAAACCTGAGGCAAATCTAGTGCTAAGTGGAAAAAAAAAAATCTCTTGCTTATGTTGAAAAAAACAAATACTGACACAGACATAAAAGGAAAAAAAACACCAAACACATCAGCATTCAGAAAACAATGCAGTATCTAGAAGGCTGAATAAATTTAGAAGAGAAAAGGCAGCTCTTACATCCGTGCTTCCCCATGGACCAAAGTTCCCCTGCTTGATAAATGCAGGCTGAGCACCAAAATGAACTCTGGGCTAGGGGTGGATACGGAGAGATTCAGAGCAAGATTTTGCAATAACAAAACGGAAAACGAAAAACAAGAAAACGACAGTCATTCTCGGGACCTACATCAACACCCAGAAGGGACACTGTACAACAGATGATAAGAAATAGTAATATTTAAAAAAAAAAAAAGGAAAAATGAAGGTATGAGAGACAGAAACAACAATGAGCAGGAGAGAATCAGAGGGCTTAAAAGAGAAATTAATGCTTGATATGGACATAATACAAAGCAGCGACAAGACCTGCTTTATAAGCACTTCACTAAGAGAAAAGCAGTACTGTGGTGTTACCGTGCTACAAGGGAAGGTGCCACTGCCTCATCTATTGCCCAAGTATGCAAAACAAATGATCTAGATAAATAATTGCATTTGGTAGCTCATCCTCACATTTTCTCTGTAAGGGAGACAAAACTTGCTCAGCGGAAATATTTTTACATTGAGAGCGGTAAACAGTTTTCAGCATTCTGACTTTTTACATTAATATCAAAATACCCAAGGGCTCAATAAAATTCTTCTGAGCGTGGCTGGCTCCCAGGAGGTCCCTGAGCAGCTTGTCATCCTGTCCTCTCCACCCGCACCGAAGGGCTGTCGCGAAGCCCGTGTTTTGCAAGTCATACGGGCGCCAGGCGGATCTCCCGGAGGCGCCGGGAGCAGCCCGGACCTCCCCACCGCCCCGGGCACCGCCGGGCTCGAGGTAACCCCCCGCCAACCCCCCCGTGCCATCCACCTTCTGCCGCCTTCCTTTGCCAGCTCCCAACTCAGCCCAGCTCTTACCGGCTGCAGGGCCTCCATGCGCAGCACCGGCAGCCCGGCCGGGCACACGGCAAGCGGGGCTGGACCGTGGCCACCCGCTTGTTCTCGCCAGCTGCCCTCCCTAGGAGGTCATGGGACCTCGAGGGGAGGTATGGGTGACCCCCCAGAGGAGGGGAGCACGGGTCCCCCAAAACCTGGGGAGCCACCTACCTAAACCGGGGTGGCGGACCGCTGCCTCAGGCCGGCGGGACTGCGCTGGCCCGGCCCCCAGCCCCGCACCGGGCGACCTCCCAGCCCTCGCCCCGCCCGGCCCCTGCCGCGGCGGCACGCCTAGCTGCCGG
>VYZM01007332.1:154700-229483 GCA_013398915.1 Dromas ardeola
TGCGAGTGGGGATCAATGGCGGCGCGCTGGGCCGGGCTGCGCCTCTCGCTGTGACGGGCCGGCGGCCGCGGTACGTGGCGACGGCGACGGCCCCAGTCCCGGGGGGCGGCTGGGGCAGGGCTCAGGGGTTCTGTGGGAGCGGCTGTGGATGGGCTGCGAGGTCCCTTGGGGTGGAGAGGGCCGGGCCCAGGCCCTGTGAGTGCAGTGGGCCAGGCTAGGCCAGGCCGGGCGGCGGGGCAGGCCGCTCCCGGAGCGGGCCGGGGGAGGGAAGGCAGAGAGAGGAGGCGGTGAGGGTCCGGCTCAGCACAGCCGGGCCTGCCCCGGGGAGGCCGACCCGCTCCCAACATGCCCGGGCACCCCCAGTGGCCGGTGGCGGGTCCCTGTAGCGGGTTTCAGCGCCTCGGCTGGGAGTCGTTCGTCGCCTCCGGCCTGGATGTCGCACCAGGCTGGCTCCAGGCTCGGTGCGCGGCGCTTCATGTGGTGTGTGCCGCGGAGGTGCGGGGAGCGCTGCCCGAGTCTCTCGCAGTGTTGAGTAGAGGAGCCCGTTATTTAACGGGGCCGGGATGCACTGGGAGCTGCACACGGGTGCCTGAGACATCGCCTCTGCCCCAGATCTGTTCCAGCCTAGGTGATGGCAAGGGCTGTGAAGTTTTTGGTTTTGTTTTTGTTTTTATTCTGGGAATGTTACTAGCAGGTAGTATCAGAAGGTGCCGTTTACAGCTGTGACCTATATGTCTGTCATTTACAATGACAGCTATCACTCACTAGAGTAGAGTCACCAGACAAAACCATAGGTGAACAGGGCACAGTTTCCAAACACAGGTGTTTTGTCTGGTCTGGAAGATTTTGCGTGTCTTTGAGGTGCAGGAGGGCAAAGAATACAGCAAGATTAGCAAATTTCCTAAGTACAAGTGTACTTTAATGCCATGCTGCTTGATTTTTATTTTTTTCCCCTCATTTTTGTGCCCCAGGATGTGGTTGTCAGTAAAGTTGTGCATTTGCTGAAAGACAACCAGTTTCTAGGATTGTAGTGAAAATACCATAGCTGTATGTCTAGTCATAATTAAACCTTAATCCGCATCAGGTAACTTAAAATGTATTGTCGAAGTGAACTGGCTGATCCAGAAGGCAAGTGTTTTGCTGTTGAAGGCTTTAGTCCCCAGATGATACTGTGCCCTTGCTGAATCCCTCTCTTTCAGTTTGTTTTTGTGACTTTCTGTCACCATTGTGTTGAAACCTTTTGTTTCCTCTCTAAATGGACGGGTTGAGATGACACAAGTGGAGAATCAGGTTATCTTATTTATACAGCACTTGGGTAGGAAAGCCTGCCTTATGCTTAGGGCTTGTGTTCAGGAGGGAGATTAAATTTTCATCTTTTCTATAGGTTTCCAGCTCGCACCACCTTCAGAAATAATACTCAAAGAGCAGGTGCTACGTGCTTTCTGGAAAGTGCACTTGTCTTATGGGGGATTTTTGTTAGATATTAAAAAATAAACAAAAAAAAAGAAAGAAAGAAAAGTAGAAAAAAAGAGAAGATCACCAGCCCCTGGTCTGTCCTTTTCCCCACTTCTTAAGAGAATCCTTTTTGTCTTGTCTTGTGATAATTCCCACCTTAAGAGTGCATCCTGCTCTAACAAATATTTCTCCAGTCCTCTAACCTGGATTTCTCCTGAGACCTCAATTTGTCATTTGTGTTAGAAACAGCACTCCACAGAAGTATCAGTTCTTGTAAGAATTTCAGGAGTCTGGTTCCTGCAGGAGGGATTCCTTGTGGTACAAAGGAAGGGTGATAAACTGGTTCCTTTCATTATTTGGGTTACTGCATCCCTCCCTCCCTGGAACAGTGAGTGTTCTGAGTTCTCTGCCAGTGCTGAAATGCAGGCAGGGTGAGATCCTAAATGAATAATATTTGGCAGTGCAATTATCTGTAGTCCTTGGGGTACATGATGAAGTTATACCAAGGAAATAAGAAGAAACTAGAAAAAAGTCTGAGGTTATCATGACTTCAAACGAACAGCTGTGTTTATGGTGTACTTGCATATACAGGTTTGATGCAAGAAACAAAAATAGGCCTTAATGCTTCATTCTGTAGCATGGAGCTGGCAGAATAAATCTGGAAAGGGGAGATTTAAGACTAGCACAGGCAGTTTGTTTCATCCTGGGCTTACAGGTGTCGAGACCATGAGTTTCCTTCTAAGGATGACTCCTTGGAGCATCTCCACCCTACACCTAGTATTGAAATAGGGACCTGGCCAGTCAGTACTCAGGTGTTACGATCTCTTGCAGCGGAGGGTGGGTGAGAAGGGTGTGAGCAGGGGCTCTACTCACTTGGTCACAAGTGCTGTGCCTGTTTTCTAATTCCAGCCCTGTTTTAGCCCAAGGGAATTCCGTCTTTCACTGACCTTTTGGACTCTGACAGATAGCGCCCCCCCCGACATAGTCTGTCCAAGCCCAGCTCTTCCCAGAGCTGCAAAGAGGTGCAGAATGCTTTTGAAGGTTAGAGAGATTAGTTGCTAATTTCTGAAATCTCTCTGTTAATCACTTATAGGTATTCATATCATTGAAAGCAGGCGAGCTTTCTTGAGCTTTCACAGGATGGGCGGAAAGAAATGAGGTGAAGTGAGGGCAAAGTGTCAAATCCTTTCTCCAGAGCAGAGAGATGTAAGAACCGAAATAAAAGGATGATAGTGTAGGTGTGGGGTTTTTCAGATTTATTTAAATTTAATTTTTATATTTATTTAAGCAAGGTAAATCCAAGGTGGGCTGGGCAAAATTCCATTAAAATCTGACTTCTAGAAAAGCAGCCTAAGGCAGACAACTAACAGGGAAGACATAATTAAAAAAAGAGTAAAGGAGGAGTAATAGGTGGTGCTATTAGTCTTAACAGTTATGCAGTGAGTAGGTATCCCAATCAGTACTTACTGTGGAGGGGTCTTTAGGGAACTGAAGTTATAAGTACAGTGAGTCTGTTTTTCAGGATGTGCGGTAATGTCTCAGGCATTGACAAGTGAAATCTGGCCCCTGATGTCTTTCATGTTGTGTTTTTTCTAAAGGACAGTCTCAGTCTGTTCCACCATGGATGGGGGAGATGGTACTGCTGACCTTGTGATTAACAAGAGGTTTGTGTCTGAATCGGAGCTAGAGGAGCGGCGAAAGAGGAGGCAAGAGGAATGGGAAAAGGTCCGAAAACCTGAGGATCCAGTAGGTATGGGATAGATTTTAATAATTATAAGAAAGAGATTGGAGAGTAATTCACTTTTGTGAAAAGCAGAACTAAAAGGTAATAGCTTGTATTCTACAAGTTGAAAAGGTTTTTACTTGAAGGAACTAAGAACTGTTGGTGATTTAGTATTTCTAACATACGGTTTCATTTCGTGATTTGTTGCTTCCTTTCAGAATGCCCAGAGGAGGCGTATGACCCACGTTCGTTGTATGAGAGGCTTCAGGAACAGAGAGAAAAGAAGCAGCAGGAGTTTGAGGAGCAATTTAAATTCAGTAAGCACCAGAAGTTACTATTTTGAACTGAGACCCAGCAAACTTCATGTATTATGTGCAACAGCTGTATACAGTATCCGAGGGACATATCTGTCTGTCTGGCTCTCTGAGAGATAAACTTCAGAAAAGTATTACTGAAATCTTGTTTTTTTCAAGGATGGTAGGTGGTCCTGCAGGTAACCTATTGCTGTGGCACTGAGACAGCAAAACTCAAAAGTTGCTTGCAGTTATGAAGCTGCATTCCTGTAAGGTGTGGAATACTAGGCTTATTTTGCACATTGATTAAAAAAACACCTTGATACCAATCTACGAAAAAGTGGAAATGTAATGTGGTTTTGTGACTCTTGAACTTACACTTTAACACAAGACCATCCTATTTGAATCAATTAAAAGAAATACTGTTCTAGCAGCTGTTACATTTCCAACCTGTATTAGTTGACGCAAAAGTGATTTGAGGCTCAAGATTACTATTTGGAAGAAGTAAGCATACAGGAGTTGATTCAAAAAGTAGATATTTAACTCTTCTAATGAAATGGAAAACTAATTTCTACTGATGTTTGAATTTCTGGTTTTATAGAAAAATCCTTTGCATTATCACCTGTATATGTGCTGCTGAGTGCAAAGATGATAATGAGAACTAGAAAATTATTAGTCAACCATTTTGGGAAAAAGGGGAGCTATTGGCTCTATCTAAAGAGAAGTGAGAATGATACTGTGGGACTCCATTTTAAGGTGGGTTCTGATCAATATTGGTTCTTTAGCTGGAAGCCTTACCCACTATTGTGTCTGTTAAGCTCCGGTTTGCCTAAGTGTATTATGTCTAGAATTTCTCATCTATTTGTGATGCAAAAAAAATATGTTTTACCTTTAACTATGGCTCACTCTTTGAGTTCTGTTAGGTGACACTCCCTGCCCCTGCAGATGCTACCGAGTGCATTACTGATTGCACGATTGCCTTTCCTGTTTTGTAGTACAGGCTTTTAGAATTGTTCCTGTAGCCACATTTCTTTGGGAAAAGGTAAGTGGGAGGAATTGACTAACTAAAGATCAGTGTTGGGTGGGCTGTGGACCACTAGTTTGCCTCATCAGATTTCAGCCCACTGTGGCCATTTGTGACAAGATTTGTCCCCTAATATGCTTGAATTTGCCTTAAACCGTTCCTAAGTTTTTTTTTATTATCCATGGGAATTTTGGAGGAATAGAAAACGAGTTTAGTGCACTGGGATTCTGATCGGTCAGAATTGATAATGGAGCTTGGGAGGAAAAACACCTTAATGCTGCAGAATTGTATTTGCATGAACACACAAATTTAGTTACTCTAAACATTTGGTGTAGATAAAACTGGTATACAGGCTAGCAGTTCTTTCTGCGAGGTTATTCAGCATTGCAAGAATGTCTTCCTTTTCAAAGTAAAATAATTTTAGTAGAATGTTATAGCATTTTAAATGAAAAATAATACTAGTATTCTCTGAAATACAACTTCAAAAATTTTCTTTCTGAATGATTATGGTAGCCAAAATAAGGATAAGTGGAAGTTATTCGCTGTCTCTTAAGTTTTGCTTGGATTTTTGGTGGTGAAAAGTGGAAAGTACAGATAGCAGCATTAATGCATTAAAGTCTCCAACTGTACCTACAGGATTCTTTCCAGCTGGTGAGTTTCCAGTTTACTTCAGTAAACTTTGGATCCAAGTCATCTTTGTTGATGTGACTAAGCAATTCTTGTCCAAGTAGCCACCAGAAAACTGACTGCCATCAACCTGGATGGGAAAGGCTTCTAATAACTGTCTAAATGTATTGTTTCTCTTGCCGAGTTATGTTAGATCTGCAACGTCTTCCCTTTGGTTCAGGAAACTGTAAACCAAGTACTGGAGTGAGAAGCATCCCTGAGAGTTGATAACTGAGAAGTAAACCAACTGCTGCTTTTAGGGCAATCCTTGTGGAATAACAGATCCCTGCTAACCTGGAGAGCAAACCCTGCTGCAGACTGTTCAGTAGGGCATCTCGGTAACGCCAGCCATAGGCATCTCTAGGCTGCTTCTCTTTGTTTGCAGATCAGACAAGCAGAGAATGAAATGAATTCATGTCACTCGCTTCAAAAAACATCCAGTTTTACACTACTTTTGCTGTCTGTTTGAAGGGGCCCTGAGCAGCAGGAGTGATTCCTACAAGTTACTGTTTTTTAAAGATTTACAAATGAGCTCTGCATTCTTAGAGTTGGAAAGAATAGGGCTCGGTCTCTAAAAAGTAGCCTCAAGTAATAATTGATTTCTGGAGCTTTTCTGCCAGTTGTCAGTGTAAATGGATTGCATAGCTTGCTGTTAAAGTAAGTAGGACTTGACAATGTGGGTGAAGATTAAAAAAAATATGGTGACCTCATGTAAAAGCCTAAAAATCCTCTTACAGAATTAAACTCTAATGAAGACTAAAGGTGATGTTTGGGTTAAGATTTCTGAGGATGACTACAAACAGCAAGACTTGGTCTTTCTAAAAAAAAAAAAAAAAAATAATTATTACCTTTCTAAATAAATCATTTGACTGAGAGGTGTTGAACGTTTGCAAGAACAGAAAATAAAAGACCTTCCTACTGCACCAGCATTTACTTCCTTAAAGTAGGGTAGCATGTTTAGAAATAATTTGTTTTTATTTGGAAGTTAAGAATTGTCTTGCTTCTACTTTTTTTTTTTTTAGACAGATGTTAATCTCAGTTAAGTTACTAATTGTTTGCTTTAAGAAAATGTACTTCCTGTTTTGAGGCGAGATTTATGTGGCGAAGTAGTGTGGGTTTTTTCCAGTTATTGGTTGGTTTAAGAACAGATTCTGAAGAGACAGGCTTCAACTCAGTATCTGAAACCAAAACGACAAATACATTGTTGTTTAATGTGGCTATTCCTTGGTTTGTGTAACCTGTTCCAAATGGCTTTTCAGAACTGCAGAAAACCTGCTGGTGTGAAAACTGAGTCAATTTTCCTTAATTATATCAGCAAGTCCAATAGCGTTTCGTGGCTTCCTGTGAATTGTGTCCTGCTTTTCTCTGTAGTAATAGTGTTGTGTTCAAACTGTGTTAGTTTGTTGTGGTTTGTGTGCTTGAGTGTGTAAGAGTTTCGGCTTGTTAGCACGCTGTATCATTAACCGGGAAGTGTTTTTACTCCTTAATTACAGAATCCAGCAGATAGCTTGTGGCGTTTGCTTTGTCCCCTTTTCTTGGCACAACAGCGTGACTGCTGGAGTACCCAATTCGCACTGCTCCCCACGATCCCAGTGACTTTCTGCAAATTGTTCCACCTCGGCAGTATTAGAAATGTCATAGGCAAGATGTGGATGCTCACCTACATTTTCTGGGGCGGTTGGAAATCATTGGAAAATGTTCTAAGTGGATGGCAAAGTAGTGCAAAATAAATGGCTGCTCCCTAAGTGGTTTTAGCTAATCAATATGCATTCTTTTCCTTTATTCAGAAAATATGGTAAGAGGCTTAGACGAAGATGAGACACATTTCCTTGATGAGGTTTCTCGGCAGCAAGAGCTACTAGAAAAGCAACGAAGGGAAGAAGAGCTGAAAGAACTAAACGAATACAGAATATCCTTTGCAATAAAATGGCTGGTGGTTATGTAGAGGAGGTTAAGAGACTGGGCTGTAGTTTGATTCTGTCATTGACATTCTTTCTATAAAACTCCTTTACAAAACATGTACGATGATAGACTTTTAAAGTTTAATGTTTTTATTGGATCTCCCTCTGTAAGGTTTGATATTCCCCCTCCCCGTGCGCTCCCCAGCCCCCACATGTCTTTGGTACTTGTCTTTCCTTCTCCCCCTCCTCATTGGTTGGGTTTTTTGGTTGGGTTTTTTTTCCATTATTGAGGGCATGAAATACCATAGCTAAAGAAAGAAATAGAACATACAGGCAAAACGGCGTATTACTTCTGATCTTTTGCTTCTGTCTTCTTATTGTAAAGTAAATGTTCTTGTTTGGTTTTTTTTAACTGCATATTGGCTGTTTTTAAAATACCTGTTTGACATAATGTGTGAATTGCTCTCTCTTGTTATTCTTCTGGAAGTATTAGCTGCTTTCTCCCCTGCTGATAGCTGCAAGAAGAGAAATTAAATACATCTGTGCAGATGCACTGACTTTCTTCTGGGAGGTCAGGGCCCCGGGAGACTCGGTTCCTTTGGGTAATGCAGACTTTTAGGCAGGACTAAGAGCAGGACAGTTTGGCTTTGCTGTTAAATGCCAAATTTTCGTGAAGATGTGCTAGGAAATAATACAGGATGCTTTTTCTCTCTGATCTGTGCCAGTCAAGGGAGGTTGGAATGATTTGAGGATTTCTGTGCTAAGCTAAATGTTGGGTTTTTTGACGTTTACTGAATCTGTGCAGAACCTGATGGCTTCTTTGCCTCCTAATGAAAACCATTGCTTTTAAGTCATCGGTGAACAAAGCACAAGTTCTCAAGGATGCTTTCGTATAAATGGAAGAGTTTGTGGACACAAGGAGGTGACTGAAACCAGTCAGCGAATAAGGCCGAATAGCACCAATGCTACAAAGATCTGCATTACCTTGTATAATGATTTACACCTTAGAGCGTGTGTTCTGTGAAGAGCATGCAAGTTATCTCAGTAATGTCTTTATGAAAAAGCAACACTGATGCTTTTTTTTTTTTTTTAACTTCAGAAATAGGCTGTGTTTGGTTGATGGATTTGGAGTATTTTCTTGATTTGTTCTAATAATGGGATATATTTAGTTTCGGTGATGGTTGCTTGTGGGTCTGGCTGATGCAGGGCTGTGCAGTAGAAGATTGTGCTGTGAAAGCAGCTGACAGCTCTAGTTAGGTCACGTACGTCTGGGGTGAACCATACCAGCCCTGAGGGAATCTTACGTTGTCTTGAATTAACCACATAACCCACCGATCGCTGAATTTACCGAGCAGGGCTGTTCAAGAAGTGCAGGCCATCTAACCTCAGTCTTTGCAGTCTTAGTAAGATCATCTGGCTCTGTATCTGGTGTCTTGCTGTAAATTAAACTGTAGAACTTAGTGCTGATGGGGCGGAGGGAGGGTGAATGTTTTAAAGTTGCCTCATATCACAAGAAACTGAGAAGTTTTGCCCATTCTGTTTCCTTTTTTAAAATTTTTAGTGTTTTTAATTTAACCATAACATTTCAGGCAACCTCAGAGCAACTTGCAAAACAACTCATCTGTATTTGAAATTTTTGGCGTTATTCTTTTAAAATGCAAAAGGTGGTTTTGCATCTGCAGGTTGTTACTAACGTTACAGTGACAAAAAGCCACTGTACCCACCAGTGGGTACTGGGTAAACGTGCCAGATCTGTAGGTACTGTTCAAGTGCTCTTCCAAACTAATAAGAGGGATGTCAACCCAGTGGGTTTGATTATTTGGTCTTTTTCCTGGTACAACATCCAATAAACTACCCAGAGGCATGAATTTCATGGTAAAACCTACATCAATATTCAAGTACGGAGCTGTTTTTCCTTCATTTTTTAGGGTGAAAAATCATGAAATCATATAGCTTAAGGATAAACATGCCTTGGAATATTTTAATGCACTCTCGAGCATAAGAAATTCATATGCATGGATGCATAGGAATTTTACTTCCTCCTACATAAACAGGACTTACCCTATCCAGACCCCACTGGTCTGACAGAGTTTAAAAATTTACAGATAGTTTTTTTAAGCCAGTTACAAGAAGTGTTTGAGAACAACATCCTCTTGTCTTAAATCTTACGTAAATGTAGGAAAAGTCCCCCTCCAAGAAGCAGGCTTTACTGTAGGACAGCTTTTTTAATGCAGTTGATATTTAGGATTGAGAGGTTTATTTCTAATGTAGTCTTCCTGAGAGGGGATGCTTCTTGGCTAGGTATAGTGTTACATGTGCTAATGGCAGTACATATAAAATCTCTGTTAAAAATGTGCCGTGTCTCTGGTAGTTAAGGAGTGTTAGGAGAATGGTATCCTGGATGGAAGTGAAAAGCCTTTAATTCGGTATTTTTTAAAGGAAGAGTCTTTGGGTTCCTCAGCCAGGCTTTTGTAGTGCCGTGTTAGAATATAACAAGGTAATGAACCTAAATGCGGAAGTTGAACAGTGCAGTGTGTGGCATCGTGTGTTGCAACACCAAACCGTGTTCGACACAATGAGCTTTCAGATTGCTTCTGATAGCCACAGGATGGCACTCCTGTGAAATCTTAAAAAATAAATAACATTGAACGGTCTGCTTTTGACTGAGACGACTTTCAGTTGAGGTAGGGAGCAGTCTGGGTTACTGCTGTATCCTTAGGAAAGTCAAATAAGGAATGGCATCTGAACACTCCTAATTGTAAAGTGATTGGAGACTTTGAGTGTGTTGCTTCAAAGGAAGGTGTAAGAGTTTTGGATTTGCAGATGCTCAGTGGGGAAAAAAACGGTGACATAAAATATATGGTCCATCAATGTGAAATTCGCTATCTAGTATTTGTCTGCAATAACTGGGGCAGGTTTCAGAGGGTGAAACTCCAGCTTGTGGTTTTGTCACCCTGTCAGTGGGATTGTAGTCAGAGAATAAACTGGTAGAAAGCTAGATTTAGGGTTATAAACAAATACCCTTTTGAATTAGGTCGATTTGCCTTTGCTATGAGCAGTTTAAAAATTTTGCAGAAGCTTTTTTGGCTCCCCTGGCACCCCATTAACAAACAGGACCTTTGCTGCAGAAGGAGACCTGTCTAGTGTGTGCGCAGGGTGAGTGTGCCTTAATGACAGACCAAGCTCCTTCTTATCCCATCTGAGAACCCGCTTAAGCTTCTCCACCTCATTATAGGTTTCAGCTGCATCCCACCTTGCTAACACTCTTTTAAGCTACTTAGTTTTTCTGTGCAGTTGCAGTCTTTTGGGTGAGTCTTGGACCACATGCACCCTTAATCACATCTGCCTCCTTCCTCCTGGAGCTGGCGTTCAAACCGGCAGTAATAGCCTTGTGGCCCTTACATAGGGATGAGCTGAAAAGTTAGGGTGAGAAATGCAAAACAGAAAATCGAACTGTTTTGCTTTGGTAGGCTAAAATCTGCTGGGCTCAGCAAAAAGAGGGTTTGAGGAGTGGAAGTGAGCCCAGGTATTGCTATTTCGGTTTTTTTGTAAGGATTAGGGGTTGAAGCAGCAAATTTGAATTACAAATGTGTTGATCTCTGTAGAAGTGGAAAGTCCTGCATTGCCCTTTTATTTATTTATTATTACTTATTTTTGGTCCAGTCTGACCTTTTTGCTTTTCTAAGACCTATAGGAAAAGGCAGGACGATGGGTGTGTTTGTGGGTGCTGAATGTGGTGTGTGTTGTGCGTTTCTGACTCCAGAAAAGCAGCTCCTAGTCTGCTGCCTGGACGTCTTTACAGGGAGAGCTGGTACTGATACCTCAGAGAGCTCCACGCCCAGAGGGCGAAGTCTCTTCTGTGTTGGCCAAAGATGCCAGCTAAATGTCATGACAAATAAGTTTATTTTGATAGAATATGTGAATGAACTTCGGTCACTGCTGTCAGCAGAGCTGGCTAAATATATCGGAGAGGAAGTGCCTGTTCTCTCCATTCCTTCCTGGTTGATCCTTAACCCTTAATTCACAGCACTCTCACCAAAGTGGGAGTCAGTATGGACCCAAAGAAGGAAACCGAGAAGAAATTGCCCATGAAGTCGGTGGAAAACAAGAACAAATTCTCTCAGGCAAAGCTGTTGGCAGGAGCTGTGAAACACAGAAGGTTAGTTTCGCACCTCTATAAATTCATGAGGAACGGAACCCAGTTCGCAGTGTAAAGGGAGGCAGGCCAAAACTGCCTCCAGAGAGCGAGGTGTAAACCTTAGCCCTACAGAAAAAAGGGGGGAGGTATAAGAAAAGACCAGCCTTGTTTCTATAGGCTCTCACAAACTGTGGGAAAAACATGAAGCAATTGAAATAGATAAGTGTGTGTAAAGCAAGTGGGTAGGCTCTTCGCTCTAGACTGCCAGGCTTGGGCAATCCTGCTTGGGGATCTAGAGGGAATCTATTTTACAGCTCTATTTGTAGATACCAGTGTCACCTCACTCGTGTAATTTCACTCAGGTTTGCATAATCTATCAGCCAATTTTATCTGTGTCTAAAATGGATTGTTTTAATTGCTTCTGGGGGCAGCATGGGGGAGACATAGGTTACAAGAGAAGAGCTTTGTGTACCAATTTGATCCCGAGGGCATCAGGCAAACTTCCCTTCTTTCTCGCTCATTTGTGCTGATACGTCAACACCCTTTCCGTCCCAGGGAGATGGCAGCTGGGTTTGTGATCTCTTTACTGTTTTGATCTTGGCCTGCAAACGCAGCTGCTGGTCTGCTACAGGTTATGGAGGAACTAGGCATGTGGGACCACAGATGAGTCGTCTAATACTTAAGATGATTACCGACATCTAGAAATTCAGTCAGTGGTTTTGAATCTGTCCCAGAGAATGAGAGATTATTTTAGAAGCTTATCTTGTAGGGTGATGTTTATCTTCCAGTACAGCAGTAATTGCATGTCTGGAAACTGAAGTAAGCGCTTCCACCACCTAATGCGTGGGGGGTTGGGTAGTTGTTTGGGTTTTTGGAGGGCAGAGAAGAGAAACCCTGAACTGATAAGCAGCCAACAATGCTTTTTTTCTTGTAACTACTAGTACTTAACACAGTAGGATGTAGAGAAGGAGCTGGCATGTGCTTAATGGCACATCTAAAGTCTGCAGATGGCATCTATTTGAAGAGAGCATCTTAACATGTCAGTGCCATCACAGACTTGCTTTGCAGTCTTCTATTTTTGCCATCTTATCTTTTGTTGCAAACTGGCCAAAACCAAGTGTAGCGTGAGCTCAACATCTGCTCTCTGAGCTTTGTAGTTTCCTGTAAAGGCCGTATTACTATTAAAACCTCCCTACACAGAATAGCCTTTCATCTGTACTGCATGTTCTGATGGGGACAGAAAAGAGTTAATGCATAAAAATGCTCATACTTCATTAGTCCATCACAGCTGAAGCTGGGAAGGATTTGTTTATGTGGATGGCTTAGGGTTGGGAACATGCAAGAGGGGGGAGAAAGAAACTGAGCAGTGACAAGAAAGAGCTATAGAAATTCTGAAGCATCAGAAGTCCAAGTAACGCGCCTCTCCCCCAACACCACTTTGGACCCAAAAAGAACCACTTTCTTTTTTAGTTCAGACACTGCAGCGGTGTGTGAATTGATGCAAAGCCTACTAGGTGTCTTACTGGGTGCGAGATTTCTAGATGTTTTAGAGCAGGCTCTCTAGGTGTTTGAATGAAGCGAAGGAAACCCTGGAAGGGGAAAGACACCGATGTTGCACCAGTGAGCATGGTCATCATCCACTTGTGCAAGCCTGTGGTCTGTGGGGTGGCTGAAGCTCAGGTAGTCGTTCCTGATCTGTGGGCTACTTCCAGCTGCAGAGGCAGCTCTGGGTTGCTGTGCGAGAGGTCTGACTTGGACTCCCAGAGGTGTGTTTCTGTTTCCCAGGTTAACAGTTGCTGCTTGCGGCGTAGGTATTGACTCTTTCTAGGATCCTGCACGTTCCCCGAGGAGCCCCAGCTAACAGCAATTAGAAGTGCTGATGGTCATCAAGGGACCCTGTTGGCATTCACTGCAGCATTTGAGGCAAAGATGTGATTTTAACTTCACAGTAATTAAGTGGTTGCTTATGAGGAACAAGACGCTTTCTTCTTTTTTCCCCCCCCCCCACAGTTCAGATGGTGGTAACAGTGTGAAGAGGTTGAAACTAGATACTGATCATGATGAAAAGAATCAAGGTACGTCCTGATTTCTCTGTGTGGGAAGCTACCTGTCTCTCACCTGAACAGACTTGGTGTTAGATCTGATAGAGGATTTGCTTTTCTGCTCCTTCATTATGCAAGACAGCACAGACTGCGGTTGGCATGTCCTCCCTTAAACCAGTAGGAATGGTAACTATAGGCGCTGGCAGCCTTCAGAGAAAACAGGGCTGGAGGGAACCTCTGCAGGTCATCAGACTATCCCCTGCCCAAACCATTCCTGGCAGGTGTTTGTCTAAGCTGCTCTTAAATCTCCACAGATAGAGATTTTGCACCCTCCTTAGGCAGTTTATTGTAATGCTTAACTGATTTCACCTTTAAAGAGTTTTACCTTACACCTAATAGGGGTCTCCTTAGCTGCATTTCGAGTCTAGTGCTTGTTCTGTGAACAGGAGACATGGAAGACCTATCATTCCCTCCCTCTTCACAGCAGCATTCGATACATTTGTATACCTCCACAATTAGCTTTTCATGCTACAAAGTGATCTTGTCCATCCTGAAACCAATTTGTTTCAGAAAATTATGGGGAAGTAGCAGAAAAATTAAGTTGCATTTCAGTCTTAGCTGTCAGGGCTGCAATTGACTTGCTGTCAAGATACTCTGACACAAATAGGGTGAGCTGCAATTGTGTAATGACAACCCAAGGCGCTTCCTGAATCTCCTTCTGTTCAGTAAACTTCCAGAACACTGGAAATAATTAATTAGCTGTGGAAGAGGGGAGATGTTGAGCAATGGAATAAAACTTTTCCCCAACTATGCTGTCATATCACAAAAAATTATTCAATTACACAAAGCAGAGCTATTTATTCTTATTTAGTGGGTTTGGTACTTGACAAGCATCAAACTTGACAACTTCGGAATAAAATTCTGTAATGCCAGCATAGAGCTGGGCTTAAACTAGTGGTGAAGGAAAAAAAATAAAAATCCCCTGAGGTAGCAAGTCCTTCCTGTCAGAATAGTTTTAGTGCAGCATAAAGCTGCCTTATGCTTTAATTAAATCCTGCAATCATCCACCGCTGATGTGGCAATAGCAGGTGAATGACACACGGCTGTTCCTGGGCTGATTAAAAGCCTTTTCCTGCGCTCTCATTTTTGACTGAGGTACCTCTCTTTCAGAAAAACCATCCTGCGTCCCCTTGGGGAGCAGCTCGGTGGGAGGCTCCACGGTCCACTGTCCCTCCGCAGCCGTGTGCATCGGGATCCTGCCTGGCCTGGGCGCCTACTCAGGAAGCAGCGATTCCGAGTCCAGCTCGGACAGCGAAGGCACTATTAATTCCACTGGAAAGATCGTCTCTTCTGTCTTTCGTAGCAACAGTTTCTTTGATGGTCCATAACGAAATCCCTCCGTGTGTAATGTAGTGCAGAGTATCCTCCAAAGCCCTGATGGATGCTTGATGCATCCTTCTGCCCCAAATGTAATGTTTCTAGCTTAACCTCTCAACTTTAATACACTCAGATACTCCTAAAATAACTCATTATGTCTTTTCCCCCCCTCAGCTTTCCATTTCTGGGGTGCATACTGAGCCTGGAAGAAAGGCTGCCATCCTAAACCAGAAGGCACACCTAGTAATGTAATAAAGGTCTGAGGGTAGGGAGGAGAGAGCTTTATCTTTTAAAATTCTTACGGAAAGAATGAATTCTGGTGATCCAAGAAGTTTATACAAGACTAACAGGCAAAAAATACTCACTTGAGGCAGTGAAATCTTGTAGAAACAGCCCTGTGTTCTGTTTTAAAATGTCATTTTTATTCTGTATTTGAGAAATGGGGGCAGAACAAAAATCAAGCAGATGGTGAAGTGTAGATTGCCATGACACTGTAAAGAAGTTTTAGTGTTACATGATTAAAGACATTCTGAATGCATTTTTTTTTTATCTCAGCTTGTGCCATTCATAATTGTTCCCATTCCATTAAGCAATTTCTGCTCTACCCAACCAGCCCCTTCCTCAAACCGCCATCCGGGAGAAGTGCAAGCCAGCTCCTACAAATGCAGAGATAGTGATGGAAAACTCTTTTTCCGAGTGAGTTGAGAGGAGCTGCAGTCGGCTCTTCTGCTCAAAGCCATCGCTTTTGCACCGGCGCTTGACAGGTCCTTCAGCTTTCCTGCAGCAGTGTCCTGAAGATCATGAGCGCAGAGTGGGTGGGATACCCCGGTTCAGCCAGACCTCTTTGTGCGGAAGCTGGAGAACTCCACCATCCTTTGCAGCAGATTTTGAAGTTGTGCTGGATTTAGGAAACTTGACCTGGGAATGCTTATGGGTGGTGTGGAGTGCGGAGCCAGGCATGAGCAAGAAGTAGGCTGTGAAAGCTGAGGGCCTGTCCTTTTCATCCGTGTGCAGACGGTGCTCACGGGAGGTCAGTGGGTTGGAACAGCTCAGCGCAACCGCTCAGATGTGGAAATGTCTTTGTGACTCTCCTTCGCAGCAGTCCTGCTCTCTACGTACTATGAAGTGTACGCGCTTCTGAGAAAGCAGCTGATGCGTGCGTACCGAAGGGCAGTTACTGGAACTCAGCAACTCGGAAGAGAGCAGCTGGGAGAAAAGCAATGAAACCTGAAGGCCTTTAGTAGGACTCATGCCTTGTCTTGAGTGTTGGAACTTCCTCAAAGGAGACGAGGAGAGTTATGCTCACACTGAAGCTGTCCTTAGCCAAATACCCTTTCTGTTTGCACAACCCTGTTCCACAATCAGATCCTTACAACCACACTGTAATTCCTCCCCTGTTGTTCTGGGTGCCTGGCACCTCTCTGGTGGTTGCACCAGAGTTGCTCCTGCCTCTTCTCCAGCTACTCTAATTATGGCGCTTTCAGGTGCAAAATAGTGAGATCTCTCACTGCCTCCCTAATGCTTTGCTTTTAATGACTTTCATCGTACTTAGCTATGGAGTGATACGGAAGTGGTGCACAAAAAAATGCCTGTTTTTCTTGAAAGTTCCATTTGTAAGAGCCCTGAGCGGTTGGAGTGAGAGATGTAGGCATCCTTCCCTGGCATTAAGCTAGATCAATAATCCCTCTGCGGAGTCGGAGCAGCCTGGCCTGGCTGTGAGCACGCTGGGGACGTTTTCCTGAGTGATACTTAGCACAACTGCTGTCAAAATGGCTGATTATGACAGAAATTTATAGTGGGATTTGGCAGCCAGTTGTGGGCAGAGGTGCTGCTGGTCCACAGGGGCTGCAGGTGGGACCCGGAGGGGGTGATGGTGGTTATGATGGACCCTGCATGGCCAGGAGGAGCTGTAATTTGGTTAAAAGCAGGCCTGAGAGCCCCCTGCTTTCTTTTGGGGCACTTGGGGAACGCCTGGAGCTCGCACAAGCCTTTGAGTCAGAGTCATCTCCGCTGTTCTCAGGGCCTGGCCCCCGTGAACGCTCGGCAGAGCTGTCCCAGCTCGTCACTCCATCCGTTGGTCCCATTTACCTTCTTACAGTCAAAAGTCATCTGACATCAAGATACCGAAATGCAGTGAGAGACATGCTGGGACATAGCGTGAGGGATGGAAGTTAAATCAGACCTTCTGGAGATGGCAGCTGTGGCACTAACCTTGCCCCGGGGCCGACGTGCTGGAGAAGAACGGCTGGCTCCAGCAACTCTGTCAGTCAGTGGTGGATTTAGATGTTTTGGGGGTTTTGTTTGGCTTATTTTATTTATTTTTTTTTTAGAGACTGTTCTCTCTTTGCCATGACTGCACAGTGTGTGCTTCATCCCCTCCCCAGGGACAGCTTCATAAACTGCTTGTTGTCTGTCTTAGTTGTTAAAGCTTCAGAGAGGTGTTAAAAAAAAAAAAAAAGACAAACCCCCACAAACACTCTACTAGCAGCAGTGCGTACGAGCCCGTGCAGCTGCACGCGAGGTTCTCTTATGGAAAGAAAAAAAAAATCATCATTTTCCAGAGCCACAGGCTTTGATCTGGAAGCTGAGCCATATACAGCATTATTTTTAAACGAGCCACCCTTCAAAGGCTGCTTCTCCATTGGGAAAGGGGTGGTGTTGGTTGGGGTTTTTCCCTTTCCAGGGGGCTTTGCAAGGCAAATGTTTTCACGGAGCGGGCCCAGCTCTCCCGAGGGATGGGCTCTCACCCAGCGCCGTGCTCGGAGCTGGCTCGGCGCCTCTCCATCAGCCTTGCCCCCGTGCTTTGGTGGAGCGGGGCAGCCTGCCTGCTGGTGGCTCCGTGGCACCGGTGGCAACCATGCATTTGCTAGCGCTGGTCGGTGGCAACCAGCATGGCCAGTAGCACACGCGTGTGCAAATTGGCTCCAGGCTTTACACAGAGACACCGACTTCCCACTGCAAGCACTTTGGCTGATGGGGAGAAGGGAGGTCAACTGGGCCTGAGTTCGAAGTAAGGCTGGTGATCCCCGCAGCGTATCCAACTCTGCCTGCCAGCTTCAAAAGACTCGACTCTAGTTAACAACAGGAGAAGGCAGCAATTAGTGCTGAAGATGGCACGTTGCTGACGAGCAGCTCAAAGGAGCTGCCGGAGAGCGGGATGTCAGTTCCCAGGCCCTCTCCTCCAGGCAGCGGGGAGCTTTTGTTACTCGGAAAAAATTCCGGAGATGAAACAGCGGTGAACCGTGAAACTTCCTCTGCCAGTCTGTTGTGGGTTCAGGGGTGTTCTCCCAAGCACGCACATGTGTGCACCCACACCAGCCCCTGCCCTCGGCTCAGGCGGGCACCAAGAGCTGATGGGGGGCTGAGGGGATGCCGCCCTCCCCGGGACAGCCATGGTCACCTCCACCTTCAGTCACCCTCTGGCACGGTGCTGCCATTGATGGCCTGGGGCTGATCCTGGGGTGACACGAACACCCGGCACCGCTGCCCACGCTCCCAGACCTTCCCGTCCAGGAGACCCTTGTTTTAAATGTCCAAGTTTCTTTATTAACCTGAGTATAACAAATATAACATGTACACAGTATAAAAATGAACATAGAGCGTGACAGAGGTACAACACAGATACATGGACTATACAATGACCAGTTCATCGAATGATAATAATATATTAAGCATTTCATTGCTTGGAAAAAGCAAGTTTTGATTGTAAAAATTGTATCCTGTTCCACTGAAATTATACAAAGTACATTCAATACTGAAAAGTGACTCAACAGAGCAGGGCCAGGGCATGGCCTGGCCGCTTAGTGTTACCTCGGGCGGGACTGTACAAAATGAATCCAGACGCTTCTCTGGGATGAGTTTTAAGAACTTAGCAATTAAATTAAGAAGTACAAAGTGTTTCGGGGAGGGTATTCTTCTCTTAAAAGTATGTGGAACATGCGCTTTCGGTAGGGCTTCGGCAGCATGCAGAGGGACGCGGCTCTACGCGGGCTCCGAGTTGATGGGCGGCAGGTTTCGGTGCTTGAAGTACTGCACGACCTGCTGGGGCAGCTCCGCCAGCACGGCCTTGGCCAGGGTCTCCTTGGGGGCCTGCAGGCGAGAGGAGCAGACACCGGCGTCAGAATGGCCGCGGGGGACCCACCGAGAACGCGGCGGGGCTGTCCCCAACGCCAGGGTTTCATTTAATACCCCCTAGAGTCCACTGGCAGCCAGCGTTTTATACACCTGGGATGGTATTCTGTACTACACCTCCCCTCCAGGAGATAATTCACCGGTAGGGAGGAATAAAACATGCTCGGTAGGTTAGAAAAAGCAGGTATCGAGTAACAGCAGGTGAAACAGAAATACACTGCTTAGTTGCAAAAAGTGGTAAGATAAGCACAGGCTGATGTTCTGCACCCTCTGGCAACGCTGTCCCAGCAACAGCCTCCGGCCCAGGGCTGACTCCTGGCCGATGGAGATGGGATCTCATTTTCTTTTTTGTTGTTGTTTTTTTTTGTTTGGTTGGTTTTGTTTTTTTTTTCTTCCTTCATCAGCTTTTTTCCAACACACAGCGGTGGTTGGGCAGCGGGGACCGTCTCGCAGAGGGGACACGCGCAGGGCTGGTGCCAGCATCACCCCTTTCTACCGGCGCCGGGAGGGACGGGTGGGCTCGGGGCTCACCCCCAGTTGGGGCAATCTGGCTTTAACCCCTCGCCATGCGGGTGCTGGCTGAGGCCAGAGAGGGAGACACTGGCATGGGACCACGGCAAGGGATGCAAGCCCTGGGCCACCCCAGCTCGCTCCGATGACCCCACTATAATTATTTGTTTTTTTAGGTGAGGGGTGGCAGACAGGGGGATGCTCGGCTGGCACACGTTACGGCTGCAGCGCTGATTTACGTGGTCCATGCAGTATCCCCGAGGGCTCTGGCGTTTAGGGCCAGGGTAAGGCAGGGTGCCAGCCCTCTGCCTTTTGCCTTGAGCCGAGGCTGCTCCACACCCGGGCTCATTTCCAGGCTCCAGACCCCCCCCTTTCTGCCTGTGACCCCCTCCTCCCTGCCCACACTCACGTTGCGGAAATCCCGGAAGGGCACGAACTGGACGATGTCGCGCACGGCCTCCTCGCCCGTGTGGGAGCGCAGCACCCGGCTGTCCCCGTCCAGGAACTCCATGGCGGCGAAGTCGGCGTTGCCCACCCCGACGATGATGATGGACATGGGCAGCTTGGACGCCTGTACCACGGCGTGTCTCGTCTCGTCCATGTCGCTGATCACCCCGTCCGTGATGATGAGGAGGATGAAGTATTGCTGCGGAGGGGAGGGCGGAGGGTCAGACCCAGCGGGATGCCGGGGCACCCTCACCACAGTGTGCGAGTGGCTGGGATGCTCCGCGCATCGAGGGGAAGGGGGGTCCCCTGGGAATTTGGGATCACGAGGTGCATTGCTTCCCAGGCCAGGTGGCATCACCCCCCTTCAGCAGCACCCAGGAATTTCAGATGCGCCTGCTCCCCTTGGTTTTTGACAGATAATAACCAAACAACAAACCAAGTCCCACCCCAGAATATTTTGCTGATTTACTGATTTACTATACTTAATGATGGAAAAAAACCAAACCCGACCTGTGCAGAGCTGTGTCACAGCCAGGAGGAATTTGGGGCTGGGACAGGAGCCCAGCTGGGAGGTGAATGTCCCTCTACCCACGCACAGCGGGGTGCGTTTCGTGGCGGTCCCCACTGACACATCCCTGTGCCAACGGGGAGCATCTCCTGCATCCCAGTGAGGGGTGGGGGTTCCCATGCTCAGGGCTGGTCTGTCTCCCGTACAAGGTCTCGGAGGCACCAAGGGGGATGCAGAGGGTACCAGAAAGCTGGGGAGATGCCAGAGCAGCGGTGTTGGCACCCACACCCCTTCCCATGGGGAAAGGAGGGCAACGGGGCCGGTCCACAGAGCTGGGGGAGGACGGATGGACGGACAGACGGTCCTGCTGGACCCAGCTCAGCAAATATGGGGCATGCGGACCCCCCAAAAAGCCCATCTCCTCTGCTTCAGGGGAAAGAAATGGTTCAATTTTGGCACATTACGCAGCTTGCATGTGCTGGAGAAATGACGAAAACAAGCACTTAAGCACATTAAAGCCCTTTGTTCCTCGCCTCATTCTTTCCATTTCCTCTGAAAACCACTAGCGCAGCCATCCTAGAAAAGCAAGGGAGGGAACGCAGCCCCAGGCCCATTTTCCTGGTCTTCCTCCAGCTCACATCTCCTGAAACCCTTCCTAAGCGTCCCTTCCTAAGTCCCTCGACTTGCTCCAGTGCTAAACTCCAAGCACAAACAAGTCTGGGTCAAGCTTAAATCCACCCCGAGGCCACGGGTGAGGAGGTTTTCCCAAGCCAGCCCTTCCCGGCCCCAACCCTTTTTGATGCGTTAGCCCTGCCCAGTTTTTAGTTTTTTTCCCTAAATACGAACTTTTCAGAGCAAATCATGGGGACACATGGGTCTGAAGAGCAGGACCCCAACAGCCAAGTCTGGAGGGTAAGACTAAACTCCAGGAGGAGACCTGTGTGCTCCTACGTGGGGGCCAGCACTGGTCATCACTGGAAGCAGGACAAGTGACTGGTGCCTGACCCTGACTGGGAACCAGGACGGATGGAAGAGTAAAACCTGATAATGGGAACAACTTTCATCTGATTCCTCCCACCCTTCCTCCCCATCCTGCCAGAATCTGTGAAAAGATCACTGCAAACCCGGCCTCTGCATGGTCAAAAAGAAGAAACCCAGAGAGGACTATTTCCCTTTGCTCCTTTTTTTCTGTGAAATCCATAACAGAATCAGAGAAAAAAATGCTGTAAAGTATGCAGGAAAAGAGGGGGGAGCGGAGCTCATCGAATGTTTATCACAACATATTTCAGAGGCCAAGTGGAGAAAGAGATGCTGCTGGGGATCAGCCTCAAAGCCCAGGGAGCACCGTCACTAGCAAGGGAGCGGCGGGCACCACACGAGAGCATCAGCGGGACATTCCCCAAGCAGCGATGACAATTTTGGAAGATTCAGTGAACGGCAACAGGGCAGAGGAGCTGGTGGCACCTCCGGGCTCCAGCTGCGGCACCCAGCTGGGGTGCAACCACAACCGGAGCTGCTGGGGCAGGGACCAGGCTGCCCCCACGGCCGGGTCCCCCTGGGCTGGGGTCTCCATCGGCACACCAACCCAGCAGAACCTTCCCCTATTCTCCTCTTTTTGTTGTTAAAATGGCTGATCTCTGAATCCACGGGGACTCTGGGGATGATTCCTGATGGTTTGCTAGCGATATCAGCAATAAGGCTCACATGCCTGAGCAGGACTTCAAGGGATTAGGCAGCATTAAGTAGTATGGGGTAAGAAAAGGGGAGGTTTGGATGCAGGGACCCTGCTGGAAAGGTGTGTTTTAATTCCCCAAAGCATATTAATCCTTCCCCGAGAGTCAAATCGTGTGTAATCTCTCTGTCTCTTCCTCCTCGACACGTTTTAGTCCTCCCATCCCTTAAGAGCCGACAGCTGCGGTGTTTGTGATCCGCGTTGCCATGGAAAAACTACAAGTTTTTTTGGTTTATTTGAAATGCTGGGAGCAAGCGAGAGCGGGAGGAAGAGGAGGGCAGGCCCAGGCAGCCACTGAGGCCGGCAGCATCAGGGGTGGCTCTGCCGCAGGCGTTGAAGATGGGATGGAAGAGGATAAGACCCCAAGGGAGCGAGATCCCTCATCAGTAACACTTTGTGCTTCCAAAAAAAGAAGACCGAGCCTACCCAGGCTTGCCTCTGATGGCACTATTAGTGCCCATTATTTAAAATCTCCCTTGATTAAACTATTAGTGCCAACGGAGGGGTGCAATTTGCATACGATTAGTGCCTCGGCTCAGTGCAGAGCCTGTGGGCTTCTCCCTCCCCCACTGACGCCGAGAGAGAAAACGAAAAAATGAGGAGCGTCCTGGATTTGTGCTGAATTAAACCAAATTCAGTATTTCCTTGTGCCCGGGGCTGGGAAGAGCAACAGCGCCCAAGGCAAGGCTGGAGAAGGTCCCCCTGGGGAGGAGGTTTCAGGTGCGATCCAGCTCTGCTCCAGGCAGGGATCAGGGAAGCTTTTCCCCCGAGGCAGCTCCTGACACGCATAATGTTGAGCTGCTTTTTGGCCAGCAAAGCCCATGGGCCAGACCTGCCGTCCTCCGCAGGCGGCCCGCTGCCACAGGGACCCAACAGGCACCCGAGCGAGCTCCATCTCGTGGTCTGCAGATGCTCTTCGCACCCTTAAGAGGACGTCCCCGTCACCACCAGCAAGCCTGGACCCACGGCTGCAGCTCCCGGCACACGCGGGCATCCCAGCATCCCTTCAACCACCAGCCTCACCCTCCAAATCCACGCTGGCACCAGCTCCCCGACAGCCCCGTGCGACCAAGCACGGTTGTACGAGGCCTCCACGCTAACGAGCAGCTTTTTGACATATGGATGCGAACGGTCTGGTGGACTAATTAATGGGGACTTCCAGGATTGCCGAACGGCTGGAGCGGCCACACGGGAACCCGGAGCCTGGCTCTAAGCCTGCTGCTCGTCCAAGTGGTGTGAAAAGCAATGATCAAACAGAGCCATCCCGGGGTTTTCTGCAATTCCCCCTCAAATATAAAAGCTATTTGAAGGGGAATAGCAGAAAGGTCTTCTCCTGGCAAAAGGTTCAGATTCGGCCATCAGCCACGTCAGAAACATCACGCTTTATGGCACGGGCTTGCTCCCTCCTGCTGCTGTTTGCAAGGCGCCCCCCAGATCTCCCCGGGACATCTCCACAGAGGACAAGAAGATGCCTCCTCCGGCTGTTTGTTGTGTGTCGACGGGAAATAAGCCAAAGGTGTGAAGTCATGCTCAACCTCTTCCCTGTTGCTCATGTTTCCCACCCACGCTTCGGCAGCAGCATCACCATCCTTGGTGCCCTCCAGGGACCCCGGGACCGTCTGGTCCGTTCTGCCCCAGGACGCAGAACGCAGGAGCAGGGGGCTCTTTTGAAAGCCAGGACCACGGTCCTCAGGACTGTCATTCACCACTTACTTACCCATAAGGACAGAGGTTGCCTCCTCAGAGCAAAGCCCCTTGGAGCTCAGCAGAGGATCTTTTAGGAAAAAAAATGAGGAGAGAACTAAGTTATCCTCTCCTGCTCTCGCCAGCTGTTGGCTGGCACACACCAGGGGCTCCGGAGCCTGAGCTCGCCCCAGCGCAGCAGTGAATGGCCCCTGGTAGCTGGGTCTGCCATGAGCACACCCCTTCCCTCTCCAGACCTTCATGGTCCTCAGCCTGGGCACCGTCCTGGGACGGTCTCAGCTCCCTGACTCCAGTGTGCACTGGCCAGTTGGATACCCACCACCCAGCCATTCCTGGGGCGCCTTGCAGGCCTTCCCTGTAAGAATTAGGGAGAAATCAATCACTTTTTCACCATTCGTGATTTTATGCATCTCTGATAATCCCAGTTTACTTCCTGGCCCAGAAAGTGACAGCCTTATTGCTTGGCCAACTTTCTCATTACCATTCCCAGGACTGTTTGATCCTCTTTGAGACAAGGGGACCAACATTTAAGATGGTGCTTAACACATCTGTATAGATCCAAGGGACACCCACCTCACGGCATCTCCCACCCTCATTTCAGTTTTCTCTCCAATGATTTCTGGTTTTCCACAGCTGCAGTTTTGTTGACTGCTGTCAAGTTTTTTGAGTTGTTTTTTTTCTCCCTAAGAAGCATCTGCAATGACTCTACATTCTCCGTCTGAAGTGATGACGGCCATCTCAGAGCCCACAGCTGCAGAGACCCCAGGGATGGTCCTGGTGGGAAGACTCTGCCTTCCTGCCCGCAGCAAAGGAAAAGATGAAATCAAGCTCAAGCTTTGCCTTCCCCTGCCCAAAGCCACCAGGACTGCCATCACACCATGGGATCTTACGGACTTACGGATGCAGCCTCCTGTTGGGTGGCCTGAGCCGCGAAGCGGGCCACGTGGTTGACGATGGGGGAGAAGTTGGTGGGTCCGTAGAAGCGGATGTGGGGCAGGCAGGCCGAGTACGCTTGGACAATGCCCTCCACACCTTCAGGGAAAGCAGAGGAGCATTACAATGCACCACAGCTCAGGCCCACTACAATTCCAATTAACCATCATTAGCTAATGCTGCCACGGGAGCTGAAGTTAGACCTATTTTTTTCCTCCCCCCAAACTCATCCACCTCCACAAGTTCCATCTAACTCTACTCAAATTTTCTAATACCAGGGGTTTAGTCAATTTGTAGTGGGTCCTCAGACCTTCTGGGGTAAGAGAGCCCTTGTAGTGCTCACTGTCGAAGGTGGCTTTCCTTGGGTTCCTGCAAAAATCTCAGAATCACCAAAGAGGAGGAGCAAAAAGAAAAGTAACTCCTGGTCTCTGAGCATAACCAAAACCCAAACAGACATGGAGCAGATGTAACAGAGAGAAGCAGAACAAGCCCAAAAGCACCCTCCAACCCCCCAAACTGTCTTTGGGACCCACAGATCATCAGAGACCCTTCTGCTTCTGCCACACCAGAACAGGGTAAATGGCTGCTCTCCCGAAAGGATGCGTGGGTGTGAAATTCAAAAATCACCAATTCCACAATTAATCAGCTGATAACCAGTTCTTTGGGCAGGACCTGTGACCGATAAGAGTTGCAGGACAGTGGCTACTCCATCCCATTACACCTGCAATAAATCAGGTCCAAGGAATGCTTTAGTGCTATTGGAGAGGGACAAATGAAGAAAAGGCAGCAGAAAAGCAGATGTTCACAGCCAGGTGTCACGAACCAGCGAGCGAGGTCTGGAGGCTGCCCGAGCCCCCGTTTTGCTGGGCTAAGGCAGAGGTCAAACCAGATGACCTTTGGAGTCCACGGCAGCCCTTGCCACTTAGGATTTGAGCAGCTCTTCAGCCATGACTGTGGCCAACTCCTAGTTGCTAAATGAAGCATTAAGTCTGAATTCCCCACCTGCCAAACAGGCCTAGTGTTTCTTGCAGGCTGCTGGAGGAGCGGACACCTGGTAGGACACACCAGACATCAGAGCGAAGGTGGATTTTACGCTGTCTGAATCCAGTTGCATTTTACCCTGGGCCTTCCTACACATCCCCAAATTTTCTCTGCTTTCCTCTGAGCGCACCCTTAGCATGTACTCTGCTTCAGCGTTAATGTCTGTCTCTGTTCAGACCTTGAAAAAACCCCGAGTGTTACTGCAGAAATGCAGAGGGAAGGACAGAAGACACTGAAGGTATCTAAGGAGTCCTACAGACCTGGCAGATGCTTACCTGAACAGAATGGGTTTGTGGGATTGAAGTTAATGGCAAACTCGTGGGATACCTGTGGAGAAGAAAAGATCCAAATTAACACGGGGGGGACAGTGCAGAGCAGGTTGCTCACAATCAGTTTAGCTGATGGTGCAAGGCCGGTTTGGGTCTGATGTTCCCCTGGGGCAGGACTCGGTGGTCGCAGACGCTACGGTCCATCCTGCTGGGTCAGCAACACTTGCCAGTCTTCTGCTACCCAAACAGCAAGGAGCAGCAAATTTTAAATGTGGTCAGGGTTGAGAAGCATTTGAGGATGGGCTGGTTCCTCAATCCCCCCATCATGGAATCACCTGAAATTATCACATCACGCGTTGTTCTACAGCTATCAAAGCAGGTTTTTCCACACAGCTTCCCACTGGCTGCCCAGAGGGAAGACACGCAGAAGGGATGCTCTCAGTCAGCTGGGCCATCTCACCAGTCCCTACGAGACATTACTTCATCCTACTGCAGGTTATAAAGGGAGAAAACTCAATTAGCATCACAGGCAGCCCCAGCTCTGGCAGCTTCCCGGTTCCCCATCTCTCTGCAAGTGGCGTTGTGCAGCAGGAGAGAGGCAGGCACAGAGCAAGCTGGGTTGAAGACCTGCTCTGGCATGCCAGCTACCATAAAAAAGCCAGCAGGTGATTAGCTTCACCATCTGGGTCATCATGACAGTGAAAGGCAGCACAGGAGAGGTGACACGAATGCTTGGACATGATGGACAGCAAGTCCCAGCACAATCTGGGCTGGTTTTCACTGACCATGAAACCATCCCTCCTCCAAGGCAGGTGTAAGATCCTTCAGGTTTTCCACCACCTCTTTTCAAGCTGAGGGAGATGTTCTCATGAGGAGGTCCTCTGGGACAGTGGCAAAAGCAGACAGCTGGGCACAGCCCTGTCCCTGCCTTGTTGCACTAGCCCAGCCAGAGAAACCAAACAGCAGTGCTGACTGCGAATCACAAAACCGTCCTCATCTGCTTCCATGAGAAGACCCGGCAGACAGAAACCACAAAATGTTGATGAACGGTTGCTTTATCTCTGCCAGCAAAGGCAGGGCAGCTCAACGGCCTGGCTGCAAGAGAGGGTCAGGACTCCCGGCCCCCAGTATGAACCTTGCCAGTCTTGGTGTGGGTCAACGGCTCGCTTGGGGTGCAACCATCAGATGTGGGGGCTTAGGGATTCCTCACTCTGCGATGTAGGGACCTTAAGAAGCAAACAGACTCTCAGGAGCACCAAGGACAGGCCACTGCCTCTTCCTGCACCTCTGAAGGTTGGAGGGGGTGATTTGGGCTTTCAGGCCACCAGCTCAAGGGCTCTGAAACAAAAAGCTCCCACTCTGTTCATGCCAGAGTTATAAAACAGGGATATTTTCTCCCTCTCAGAAGGGTGGTGGTTTGCTGAGCTTCTCAGCCAGGGGATCGCTTCGGGACATGCGTATTCATAACGCTGGCAAAATGACTGTCCTCTAAAGCGCCACGTGAAGCAGAAGTCCTCCTGAGACTGCAAAAGCAACACGCATCTGATTCAGACTTTCCAATTATACTGGGCATTGTGTCGAAAGCAGCAGAAATTATTTTTGCAAGAGGCTGTGGGGTGGGAAATAGCAACCAAACAAAAGTAGGTCAACCAAAAGTCCTCCCCGTGTTGCAAAGCTGCCGAGCTGTCGGACCGGCGAACGTCAACAGCCTGCTCGGGTCTGTCTGTGCCTGTTGAGCGCAACCAGTAACGCTCCCAGCCACCAGTAACCCCAGGGCTGGAGACACAGTCTGAAACGCGTGACTCGGTTTTGCATACGCCCTTTCTTGTAGAAGCCTCAATTTTCGGCAATATATTCAAATTCAAATTCCTTGATTTTCAGTTGTAAAGGGCTCGCTTTGGTTTGGTTTTTTTTTAGCAGATGTTCAAAATTCTGTCATAGGAGTATTTATAGATAAGGCAAGCAAAAATATTTCCATGTTTTGCACTGCAAAAGAGGGGTTTCTCTTTCTTTTAAGCAGCAACAAAATGGTTTGGAGCTGTGTTCCTCACTATCGACAGAGCAGACCCCCTGCGTGGCAGAAGTGTTGCAAAACCTCCTCTGGAGCTTTTACAGATTTTTATATATATATGTGTGTGTGTGTGTGTGCATATATCTATATATCTGCTAGAAAATTCAACAGGAGGGCTTCAAAGTAACAACAACAACAAAAAAAATCTCACTCCCTATTCAGCTCATACTTTGAAAAACAGTTTCAGAGTCCGATAAAATGTGCATGGAGCACCTACAGGTATCACATTCGCTAGTAACCTACAGGGAGAAAGTCTTTCAAACCACCCCAAAGAGTAAGACATTCATCTGCAGCCAGCCTGCGTCCTCTTCCCATCCTGGATGGGGTAGCTCCATCTTTTCCCATCAGGAATTACAGATGCGTGGCCAGAGCCTGTGCTGGGGAACTGATCCTGCAGAGGGTTCTCTGCCACCTCCCCCAGTGATCCCACTCCTGCCACAACTCTGTTTCCTTGTATATGAAAAAAAGGCAAATGGATGGAAAGCCTTGAGGGGTGGCATGTCGAAGCCACCAGCTTTGGCTGGAGAGGCCGAGCTCTGCGGGCACGAGGATGTTTCCTTCGGCAGACCCCATCAGACTAGATATAAGGAAGAAATGTTTTACGCTGAGGGTGGTGAGACCCTGGCCCAGGTTGCCCAGAGAGTTGGTGGATGCCCCATCCCTGGTCAGGTTGGACGGGGCTCTGGGCAACCTGGCCTAGTGGAGCATGTCCCTGCTCATTGCAGGGGGATTGGACTAGATGGCCTTTAAGGGTCCCTTCCAACCCAAACCATTCTGTGATTCTATGATTCTATCTCCCAAACCTGGGGCGACCGGTGGGTCTCCAGTGTTAAGCATCACCCTCTCCACTGCCGCCTTGCCTTTGCTCATCCCCCAGAAACCACAACCCATCTGCTTCCCTCTCCTCTTCCCTGCTGGGAAACCGCTCGAGGCTCTGTACAGAGCTGTTACACGGCAAGATGTTCTTTGACATTTCCAATGAGACTTTTGTGTGCAAAACATCTCGCTTCAACGGGCGCTTGGGAAGCGTTGGGGGAGCCATGGCAACAGGAGCGATTTATACGACTCTTATCTCTTAACGATCTTCCCGGTTTTCACTCCGGTCTGTGGGTACAACAGCCGCCTTTTGTCGTGTCCCCCCGGGAGTATCATTGGCCACACTGCTCCCCGCCACCTGCCCGCTGTCACACAGGGCACGGGTTTCAACGAAGAACCGCTGTTTTGCCTTTGAAATTACTCAAAGAGCCTTGATTGCCAAAAAACCTTTAGCGAGCAAGCCGAGCTGTCGATGCACAGATCCTGCGGGCTGGGCGAGCTGGGGAGGGATGGACACCCTCCGCAGGCTGGAGGGTGCGGGGGGATGCACGGGGGACGCGCCAACTCCTGACACGCAACAACCGGTGGGTCACTCCAGGTGTTAGGGCTGGTGACCTTTAGGCATGGGTCAAGCACCTGGGAAGGGAGAGCTGCTCTCTGCCAGGGTTTAAGTGGGCATAGACATCATTCCGGGGGAAAAAGAGGTGTTTTTTCCAGTAGCACTTACAGAGCATCCCCAGGCCCGCGGGAGCAGCAGGAAATATCTCTGTGGCAGGCTGCGGGAGGCAGAGGAGGAGCACCCCTCTGCCTCCCAGCCCCCAGCCAGCATCCTTGACCGGGTACCCGCCTCCAGCTTTGCGGGAAGGGCCGTTTCCAGCCCAGCGATGCCTTTCCCATGGGCGCTGAGGGATGCTCGCTGTAATGATTCACCCATTCCCCCAGCAGCCCCAGCAACCCAACCCTTTCATTCCCCGCTGGATTTTCCATTCCCATTCCTCTCCCCATGTAATAAATCCCTGACGGCAGCTGGCTGTTAGTCCTTGGAAGCTGCCTACCAAGATTTTCCCACTGAAAGTGGTGAAGTGACAGACCAGAGACATTTGCCGGCCAAGGAGGATGAATCAGCTCCAAAGTGCACATGGAGGGATCTCCTCCTGTGGCTGGCAAACAGCGAGAGCTTCCACTTGAGTCACATGGATTTTGGCTGTCAGGAGAGCAGAGAAAAGCACAAAGCCGGAGTGGGCAGGACATCCCCAGCCCTGAGTGCTGGCAGCGATGAGCTCCTGGGTCCGATTCACGGCTGCCTGGGACTTACGTACCCGGCTGCGCTCAGCCCAGAGCAAAGCTCCCTTCCCAAGGCACACAAAAGGGTCGCCGAGATTCAACCCCAGCCCAAAACTGGGGACTTCTCTAAACCAGCGAGCAGAAAGAAAACGTACATTAAGGCTGGGGGCAAAGAGCAGCCAAAAGACCCAGCCAGTAACGAAAGATGGTGGTGTCCTGGCACATCTTCTCTGCTGTGAGAAGATGCTCCCCACCAGCCAGCGTGTGCTGCAGGAGCAGCCCCAACCCCTGCCCACAGCATCCCTCCTGATGAGCAGGATGCTCCAGCTCACACCCTTGCAGGACCAGGGTGTCTTTAACCCCTTTGGTACCTAATCCCAACAAAAGATCAAGGTGACTTTTGGGAAAGCCCCTCTGCTCCAGTCCTTGCAGTCTTTGCCCGTGCAACATCACATCTAGGCTACCCAGCTCCCAGCCCCCTTCCACACTTTGCCACTGTCTGACACATTCATCCAGGGGCTTCTTCCCTTGCCCAGAACTGTTCCTGCCTCCTGCCAGGGAAATGAATCAATGCCTGGCTCTGCCCGTTGATGCCAGGGAGCTGCTGCTTTCATGCCAGCTCAGCAGGGAGGAATGGGCCCGCCTCGCCGCCCACCCACACCGCCACATCTCACTCTCCACCGGCTGAAATCCCGCATCTGCCTGTTCCCCCTCTGCCCGACAGCTCTTCCCCGACCGAGCCAGCTGGGGAGCCCTGGCAGCTCCGCTCCTGCCCAGGCAATATCAGGACAAACCCATCCCAAACACGCAGATGGCCACAACACTTCACCTTCCAGTCCGGGGGGAGCTGGGCGCCGAATCCCAGAGCAGGAAACATCTTGTCTCTAAAAGAGAAGAAGAAAAACACATGGGTGGATTTACACACACATGAAGCAGACTTGCATGGCTCTTGCTACAGCTTCCCCGTGCTACCGGCTGCCCAACGCCCAGCTACAGCGAAAGCAGCAGCTACGCAGCCAGTCCCAGCCACGAACAAAGGTGCCAGCTTTCCCTTCCCCCTGGATGACAGAGTGCCTTTAAAAATCATGAGCACTGAACAGAGACAGAGTAGATGTTCCCCTTCTGCTTTTCATCTTTAGAGAGAAAAGAGTCCAGCTTTGCTTCGTCACCCACAGGCATCAGGAGCATCCTCTTGCCCAAACACCTGAGTCCCTTGCAGTTCTCTAACCCTGGAGATTTTTAAAAAATTACCTTATCCAACAGATCTCTGTTTTGTTTTTCTCTGTCAATGTCTAAGATGTTATTTCTCGGTGTTGCACACCTCAGGGCGATGGGGAACAAGGCAGCCCAGCAGTGCAGCTGCCAACGGCAAATACCAGCAAGCTGAGGGCATCTGCCCCTGTGCCGAGAAAGCACCAAGAGGCTGCTCTCCACCTGCCCCTGTAAAGGATGCTCCGCCTCTGCTAATGCACCCTTCCTCTCAACAGCGGTGATGGGGGGAGAGGAAAAACCCTGTCCTTACCCTCTCCTCCTCCTGCATCCCAATGTATATGGCAATTTTCTCCCAGGGAGCTTTTCAAAAGCACGGTATTCTTTAGCCCTGGCTTTGCAGACAGGAAATAAAGGCACACGCATCCCAGCAGCCCCCCAGAAGCCGGAGAAACATCTGCAAACCAGGGGTGGAGGCAGAAGGGCACAGTGCTTACGAGTCGTAGTCCTGGATGATCTGGCCGACAGCCCAGATCGCCGACAAGTACTCGTTTGTCCCCATGGGGTTGATATAGTGCAAAGAGGAGGGGTCTCGCGGGTTCCCGTTGGAGGCTGTGAAGTCAATCCCAACCTGGGGGTAAGAGAGAAGCACAGAGCCGTCCTCCGTTAGCAGACACCACCGCAGACCTGGCCACCGAGGCTCCGCTGCCTTTGAGGCCCGCACACGGTCCCATCAAGACCCAAACCTCAAGCTTAACAAAAACCATCTCTTCACCTCCCCTAAAAAAAGGTGATTAAATACTAGGTTAGGCAAAGCCATTCAGAATTACACTTGCATTTTTCACCAGCAAGCATCACATAAGGTGTCCCAAAGCAGCCTCTGCTGCTGGAGCAAGCCACCACCATCTCCAGCTCAGGACTGTTGCTGCCCATCTCCCAGGCGTTAAGCTCAAGAACTGAGTAGCCCCACGGACACCAAAGCAGCCAGGGCCACCCGGGCGTTTGGATCTCAAGGTCTTTGATCAAAGAGTCACAACCCTGAGCGGAGCTTTCCCTGCAGCCGCTCTTCACCGGGGCTTCCCCGGGGACCAATAAATGCTGAGCTCTCAGGGGATTTTGTCAGCAAGGCACTCGTTTTTCTCCCTCCTCAATTAGGCTCTCTATTTAAAGACATTTGTAGAAATGCCTGTCATCTCAGGCCCAGTTAAATCTGGTCAGAAGAGGCGAGACGCTGAGCCTCCCGATTTGGAATGACTGGGAAGGAAGAGTTGGGAAGAGGCGAGCCGGTGGCGTGACTGCGCTCGCCTTGTTTGCTTAGCAAATCGGCAAAACCCAAAATAACTCCGACAGCTAAATCGAGCTCAGGGGATTCGTGAGGGATTTTGCTCCGTATCCGTAACAGGAGAGGATGAACTGCAATTTGGCTGAGAAGGGACCTTGGCCTGGCTGGGGCAAGAAGAGGTCACAGCCCAGGAGGTGCCACCACCCTGTGCCAGGGTGGCTGGTAAAACAGGCTTGACAGGACAAGGGGACACGGTTTTAAACTGGAAGAGGGTTGGGTTAGACTGGAGATAAGGGAGAAAAGTTGTACGATGAGGGTGGTGAGCGCCTGGCACAGGTTGCCCAGAGAAGCTGTGGCTGCCCCATCCCTGGAGGGGTTCAAGGCCAGGCTGGACGGGGCTTGGAGCAACCTGGGCTGGTGGGAGGTGTCCCTGCCCAGGGCAGGGGGTGGCACTGGGTGGGCTTTAAGGTCCCTTCCACCCTTCCAACCCAAACCATCCTATGGTTCTATGAAAACCCAACTTCTTCATCAAGCAACCTTACAGTCTTACCAACCTCTGGTTCACTGCTCTAACACCCACACCCGCGCACCCAGCTCCCACCGAGCCACCGTGGGCATGGCCAGAGAGCAAGAGGGAAACTGAGGCACGAGCAGGGGGCTCGGTGGAGTCAGACAGGCGTGTGCCCCACTTGTGTAAGCAATGCCACCAAGAGCAGCACTCGGGCAACAGATTTCAGAGGGATGCAGCTGATCTGCCTCCAGCATGAGGCAAGCAGCCGGGCACAATGTCTCTCTTCTCTGTGGCTCCAGCCCTTCTCTCCCCACCGTCCCCCTCAGCGCGAGGACACCAGTGGCCTTTCCAAATGGCAGGGGTGCGTGTGGCAGCGTCCTCCTCCCAGCTCAGGTATTGCACCCATCGCAAACCCACCCAGGTTTTTGGACCAAAGATGCCTTGGGAGGCGGAGAAACCCTCCAATAACTGGCAGATCTCTTAGATGAGGGGGAAGATTTCTTCATTCAAGCCTAATTCACACAAGAGCTCTGTGCTACCAATAAACTTAATCATTTTCTGCTCTATTCACTCTCCAGCACCAAGACCTTAGCACACAGCAGCAGAACGGCACACAAAAAGCTCTCCCAATCGCTCCTGTTCCTATGGCAACTCTTCCTCCTCCTCCTACTCTCCCCCCATCATCTTTTTAGACGAAACAACAAAATACAAACTGAAATACTGCGAGTGCCATACTGCGAGTGCCCACAGCTCTCCGGATACTGCACCAGAAAAGTTTGCAGAAATTGAAAACTCCACTTCTGCGTTGTGACGGTTTTATTTGGCATTGTAACGTCCTCGATTACTTACTCCTGACAAGCCATCGTCCAGCTTGAAAGAAGGTGGAAATGCCAGTAAAAATGCAGAAAACCATCTCATGAACAGCCCACAGCCTCTCAGCTGGCTTCAAAATAAGGAAAGCTTCCCTGAAAAACTGGAGGGTGGTTAAACCCTGCGATGGGGAGAGAAGTCGGTAACATTTTGTGAAGGGTCAGAAGGACTTTGTGGGAGTCTGACCTTCAGCCAGTCTAACTAGCTCCCTCCATGCTACTGGACGCACCTGAGCATGGCAGTAATGACCCCCAAAACCCCCAAACCACACCGTTTAACAGCAAAATGGGGCAGCTCTTCATTGCCATGAAAAGCCACCCAAGCTAGTGCCAAATCTCCCACACAACCTCCCTCCCCATTTTTGACCATTACATCCATGTTACTATTACTGGTCAAAGAGGAGCAGAAGTCCTTACGGTAAACATCAGCTGGCAGCCTCCCAGGATGTAGTCCAGGAAGGAGAAATCTCTGGTTATCTGAAAGAAACCCCCCCAAAAAGTGTTTCAGCAATCTTCACCATTGCAGAACAAAAGAAGTAAATATATGGAAAGTGCCCAAGCCTGCAGTCATTGAGAGTTTGGGCCTTCAGAGACCGTCAGCCACACGGCAAAGCAGTGGGAAGAACCACTTGGGTCTTCCACGGCAGCGTTTTGGCACTTCACGAGTCACATGGGGCTAAACAGGGCCATGTGTTGGTCCAAAGCTGGGGTGAGAGGCCTAGACAGGGATCCTTGAGAGCTGGAAGTGTCCACCATGGTGAACTGAATGGAAGATCCTCTCCCCGTGGCCAAAACGGTCTCACACCACCTGCAGATCTGGTGTGGGAAGAGCTCTGTTGGCACTTTCTCTACTGTGCTGCTGCCAAACGAAAGGGAGGACTTCACCAACACCTCAGCTCAGAAGAAGGACCTCTCCCACCCGCATCCAACCCTTGCCCCAAAGAGACACCAAGCAGTTGGTAGGTGCCTGCAGCTTGGGCTTCATGTAGACGCTGCCCATGTTGAACAACACCTCCTCCTGGGTCTGTGGCCACCCTGGTGCAAGGTGGCACCAGCAGCTCGGTACATCAGATGCTCCAAGTGAGGAGAAACCCGAGCAGAAAGGAAATCACACTTTTATTCATGCTCCGCAGGACCTGCGCTTGGAAACACAAGTTGGAGGCAGAAGGGATGGGGGAAGCTTGGGAAGAACCGAGCTCGGCCAGGAGCAGAAGGAAACATCCCAGCATCGTACTCACTTTGCAGGACTTGACAATGATGATCCCAGAGTTCTTGTAATTCTTTTTCTTCTTTTGCTTTTTGGGGTTAATGCACTCTAGCTCGAGCTGTAACACAGGGCACAGACACGGTGTGAGAGCGGTGCTGGGCTGTGCCGGGTGGCTGCAGATGCCACCAGTGGCCGCATCTTGTGGGCACCCTCCCTTCACAGGTTTCAAAGTGCTGAAGAGACCAAAATGAATCTCAGCGAGCTATTGCTATTTAATTATGGAAATGGAGGTGCAGGAGCTGCTTGGGAAGGGGCTACTTTTCCTTTCCAGGGCCTTTCACCGTGCCCAGGACCTGGTGCATGGCAGCCGAGACACCCCAATGAGGTTATGGGGGTCTACAGGATGGTCAAACAGGCCAAACACATGAATAATTAGGTCAGGCCACCACCTTTCTTCAAAAGCTCTGGGAAAACAAAATGCTTCTTGAATATTCATAAAATTGCTGCAATATTTCATTTTTTAAAAGATCTAAAACTGAATAAAAACTCTTGTCAAAGAAGTACGTTTACATGAGGGTTGGTCTGGGGGAGAGGGCAGGACTGGGCGGGGGAAGCACAGAGAGAAAGTCCTGTCTGTTCTTCCAGCTGCAGAAAAATGGGAACATTTTAAATACTAAAATCCTTAAGGTGCCTGAACGTGAACTGCACTGTTCATTTCACTGACTGAACAAAATCAAAACACGGATCTGCTGACAAAATCCCATAACTCTAACCCCTAACCAAGGCAGATGGCCCAGCCCAGACCCGCTAGCAGGTAGCTTCCACATGGGTCCACACAGGCACCATGTGGGACAGTGGTGGCCGGTCCGTGCTCCCTCCTCCAGCATCCTGCTCAGGCCAGCCCAGTGATATGCTCAGACTTCCTCAAACCATCCAGTGAGGGCCCTGGACCTGCTCAGACCAGCCCAGTGATGGCCCTGGACATGTTCAAACCATCTGGTCATGGCCCTGGACATGTTCAGACCAGCCTGGTGATGGTCCCAGACCATTCAGTGATGGCCTGAGACCAGCCTGGTGATGGCCCTGGATCAGCTCAGACCAGCTTGGTGATGTCCTCAGACCTGTTCAGACCAGCTGGTGATAGCCCTGGACATGTTCACATCATTCAGTGATGGCCTTGGACCTGCTCAGACCGTTCGGTGATGGCACCGGACCTGCTCAGACCAACCCAATGAAGGCCCTGGAGATGGCAATGAGCCTTTCCCGCTATCTCAGCCAGGCTGTGGCTGGACTGTGCTGCTCCCAACCTGGAAGCACACCAGCATGTGGTGCGTGGCCTACAGCAAGAGCAGCTCTGTCCCCACTTCTTTATTTGCCCTCATCAGTGTGGCCGCATGAAAGGATGAGATAGATCATGAGGAGCCACCCCAGGGAGAAGGGATGCCGAAGGGTGATGCACAGCGGTGGTGAGCAGTGGCCGCTTGCTTTTGGAGCCACCTTCCTCCACCCAGAGTCCACAGCAGCTCCGCTCAGAGAGTGGCATCAGCTGGACAACAGCTTTACCGGGGAACGGAGGGCACCCTTTTGCAACAATCCAGGCAAGGGGAAGAGCCAAAGAGAGCCCGTCCCCATGTTATGCACAGGGGCACGGCAGCACTGACATGCAGCAAGGCATTTTACTTTCTTCTATCCAGCACCTCCCAGGGTCCCATGGAGAGAAAAGAAGATTTTTATTGCCAGGCTGGTAGGTTGCAAATATAGTGGGAAAACAAGCTCAACACTTCCCTCTGGCACCACCAGCTTGCGCAGTCCTGGACAGGACACTTCAATGCCTTTGTGCCTCAGTTTCCCCAGCCAGGAACCTCTTCTCATTGTACCACGCATGATGTTTTACACAACCCCACGGCTCGGCCAAGACCTCCTCTTAGTTTTGTAATCCTAGCAATGACGGCAATGAAAATCTCTGCTTATCCAGGACTTTTCACGACTTGCCTCCAATCAGGTGGCACCTGCCAAGGCTTTTGGCCAGCACTTTGGGGGAAGACGGCGACACCTTTGGCCACAAAACCGGCGTGGAGTTGCACAGGAGCTGGCACTCCTGGTGACCAGTCAGCCCCTGCTGCAGACGCAGCCCCAGCAGCATGTCATACCTCCCCATCTGACCCCTCAAATCACAGGGCACCCCCCAAATCACGGGTGCTGCTGCAAACACCTAGACAGAGCTCAATTTTCAGCCAAGGCTGCCTTAGCCCACTCTCTAGCTCAGATACAGCTACAACAGTGGCCTGGGTCACTCGTGGTGCCGGTGGGAGGAGAGACGAGGCTGGACTTGACTTTTCTCAGCACAGGTTGAGGGTCTCAGCGCCAAGTACCAAAATCCACCACCAACGGCGAGGAGCCCCTTCCTCATTCTTCCCCAAAAGTCCATCGGCACTCACCGGAAAGGCATCTTGGGCTTCGCACATCTTGGCCACTGAGGTCTGGAACTCCCCGATGAAGTCGTGTCCCCCATCACTGTCGTAGTCGTAACACATCACCTAGGGCGGGAGGAGCACAAACCAGCCTCAGATGCAGTAACTACCTCCTGCGAGGAGACCTGCTGAAGTTCCCAACCTCTCCTGACGGAGACCCCAGACAAGTGGTTTTTTGGTTTTGAGAGTGGTTCCTCTTTGGTTGGTTTGTTTGTTTTTTTAAATAAACCAGCTATGGGGTTTTAGATGTTTAACGATCTACCCTCGAGGTCGACCACCACAATACAAGCCTGAAGGACCCCTCCATTACCTTTATCAGCTTCTCTACATCTCCATCGCACAGTGACACCAAAGGCACAGTAAATGGCTTCCAGACGGGGTCCAGCGTGTACTTGATCACCTGTGGGGTGGGAACAGAGGGATGCTGTTACAACGGGCACGTCTGCAGGGGGAGACGGCACAAAGCAGGAGACACATCCCCAGGAGTGACCCTGGACCAGGTTCTCAGTGGGGTAGGCCAGGCAAGCTGCAGAAAGCCCCATCTCAGCCCTCTTCTGCCTCCGTAGCTTAGGCCCAGCATTCCCCCTTCTCAGGCTGTAGCATGTCTGAGTTACAACAGATTCATTTGCATTATGTTGGGTGATTTCTCCACCTCCAGGAGCAACTAAACAAACCCGCCGGAGAGCAGAGCCACAGCAGACTGGGCAGCATGGGCACAGCCATGCCCAGAGCATGAGCACAACCACTTACCCCACCAGTTCAAGGCCAGCAGCTATTTATGACCTCTGCATCCCATTTCTTGCACCCTACTCATTGCTTCCCCCCCGAGGACCCCACCTACATCCATCTGGGGGCTGACCACCGAGAAGATGGAGCCGTGGGATGCCACAACCAGCCGGGAAAGCCAAACAGACCTGGGCACGTCCAGCTCATCTGTGTAACATCTGCTGCCCAAGCTGCAGAAACGTTAATTGATGCTTTTTGACATTTCCTCAGAGAATGCAATTGCTTGGTAGAAACCTAAGCAAATGCAAGCAGGCTCCAGGCACATGCTGTGTACGTCGGAGATGCCTTCAGGGCAGGTGGAGACCCGCTTTCGCAAAGGTGTTGTGCTCAAAAAGAGAGATTCACGTGACTATTAGGGAAGTTGGGCAGCAGATTAACCCTCCTCTGTGCAAGCGGGGATGTCTGGCGTGGAGGACCTTGGACCTTTGCAGCCAGAGCAGCAACAGCACAGCCCAGGGAGGAAGAGGTCCATGGCTGCTGCTGCCGGCAACCAGCCCACGGGACCCGCAACAGGCGGCTTGTTCTACAGACAGGCTCTTGCACGAGACCGGGGGAAACCCTGACACTGCGAGCACTGTTTAGTCGAGAATTTGCAAACACCTCCTCCGGGAGGCTGGGAAGAGCAGGGGGAGCCCACGCACCCCGAGATGGTGCCCGCACGCTGCCAGCCGCTGGGGCCCCAGGGTGGGTGGGGAAGGACCCGACGTCTCTATCGCACGGCGCCCAGCTGGGCGTTCACACTTGCACTTAAATAACAGGCTGTAATGAGCGCACTAATCCTTCCCTGCCAGACACCTCCGTGGTGGTATGAGAAATGCCAGCATCGGACTGAGGGACGGTTATATTCACCCTGATATAGAATCAACAGAAACACAGAGTGGTAGGGGTTGGAAGGGACCTTCAGAGGTCATCATTCCTGCACCGAAAGATGCATGAATGGGGAACCTTATGTCTTTGCATCCAGCCTCCAAACACAAAGATGCTCGCCTGGTATGGGATTCCTCGGAGGACAGCGGGATACATTCAGGGCTGGTAAGGAGGCGGCTGTTGGAGCACCCATTACTTGAAAGAAAGCCTGGCTAGACCCTTATCCAGAGAGACAGGACAGTGGAGGAACTGGGCCGCAACCCAGAGGAAAAATCCGTAGATACACGTGCTCCCCATGAACCCGACCTGCTTAGAGAGATCCCAGCGACAGCTGGAGCATGGCTGCCTTCCCAGCTCCCACGCCCCTTCCCATTCCCCAGGAGGAAGGGCTGGAGGTCACTCCAAATCCCCACATCCGAGACCTGCGTCGTGGTGAGTCAAAGCCCAGCTACCCACACTAAACCAGGAGGAGACAACTGACCGAGGTCCCAGCTCGCTCCCTCAGAAATATGAGAGAAATATTAAGGTTGGTATGAATTAAATATGCACAGAAATGTGTGTGGGAGGGACAGCCCGGATCCATACTGCAGGACACACGTCCTGGTGCTTGTGTGCACATGGGTGTGCAAGTGAAGGAAATCCTCATGGACTTTGCACAGCAGTGGGAAACCCCAACACACGGAGAGACTTTGTAGATAAAACCACCCTCTCCCTCTGCGTAAATTCACACTGTGTTTGGTTACAGTCATTTGCTGCCGTGGGACAACAGGCTCCTTAACCAAGCCTTGAGGGCACAAGAAAAAAAGGAGGGGTGAGAAGGGACAGGAAAAAGAGGGGTGGGAGGTGGGGTGTGATGGGACCCTCTCCCTCGGACACGGACACGGGGGCTGCTGTGAGCCCCCTCTGCAGCGATCGCCCCCTCCTTTTTCTGCCTGCTGCCAGGAACTATGTGCAAATTGGGGAAAAAAAAGCCTTGAAACAAGCTTTGAGGAGGGGACAAAAGGTCGTTGGAAAGTACTTGTTAGCCTGGTGCTGAAGCAGAAGCCTGCCTGCTTCTCCCTGCCCGCGCTGTGGCTCTTATCCGTAATATCACTGGTGTTAGGAGCTTGAGAACACAACCAGCAGGGAGCTCAGATCGAAACACGGCAGCAGGAATAAATGAGGGACAGGGAGGGGTGAGCTGCCTCTGACCATACCCACCGGTACCCTGGTACAGGTCTCTGCCTCCTCAGCCAGGGCTCCAGCTCTGTTAGACACGAGCCCGAGGGCCCCTGAGCATCCTCCCAGGTTAGCCGAGGATCTGGCAAATGCTCCTCTCAACCTTTCCCTACTACTGTTCCCTGGGCCACCTCCCACCACGTCTCTCCACCATCTCCCCACGCTGCAGCTCATCCTGCTGCTCCTGCAAATGGAGGGAGAGTGGCCCAGGGCCCTGCCCACACCCAGACTGAGCCAGGAGGTTAACACGGGTTAGAAGACCATCTCCCTCTGCTTGGTAGATACAGTAGTGACTAGCACAGAAAAGATCTCAAAACCTTGCTGGCCTCAGGAAATCTTCATCCGCTGGAGTCCAGCAGCCTCAGCTGGACACTGAGAAGGCTGCAATGAGATTCTGAAATCCCTGGATCCCACCCCGCTTTATGGGTGATTGATGAGCTAATGCCATAAAGGGCAAGAGGAGCTGACATAAGGATGGTGGTGTCTCAGCAGCTCCGGTTAGAGTCGTGCTCACCTCTGTTCTGTGGACCAGCATCCATTTCCCATCATCTCCTGGTTTATAAAACTCCAAGAAGGGGTCTGACTTTCCAAACAGGTCCTGGGGGAGAGGAACAGGGTGGGTTACACAGTGCTCTGCAAGCAGCGACAACTGTTCCAAGCTTTCCCTGGCAGTGCCAACCCTGCAGACACACCCCTGACCTCAGGAGACGGGCTCAAGCAGCGCCCTGCCACCCCTCCGTGTCCTGGTCATGTGAATCCTGCCGATGTTGGCACTGCCTCTCGGCACTGATGCAGCCGGCGAGTTGGCGCCCATGGGATCTGCCGGCGGGCACGCACCGCCCGGCAAGCTCTCTGGACGCAGATGCCACGGAAAACAACCCCAGCTGGGAGCCAGCTGTGCTTGGGCTTGGAAAAACATCCACAGCTTCAAAGGAAAAACAGAATTACGAAGTGCATGAATGTCTTGGGGGGGGAAATGGAAAAAAAAAAATCCACCCTCCTACACACAGCGGTAAAGCATGAGCAGAGGAAATCTTTAAGGAGCAAGCTGCCCTGGTGTTGACAGAGATCATGTAACACCCTCCGAGATACGCAGCCCTGAGTCAGTGTGCGCTGCCTTTGCTGCCAGCGTCGCCTTAGATATTCCCTTGATAAAGGGCTGTTGGTTTATGAGAAATATGTACACACACGTGCGTGTCCCCGCTGGATATCGGCATGGGGGCTATTTCAGGGCACCCGCAGCCCAGCGAGGAGGATGGCGCTCGTGGCACCGACACAGGGAAACTCCAGCATTTCTAAGTAGAACTTCATTCCCATTCAGAAAAGCTAAGAAGTGGCTAACAAGAAACCAAGCCCAAAATATTCCAAATGATTTACTGAGAACTCAAGCCATTTCAGCTGGGTTTTCCTCCCAGAGGGAGGTGGGCGCCTGAGTCCTGCAAAGAGCTGGAGGAACTTCTTATGGGTTTGAACAGGTTTTTGGGCTGCCAAGTGACGCAGTGGGGATGCAGGGGGCTGCTCATGGAGGAGGAGGATGCATGGATGCCGCAGGAGCCCCTGTCCACAGCCAGCCTGTGAGGTGGCAGCTGGGACGGACACAGGCCCTAGTGATGCCCCAGCAGAAAACCCATTAATGATTCTACCCTAATCCTGTTTCCAAAGCCAGCCAGAAAAGTAAATCACTGCAAAGTATTTTGTCTTAGAGAAACCACAACCTGCTTCAGTCAAAATTCTTCTGCCAGAAAAGCAGACCATAAAGGCTCACGGGGATGCTCTCCTGTGAGATGAGGCTATTTTTCTCCAACCCTTTTTCACATGTCTGTGGGAGAGAAAACCAAGCCAATCTTTCTGCGGGGTTACGGTTATGGCACAGCTCTGATCCTGCCCACCCACAGCCTGGGCTTGGCACTTTCAAGCTTCACTGATGGATGAAAGGCCCAGCGGTGGGTACCTGGCCCTGCCTATGCTGGCTTAACCTGCAGCCCAGCGCAGCCTCGTCAGTGCCAGCCCAGCCTGGGCTGGTGGAGGCATCAGCCGAGGTGACAGCAGGCAGCTTGGAGGGTGTCTGCTGCCAACCCACACAGAGCAAGCAGCCCGCTTTGCAAGTCCGGTCAGCCTTGCTCCATTCAAGCAGGGTGGGAGATGCCTCCAAGCCACAGGATTGTGGGCTGCTATTTTAAAATGTCAAACCCACAAACATCTTGCCCCTGCAAGCCTGGCGGGAGATGGAAACTGAGCAGCCAAAGTTGCTCAGAAGACCAGATCGAGCTGCAAACTGGTCCAAGAAACTAAACCACCCTAACTGGTCCTTGCACACCACGGACAAGGAGGGGGGAGGTGGCACTTCCACCAAATGCAGCTCCCCAAACCACAGCTCCCAGCACCAATCCTGGCTCGCAGCACTCGCTCTGCCCCAGCTGTGCCGAAGCATCGCTGCCCTCCTGCCGTCCCCACAGCTGCGGTGGCACACACGGCTCAGGGTTCACCAGGGCTGGTCCCAGGTGAAAATACCTCCTCTTCGGCAAGTTATTTTTTCTTAAAACAGCTCTCCCCAGAGCCGATCTGACATAAGGTACAAGAGCCTCAGGCTGGTTCTGCTGCTGACATACTCCCGCTGTGCAGCTTCAGCATTTAAAGCAAGGTAGTGAGCGGCGGGTGGAGGAACCACGGACGCGTGATGCGGATGAGGACCTGCCTGCAGGCTGAGATGTCCCAGGCTCAGGGCGGCCACAGCAGAAGGAGCTGCCGGGGGCTGAGCACAGCCCCAGGCTGGGTTTGCGGCACGGCTGTCAATAAGCGATGCTCACAGCTTCGGCTCCGCGTGTTCAGCAAGATGATCCCATGGCCCCACCATGAAATCCTGTGAGATCTGATCCCGTCGCATGATGTCCGAGCCTCCGGCTGCGCTCCCCAGTGCTGCGTGGTGCGGGAGGGTGTTACCCCCCAGGCTGCAGCGTTGCCCCTGTGGTTTTTTGCTCAGCCACTTCTCTGCTGCCTTTCCTAACCTGAAACGAGTTTTACCCAGCTCCCACAGTTGCATTTCGTCTATGACCAATAATGACCCCAAAATAATGTTTTTCATCCAATTTCCTTATTCAGAGACCTTTTTAATTTGCATGAAGTGACATGAACATCCTTTGCCCATGAGCAGGACTTTGAGCACTGTAATGCTGCGCTGTGTTATGGGGATCAGCAAAGAAACTGCGTTAGCTCTTGGTGACAGCAGGCGGTCCTCAAGGAAGGAGTTTTCTGCTGACACCTATTGATAAACTGGAGGGAAACCCAGAACGAACAGGATGATTCACAGTCCTTATCCCAGTAGATGCTGAATTTCCGTACCTTGACTGTGGGTCTGAAGGGCAGCAGACCCCCAGGTACCACGTCCTAGTTGAAGATGTCACCTTTGCATAACCTGGTAGAGGAACTTGGTTGCAAACCAGATTAGAAAGGCAACTCTCACCCACGGAGCAAGTAATGCCACCAGTGAAGTTGCTGATACCAGTGGACGCATGCCTGAGGTACCAGCACCGCAGGGAGGACCCAGGTCCTTGGCCCTGCTCTTCACAATGGCCATGGCTGCAAAGGGAGCCTGAAGCACAAAGGAAGGGCACCAACCCTGCTGTGAAATCCCATCCCTTGTTTTGCAAGGGAGCAGAGGCTTTTTCTTGGGGCACTGGAAGAAAACTGTTGCGTTAGGGATGTCTTCATTGATATGCATGGGGTTGAGGGGTTCAGAGAAAGCCACCAGCTCAAGGACACCTTCCAGCCAGCTTATGAAACAGAGTTATTTGGGGATTTCTTAACAGGGGCATTTAGCTCCTTGCTGTAGGCAGAGTAAGCAGGAGGGCGAGAAAACAGCAGGTGCCAACAGGTGGGAAAAACACTTGGATAAACCAGGCATCCGTCCCAGGTGGATGGGACATCCTGGACAACGGGACTGGAGAAACCACGTCTTCTGCCCCTGCAAATACCCTTCTGCCTGGAAGCTTGCTTTACCCTGGTTTGAAAACTGAGGGCTGTCCTGCCAATAACGCAAGCTCCGGAGAGACCAGGAAGAAGGGAAAAATAATATTCCCATCGATCGCTTAGCAACAGCACTGGTTTAGAGGAATAGCTCTGGTTGCCTGGTAAATAAGGTCAGATTCTTTGTTCAGAAAGGCTCACGGTTTCCTACGTATCATATCCAAAGCGAAACTCATGCATGACCTGCCTCCGTGAGGTCAACACTTCTTCCTCGGAAAAGATGGGCACTGCTGTTTGATATACAAGCCGATGTTCACTCCATTTCCAGAGGGGCTGAAGCCACAAGCCAGGAGCTCGCAGCACTTCTGAGATACGGGTTCAAGGGGAGTCAAAACTGCCAGGTCCATCAGGAGACATTTCCAAACGACAGCCACTGAAGTAGTAAATCTGCTGTCTTTAAGACATGCTGGCACACAGATCCTGTGCCACACGTAATCTTTCCATGTCAACGCTCGTGATGAAAGAAGCAATACTGTGACAATAGGGAAACTGAGGCACGGGTGTACCCAGCAGCCAGTGGCACCGCCAGGACTTGAACCCCTCCAGTCTCACCCTAATGCTTTCTCCAGCAGGACCATTTTCTGTCACTGTTGTACCCAAGAGCAGAGATATCTTTAGATCCCTTAGCCTACGAAGGAGAGGTTTAACATTGCATCCCCCAGACACAACCCCACTCACCTTTTTATCCAGTTTTCTGCCAGCCATGCTCAGAGTAATCACCCTGTTATCCGAGAGCTCTTGGGCAGCTATCTGAAAGACAAGGGAGGCTGCATTCATTTTCAGCACAAAAAGTAAGTGAACAGACCTCAGACCCTGAGGACGCGCACTCTGGAGATACCTGCACAACTCCTGCAAAACCCATTTCCCAGCTAAGAGGCTGGATGATCTAATGCACACAGTACTTCACTATTGGGGAGTTAAACTGATTTTACCTTTGCAGATCAATTTGGCACGGAAGCCTACTTCCCAGCTTTTCCCTGAAATGGAGAAGGATGGAGAAAAAGCTGGATGGGCATTGCCATTTATCCTGCGCCAAGGCAGTGACACACTGGCTTTAAAAGAAAAATGGAAAAGTTTTTTTTAGCAGACTACCAGCTGCGATGCTGGTGCTGCAGCCAGAGCCCCCAGGACACCCACTAACCTCCACAGACTCATGGCTGGGGCTGGATCCATGTGAAACGTGTTCATTTGCAGGGCTGGGAGTCAACAGGTACAATTAAGCCTCTTGAATGGACAACCCAAAGGGAGAATGAGCTGCCAGGACACCCCAAGCAGTCTCCTTCCTCCATGCCATCAGGTCTAAAATGATACTTCAGGTAACAAACTCGTCCCTCTTCTTGGGTCTCATGTGGCTTTTCTGCAACAGGGCTTGTCCAGGACCTCCAGAAGCCTCCAAGGACCATGCCAAGAGGAAACAGGAGTCATAAAAACCCTTGGCAGCAAGATGTGCCACTTTGTCCTCCATGTCCCAGGCTGGACATGGCAAAAAGCAGCTGCCCAGTCCCTTAGGGGAGATGCTGGTGGCACCAAGAACTCGAGCCACGTCTCCACATGATCACTCGAGGAGACGGCCCCAAGGATGAAAACTCCACCGTTGCTCCTGAGGAGTGACAGCCCAGATTACTTCAGTTTAAGAGACTTTATTCACATACGCTCCAGAAGGACTTCAGCTGCCAGCCACCAGTGGGCTGGTTTTGTCTGGAACGTGGTCTAATGAGTCTCTTGGTATTTTAAGAAAGGGAATGTTTGTAACAAAAAAACACATTTATTCGCTTCTGTTACCAGCCGTTTCCTGAATCACTTGTATTTTTTTCCTCAAGGCTGTGTCCTGCTCAAGCATCTGCTCCCCACCTCTCCCTCCTCCACTCCCCGGGGTGGGCTGAGCTGTGCCCTGGCATCCCTGGCCGCAGCATCCTCCTGGGCAGGATCCGGCACCAGCACGGCCGGGAGCGCGGCGTGGACATTCTCCTCCCTCACGCTGCTCCCAAGCGCGGCTGTTTGCTGTCTCTCCAAGGAGGCCGTTCTTCACTGGAGATACACAGCATAATTACAGCCAGGCTGTGAGAAAAACTTGCAGAAATCAAGGGGACAATTTTCTGCGGAATGAGCAATCAGAGGGTTAGTGGCACTTAGGAGAGCGGGGAGTTTGCAGAGACGAGGAGGCAGAGAGGCAGCTTTTGAATCTGCCTGGGCAGCTCCCCAACAACCTCCCAGCCTTTCCGGGGAGGACACCACCCTTTGGTCCACAGAGGATGTGTTCACCGCGTGCAGAACCCAACGTTCCCCTCTGCTCCGTATAGACGTGAAGTCAGAAGTTCCCTATCACGAAGACACGGCATCGGTTTTCTCTCCCACCTGGAGCACAGTCACCAAAACCAGCGTGAGGAAGAGGAGCTGTAGGGGAGCAGATGTAAGTTGCCCTTTGCTGATACCCACAAAAGCACACCCAGTTGGTGTCCAGCATTTTAGGGCTCACTGGAGGCTACGTAAAAGCCAGACCGTGCCAACAAGCCCCAGGTACGTCCTTGTGCCACACCGCTGGTGGCATCTTCTCTTGGCCAGCACGGACAATAACAACATCCCCGCCGCTGTTCCTGGCAGAGGCATGCAGCAAGATCTCAGAATTGATTTCTACAAACACAGCAGCTCGCTTCAGGGTTTTCTCCATCTCTTCGAACCGAGGGACCCCCACGCAATCCTAGCCAGCCAGCCAAGGTTCTTCTGTTGCATCCACCTCTCTAGTATCTCAGTTACGAAAAAGGATACTTGGGCAAAATTGAAATGGATGGGGGTGAAGAAGGCAGGTTTTCGCTCCAAACTCTGTGTTTCGTATGAGCGAGTCCAAAGCAGAAGCCTGCGCCTTGGCTGGTGTCCATAGCCCATGCTGCAGAGCCGTGCCAAGCAGCACGGCCCACCACACATGACCCTGTTGTCATCACCAAGCCAGGGGAAAAAAAAAAACCCAACATATAGAAAATTGCATCGATGGGATAAAATGAAGCAGATGTCTCAGAGACTTTGATTTTTAATGAAACATTAGTGATAGATCAGGACCTTCCGTTTTTTTAAAGCGTGTAACCTTCGAACATGACTGGAAACTTTTCATCTGGTCCAGCCCTTCCCACTCCACCATCGGCTGGAGTGTTGAGAGCCCACTCCTCGGGGATGGCACACGGCGTCAGGCACTGCTTGTCAGCTTCACTGTGGCTTTTCCTCTGGCGTTTAAAGACTAAGTGCAGCAATTAAGAGAGAAAAGCTGGCAGCATCTTCCGAGCTGCTAGAGCGAAGAGCGATGGAGATGCCCTTGCGGCAGCCAGGTCCTGGGCTTTTAAACCCTTCCAGTGCTTTTAAACCTGACAGAGGTTTAACTCCTTGCTGGTCTTTTCTTCCACACCTTTGCTGCCCGGCTGTGTGTCTCACAAAACGCATCATACGGAAGAGATCCAAAAAGGATGGGCGATGCGGCAGAAGGGAAACGCACCTAAATTTAGTCTTGTCTTTTTTAAAAAGACCCACATGACTAAAGAGCTCCACAGCGGGAAGGCCACTGCCCGGAGGGCTCTGCATCGGGAGCAGTGGCTGTTGCTATGAGAGTTGTTGCTACGGCACAGCTCCCATCCTCTTCCTACAAACAAAACCACACATTGCCGGCAAAGGAATCAGCCCTCTTGCCTCCCGCAGCTCGCGGGAGGGATGCATCAGATAACAAACACCAGCAGCACAGACTGACTTTGTACTTCTCCAGATTGAGGGTTTTCTTATTTCAGAGACCGAAGCAGAGGTTGAAGGCTCACAGCGCCGGGCACCAGGCAGAGACCGGGGCAAGATGGTCCCTGGCCCAAATAATTTGTCCTCCAAACAGACCAAAGTGGGCAGGAAAATGGGAGTTGAAGGCAGAAATGTTCATGAGATAAACCCCAGTCTCCTGGTCCCCAGGTGCGTGTCCTGTGTTGCCCCCAGGTTATTATCCGCCCTTACACAGCCAGTAGGTAACATAAAGGAGTAACCGTACCGTTATCATCCCTTTCCCAGCCGGCTTCCCGTTCCCCAGAAGGAGAGTCCGTGTTATTTTCTTGCTGGAGACAATCTAGAGAAGCCAAAGAAAAAAAAGTCATGATTGTAGAAGTGATCAAAAGCAGACTCATAATCAACTGATCATTGCTCACGTTCGTTAATTCAGATTAAGCATTCACAACAGCGGAAGAAAGATATCATACTCCGGGCTGACCGCGACACTGTGAATTTCACCACTGTCACCCAAGACCACGGGGCAGCAGCTGAGCCATGTGGAGCAGCGACGGCGCGAGAGGCTGAAGCAGCGTCTCCCCTCGAACCCAGGGACCCTGCGCGTGGAGCAGGGCAGTGGGACCTCACACAGCCGAAGGACCGTGATTTGTTCCCAGAAAAATCCCAACTCAGCCTTTCAAACCCCATTTTTAAATACATCTAACATGAACCCTGCCAGCAACTTGCTTTCAGGCCACGTTCATAGAATGACAAAATGGTTAGAGTTGGAAGGGACCTTAAAGACCACCTAGTTCCAATCCCCTGCCCTGGGCAGGGACACTTCCCACCAGACCACGTTGCTCCAAGCCCCGCGTTTCCATGGGTGAATCCTGATGACAAGCCGGATGCTCCCCCCCAGCATCGCTCTGTCCCCCCTGCCAGAGCAAGGCACAGGGGTCAGCACCCCCCGAAAGGCACGTCCCCCCCTTCACTTCAGCCTTGTAAGAGGCCAGAGAGGACGATCTGGGAGCTGAATTAACCCCCTTGAGATTTTTTCCTAGCTCAAGGAGTTTCAGTCACCTTCAGATCTGGGCATCCTGTAAGTTTTCCCCAGGAGGCACAGACCCCCACATGAGGGTCCAGCAACCTGCTGGGGGTAGCTGTACTCCGCTCCCATACCTGGTGGGGACCCCTTCGAGGTATAGGCGCTGCAGATTAAAAAATGCAGTCCCATCCATCCTTCTGCCTCCGCCTTTGGTCCCATGTCACACAGTCGGAAAATAATAATAATAATTAAAAAACACACGTAATGAAACATCTTGTTGCTCCTGCCATCCAAGTGACCCAGTCATGCTTGTATTCCTCCCATTGCTCCCCAGAAATGGTGTCTTCCCTCCGGGGAGACCTTATTGCAGCCTTTCAGTATTTAAAGAGGGCTTATAAGAAAGACGGGGACAGACTTTTTAATAAGGCCTGTTGCAATAGGACGGGGTGTAATGGCTTTAAACTAAAAGAGGGAAGATTTAGACTAGAAAGAAGGAAGAAATGTTTTACACTCTGAGGGCGGTGAGCCCCTGGCCCAGGTTGCCCAGGGAAGTTTTCAATGCCCCATCCCTGGAGGGGTTCAAGGCCAGGCTGGACGGGGCTTGGCGCAACCTGGGCTGGTGGGAGGTGTCCCTGCCCAGGGCAGGGGGTGGCACTGGGTGGGCTTTAAGGTCCCTTCCAACCCGAACCATTCTGTGATCCTATGACTCTTCCAACATCAAGGCAAAAACCCTTTGCCATTGTGACTAGCCAGCCACGTCCTGGTGCTTTGCATCCATAAATGCACAGGAAGCACCAGCCAGTGTAACCAGATGTTTGTGCCAGGCGCAAGGAGGCGAAATCTCCTCACAGCCCCGGCCAGCAGAAACCACAGACACCCTCCAGCCTGCAATTTGATCCCTGTTACATTTCATTTGGCCACAGAGGTCGTTACAGTCTCGCGAATGATCCAGCCATCCTTTTAAATCTTACCACAGACCTAATTAGCTGCAATAAAATAATCTGGCTAATCTGACAGTGCTCCGATGCAAACTCGACAAGTCAGATGCTCGCTGTGCGGTTGCTGCTGCCCGCAGCTGCTCTCCTTCCCTTCTGAGAGCTGCTCATGCCTCAAAAGTGGGCAGGCTTATGAAAACATCTCACCAGACAAAATCTAGGCATCAGAACCCCCACAGCAGGGTGGCTGAGTTGGAAGGGTTGGAAGGCCCCGTTTCACCCCTCTCCTCACCAGGCACCCCTGTGCCTGTGCTGCCCTTCTGGTCCATCTCTGCCCCTCGGCCAGGCTGTGCTGCAAGCCCACGCTGGCCACAGGGAGAAGAGAGAATTTCAGGCAAAAAAAGGAAAATGAGAAGATCCCTCCATTCTAAACTGGTGTGGCTGTTGTGGACTAAAGGTCACCAAGAATCTCACATGGGAAGCGCTGCAAAAGTTCATCAAAACTGGGCACACACATAAGCCAAGTTCTCTTTTGCAGAGTGTAAATACTTGCACGAGATTACAGAAGCTCAGAGCTCTCCTTTTTTTCCTGAAGAACTAAACCTACCAGCTGTGCATAAAGACGCAGTAGACAGTTATGCCGTGCCCATCAGCCACCACGGCTAAACCATCAACTGTTCTGAGCAAGCACCTTGGGTGTGAGACCTGCCAACAGCTGCCCATCCCCAACGTTACCCCAGCCCCAGGATGGTCTGTCCAGTCTCATGATCCGAGCTAATCACGTTTCAAAGCACCAAAAAGGTTTGGGCTCTTCTGGGAGACCCAACAAGCAGGAGGGTCCACCTTTCTCCCCAGCGCATACAGATGACGTTCCTCTCCAGCATGAGCCTGCAGAGCCCTGGAGTTCTGCAGAGTTAGGAACAGCAAGGTTTCAGCTCTGATTTCTTACGTCCATAAATTATGTGCTTGCAGCTTCCACCAAGACCGTGACCTTCACAAGGTGCACTGCTGAACTGCCCCACACCTGAGGTGGCTGCGTTTCAGCAATGAAACTATCAGTAAAGAATGGGTTTGCTCTAAATCACTGAACACCGGCCTGGGCCGTTGCCTGCCCTGTCTCTTAACTTCTGCAGGGGCAGAATTAGGTCATCACAGAGCACTTCCAAAAACTCAGACGTTAAACGTCAAACACTGTGAATGTCAGTGCTCTTCTAACACCTCAAGCTCTTGAGTCGGCAATGGTGAGGTCACTCAGCCCCCCTTGCCATGTGCAGTGCCATATTGCGGTCTGTGTAATAAAGCAATCGCACTCATCAGCCTCCCCGAACACCTTGGTCTGGCTGTGCACGCCAACCCACTGATTACAGTGTCTCCTTCCTCCCGGTTCCCAGCACCGAGCGCAACACAGACAGCTTCTCCCAGCCCCTGCGCTTGTGCCAGGTACCACAGCAGCCCCGAGCAGCTGGATGCTGCAAAAGAACGGAAAAAAAACCCCTCGTTCCTTGCCTCTGAGTCAAAGCGAGCTCAGAGGACAAAGACGTTTGGAGAATGTAGCTGCCAGCTTCTAACAGGGTCTGGGCTCATGAGCGCAAAGACCTTCCAAAGGCTTATAAATTGCATTGTGTCCCAAAAGCTTTTCCACAGGAAGAGCAGAAGACACATTCCTACACCAACATGCTAAAGTGGCGGAGATGATTTGCTACACAACAGCAATGGATAAAGCTTTGGAAAAAAAAAGAAAAACAAAACTGAGACAGAAAGGTAGACCGCAGTGCATCTTAACTTTACATGTCTGGAAGTTTCCCAAGTCCAATCCCAAGCTGGTCATCAGGGCTTTTACTATAACCATGGTGCAATATCTCTCACCATTTGGTTACCTCCAAAAGCTTGGAGGTACCTCCAAAAGTTTCCAGTTGATGTCTCCATGCAGGCACCAGCAGAAGCCCACACTATGACTAGCTTAGACTTCATCAAGTAGCCAACAGCCCTAACGTGGAACAGTTCAACCTCAGCAGCTGAAGTGTGACAAACAGATTAAATCAGTTTTTCCAGGTAGGACCCATCAAACTTCACGGTAGATAAGAGCAGCAGCTCTTATCCTCCCATGTCCCAGTGGCTGAGGTGATTTGGAGGACAGTGAGCTGCAGGGACGTCAGAGCCTCACCGTGCCCAGCGTGCAGGAGAATTCCCCCAGGAAATCATGCTCATACAGCTGCATGCTCGACTTGTCCTGGTCAAACAGGGCAAACTTGAGCTTCTGCACTTCTTCAAAGTGGTAGTCGACGATGAACTTCTTGGAGAAAGCTGGGTTGAGGTTGTTCACAGCTGTCTCTGTCCTGTCGAGCTGCAAAGAAAAAAAGAAGAGGCATTTAGGCACCTTGCATCTTTGTCATTGCCATGTCTCTTCTCTGGCTTCAGAGCCATCCATAAACCCTGCAGTGACCATCAGAGAGGGAGCGCACCAGGCATTCAGCAGAACTATCCCTAAATGCAGGCCGTGATACCCAGTGTACGCGAGGTGGGATCAATCTAAATGAGTAAAAACACTTGATGCAGAGAGCTGCATCCCCAAGGACAGGTTGCCCAGGGCTGTAGAAACCCACCCCAGCCAAGAGCCAGGATAAGAGCATCCACCCAGCCAAGGCTTGGTTTGGACTCAAGGCTCATTGAAGCCAGAGATGCTTCATTTGCTTCTAAGCCCTGTTCTCCCAGGAGCTGAAGCTCTGGCACCCTCCAATCCTCAGTCAGGCCCTCACAGCTGTAATGCCAAACCTGTTTCTTTCAGGCTGCGTAGCTAACAGCAAGGACAAGCAAAACAAGAAAAAGTGTCACGAGCCAGAACAGCAACCCTGTAGCATTTCCCTCTAGACCTCAAACCCAAACGTCCATGTGGTTTCTTCTTTCTTGGCCTTCCATGGAAAAAAAGAGAGGGAAAAAAAATCACCACAGGCCATTTTTCATAGATTTCATCAAGCATTAGGAGAAACAAGAGGCTGGAAGGACCCAGAAGACAAGACTTAAATAGGCTTTGTCATCCTGAGCTATGGTGAGCAGGCTGGAAGAAATTATGTCTCCAATGGCTTGGAAGGGCAAGCGCAGGGGATGATGGAAACTGGAAGGCGCACGGGGAACCCGCTGTCGGAGGGGAAGCACCACGGCGATCTGCAGCATCCCGCAGCCAAGAGCGGCGATAAGAGCAGAGGAAACTTGGCAGGCAGCCGGTGGAAGTGTGGGTTTACGACGCAGCATGGCACAGGAGGACAGAAAGCCCTGCGTGAGCCAAAAAAAGAATAAAATCCTGTGGACAGCCATGCTGGAGATCCTGAGATTCTGCCCTCCGGTTGTAGACCTTTGGTCCCAGACCCCGTAACTCAGACCGCAGGAGGGCTGGGAGGGGGCGGCAGCACCAGCCAGGCTTGCACAGACACAGCAACCCACAATTTTAGCCAAAGTGGCAGAAACTGGGAAAACGAGGCCAAAAAAAGCTTCTGGAATTCAATGGCCAAGGAGGGTCTGAACTCTAATGTTACCCACCAGACCATCCTCCATCCCCAGAGGCACCGGGAAAAGCCAAGTTTGGAGCCCAACTGCTACATACCCTTATGAAGCTAAAACAGGCAGAAAGGATGCTGGTGGCACAGCCCGAGAGCTGAACAAGAAACCAGCACCCGCAGTCTGGGGGAAAAACCCCCAGCACGCAAACCCAGACGGAGCTCTGTCAGCAGAGCAGCTACTGAGAGCGCATTGACAGCACAAGAGGCGGCAGCCGGTTTGGCGCAGGGCATCCTGCCCCACGGGCAGCGCCGGACTGCGGGACAGAGGGATGTCTGCCAGAGCTGCAGAGCTAGAAGTAAGTACAGCAGAGCAGAAAAAAGCCCCCAAAAAAAGCAAAAAAAAAAGCAAAAAAAAAAAAAAAAGTAAATGCATACCTTAGTCCCAAAGAAACTCATTCAGCACAGGAGGCAGGTTTTGAAAGGACTGAGTGGAAATGTGGTGAGTTTGCTATATATACCAACTATCGCAGTGTTTTTTGAAGTTGGTTGCTCAGTCTGCCTTAATTGCCAAGAAACGACTAAAGTAAATGCTGTGTTCCCAGAATAGCCACCTGCTACACTCCAGGGAGTCAAATACATCAACACCAGTGGGCTGTAGGCTGGCCAGGGCCACGCAGCTTCACATGGATCCTTCCTTCTCTGCTGCCATCCCGTACCAAAGGACACCAAACATCTGTTCAGAGACATGGTGGACCAGGAGCAGTGGGCATCCACATCTCTACCTGATTTCAGCAGCACAACCCAGGCAAATCCCCTTTCAAGCCTAGGAGATGAGACTGTGCAGGCAACAGAGGTGGATTTTAGCTCCTTCCACGTTCTCTGAACTACTGGGAAGCTGAGGAACCAAGGGAAACCAGTCCTCCCGGTCCCAGGCGCCAGTTTGAAGGAGACAACTTGAGGTCCCATCTCCAGCTTTGCCCTGGAACGGGTGGCCCAGTGAAGGGGAAGAGAAACCCAGCCAACGTGTCTTGAGCTAACCCTCCGGAGTGATGGGGCTTCCCTCAACACCCAGATTAAACTGAACATTTAATCTCCTGCCTATTTTCAGTGTGAAGCACAACAAAATCACAACCTACAGCTGCTTGCTGCACATGGTTTGGTCTTTGATTTGATGCAGCACCGGTCACCTTGGCAGTGACCATCACATACGAGGCCTCATCATACCACCTCCCCCAGGAGACAAGCACGCCACCAGTCCCTGCCTCCCGCTTCGTCCCCAAAGCTTACACATCTGCCTTCCCCGTAAAGAGCAGAGGTGGCTTTGCCACCCAAGAGCAGAAAAGCACAAGGGTTTTTAAGAGGCAAGCAGCCTAATTAAAGATATCTCTCTGGATAAGAGTCTTGATTCAGCAAATCAAGCACGAAACCGGGAAATCACCTCCAGCGACAGCCCTTGTGTTCAATGAATGCAGCCGGAGAGTCCTCCAGCATCCGAAAGGAGGTTGGCTAGAGACCTTCAAGCATCCTCAGTGCTTGGAGATGCATGATGCTCCACCACTGGGAGATGCCAAGGGAAGCTCCGTGTGGACACGTGGGGCCGGCCGGATGACTCGGAGTGGCACAAAGGCAGCGGCCCTGCTGAGTCATGTGTCCCTGCGCCCGGCATCACAGGCCAGGTCTTTTATGGCTCCTGTGAGATGACATCATCAGGCAGAACATTTAAACATCACTCATCTTCATGTCACTTCTTGGCCTGTAGTTTATTGTCCCTCCCTCCCCCACCCCCTCCAAGGCTGATTCACAAAGAGTTTTTAATTCCTATTAAGATCAGCGAGAAAAAATAATTGTATTTGGGAACAAATGTGACAGCTAGAAAGAACAGCGAGCAGAAACCTTTCTGTCGGCATCAGCTGGTGCCTCAGCCCCACCACCCAGCTCAGACGTCGGCACCACCGCGGCTGGGGCTGGTCCTGGAGGAGGAGACCCACCTCCTAAACCAGGTCTGACAGCTGGGCTGTGTTGCTCACCCAATGTGGAGGACACAGGGGCAGAGTGGTGGGATGGGTTCATGCCGCTGAGCTGCTGCTGTCCTCCTCTGTCCCCAATATTACAGCTACATTAGTAAGGCCACCACTTTCAAATGGGAAGGAGGTTTGTCTTAGGGCAAGGGGCATGTCTGCGTGGCAAAAATCACAGAATCATAGAATGGTTTGGGTTGGAAGAGACCTTTGACGACCATCTCATTCCAAGCCCCCTGCCCTGGGCAGGGACACCTCCCACCAGCCCAGGTTGCTCCAAGCCCCGTCCAACCCGGCCTTGAACCCCTCCAGGGATGGGGCAGCCACAGCTTCTCTGGGCAACCTGGGCCAGGGGCTCACTACCCTCACAGCCAAGAATTTCTACCTGAAGGACAGCACAGACCCCCCCCAGGGAAGCTCCGAACCACAGTGGCATGAGCTGCTAAGGGTCCACCTAGTGTCTCACAGTGCTTGGGGAGGAGGCCACATCTCATGGTTCTCCCTGGCCCCCAGCCACAGCCCAAACCCACGCACCACTACTGCCACGTCTGGGTGCGGGGGGATCTCCATCCCCAGCGTGCCGGTGGAGCGGGGCCAGCTCCGTGACATGTGAGCACAGCACATCGCATGCCAGATCATGCAACATGCTGACCTCCGCTGAAACCACAGCAGCAGAGCGCCAAGCAATCTGCCGCTCAAGGCTGACGTCCAGTGCCTATCTTACATCTTGCCAATTAAAAAGAAGTTAAAAATAGCAGAGGAAAGGGAAAAAAAAAACCCAGAGAGCACACATTTGTGTTGTAAAAGAAGCTCTGGAATCAAAACTGCTGGACTGAGACGTTACTGACAGCAAGAGAAATTCCTGAAAAGTACAATCAGGTCAAAGAGATGACACCTATCAAGGCTGAAAAGCTCATTAGTCTCATCCAGGCTGCTGCACAGAGTTAATTGCAGACCATGGTAAGGTGAGGTTTGCCCTACACCCTCCCCGCTGACAGCGAGGAGATCAGCTGCAGGACATCTTAGGTGTTGCCCATTGATTCGCCAGCTCCTTGGCCAAGAGCTCAAAGGCTGCCCAACTAGTCCAAGTATGTGAAAAATGAGACCACCTAATTTCCCAGGGATTGGGATGATTTTTGTTTGGCTTACATGATTTTATGCCCTTTTGCTGCTCATTTTGTGCTGCATCTAACACCAGTGCCTGTGTCCATCCATCACACCCCCATGCACTGCTTACCTGCGTCCTCCCAGACCAACCAAAAAGAGATCTTACTCTATCTACAACTGCAGTTATAAAATGAAATCCTCGTTTTCTTCTCCAGGCATTTTAGCCCAGAGCCTTTCCCCCTGCAGCCAAAAGGTTTTTCTTAGGCACAGAGCTAAATGCTCTTGCACAGCCTCTGGGGTTTGGTTTCACGACACCAATTTTAGCACAGACAGCACCTTGCCCAACTCAGGCTGCCGCAGAAGGAGACGACAACTGTAGCTTCTCCATGTGAGGTGCCGAACAGTCAATAAAGCACAATGAAAACCATCCTTGGGAGTTCCTGGTCCACCCTGTGCACATCCCAACTGCAAAACCAGCCTGAGACATGCATCTGCCTGGGAGACGCCCCCCCCCAGGGTGAGACCTCTTGCCGTTGCAGCAGCACTGCTGGTGATGGCCAAGGTCATGCTGCTCAAAGGCAATTTGGGCACCTCTGGATGAGCCGCAGTGCCGGCAGCATGCACACGCCCGGTCCGTGACACAGCATACCCCTGTGCACCTGCCCTGCAGGAGGGGGATTTTCAAAGGAACACACATCCAGTTGGTGGGTATGCTGGGAAGCACGCTTTTGGGACCAAGCCAACGTTTTCCTTATGCTACGAAATAATTCAGACAGCTGCTGGGGGTCAATTCCCTCACGCTCCAGTAGCCTGGTTAGCGGCAGCCTCGTCCCGCTGAAGCGGAGGGCTGGGAGCAACACACAAGGGCTCCTTGTGCGCTGTTTGCATCTCGGGGAGGACGGATTTATCCCATGTTTATCCACCACCAGGGACGGCGCAGGCACGGAAAGTCCTCTTGTCCTTAAAGAGCCTTTATCCAGGGTCTTGCCCTGGAGTAAGCTTGTGTTGGAGTGGGTAGGGAGGCAGAGGAAACGAATGTAGCTCTCAGCTCCTTAGGACACACAAGGAAAATAAAAATAACCCCTGCAAGCTGTGGGAGCGTGCCAGCGTGTTCCTCTGCACAGAGCCTCGGTGCCCACAGCCCACCGGCTGCGAGCAGCCGCACACATCTGCTGAGTGGGCTGTCCTAGTGCAGCAGGGACACCCAAAGCTGGTGAGAAGGATAATCACAGGATCACAGAATGGTTTGGGTTGGAAGGGACCTGAAAGATCACCTCGTACCAACCCCTCTGCCCTGGGCAGGGACACCTCCCACCAGCCCAGGTTGCTCCAAGCCCCGTCCAGCCTGGCCTTGAACCCCTCCAGGGATGGGGCAGCCACAGCTTCTCTGGGCAACCTGGGCCAGGGGCTCACCACCCTCACAGCCAAGAATTTCTTCCTCACATCTCATCTCAATCTCCCCTCTTCCAGTGTAAACATGTTCCCCCTCGTCCCGTGGCTCCCCTCCCTGATCCAGAGTCCCTCCCCAGCTTTCCTGGAGCCCCTTTAGGGCCTGGAAGGGGCTGGAAGGTCTCCCCGGAGCCTTCTCTTCTCCAGGCTGAACCCCCCCAGCTCTCTCAGCCTGTCCTCACAGCAGAGGGGCTCCAGCCCTCCCAGCATCTCCGGGGCCCCCTCTGGCCCCGCTCCAACAGCTCCGTCTCCTTCTGCTGTTGGTGCCCCAGCGCTGGAGGCAGCACTGCAGGGGGGTCTCCCAGAGCGGAGCAGAGGGGCAGAATCCCCCCCGGCCCTGCTGCCCACGCTGCTGGGGATGCAGCCCAGGCTGCGGGGAGGTTCTGGGCTGCCAGCGCACGTTGCTGGCTCATAGCCAGCTTTTCACCTACCAACACGCCCAAGTCCCTTCCCATAGGGCTGCTCTCCGACCATCCATCCCCAGCCTGTGCTGGTACTGGGGGTTGCCCTGACCCACATGCAGGACCCTGCACTTGGCCTTGATGAACTTCATGAGGTTCACATGGGCCCACTCCTCAAGCCTGTCCAGGTCCTCCTGGATGGCATCCCATCCCTCAAGTGACTCAACTGCACCGCTCAGCTTGGTGTCATCTGCAAGCTTGCTGAGCTATCTTGCACTCGATCCCACTGCCTACGTCATGATCCCTCCCCTCCTCTCTTCCTGTAGGCATTACTTTTCCCATTTATAAGCTTCTGAAACAAAGCAAATAACAAGATCCTCTGCAGTTTCTTCTCAGGGCCTCCCAGTATCAAATATGGCAGCTGAAGCCCGTATTTATGAGATTTCTGGTAAGGAGGAAAGACAACATCTGCAAAGAGTTTGCTCAGGATTTGCCGGCCGGTTGCTGTCTGTCTGCAGCTGAACTGACCCAAGCCCCCATACACCCAGCTCCCAACAGCCTCCTCTTCCCTGTTCCATGGTCCTGTTCTCTCCACAACCAGCCGCTCACAAGCCTGTGAAATGCCTGGCTTAAGGATTGTTGACCTTGATATAATTCTTGGAGGAGGCCACCGGTGTTCAGAGCACGAGCTGCCCTGAAGGGTGTTTTTCCACTGGACTGACCTGCCAGACCCTCATCCAGCACATTCCTGGCCCCTAGAAAGAGACACTCTTCAAGCAAAACCCAAAGACCAACTTCCTATGTGACCCAAGAGCCAGCTTATCTTGACTCACCTAGAAATACGCCCCGTTGGAAGCGGGACCTCACAACATCCAGCTGTCACATGGGATCAGCATTTCAGGCACCCAGATCTGAAGCATCCCCAGCTTACAGCAGATTGAGAAGGGGCTGCGACCACTTTGAAGGTGGCAAGATCCTTTCACGCCTGCCACGTGCCTTGCCAGGAGTCGGCATTTTGAGATCTGCAATTAAATCTAACCCCCAGCACAAAGCAGAAAGCACCAACGGGGAAAGGACAGGTTGCAGAACACAGAATAATTAACACACTCAAGCCATGCGCACAGCCTCGGGAGGACCGGGAGGACCAGAGGAGCTTCCACCTCTGCTGGGGAGGACTGAGGACCAGCCTTGTAGCGGAGCACAGAGGGACAAGACACCAGCACAGGCAAACCACAGGAGATGGAAATCCACACAACTTCAGGACTTACCTCCACCCACTTCCCGTTGACTTCCATGAAGAGGACGCAGAAGGGGTCAGATTTGGAAGTGACATCCCTGTCCAGAAGGTTTTGGCCACAGATGGACAACTCGACTTTGCAGACGCAGTACTGGGAGCCAACAGGCCCCGCTGGCGTGGAAGTCACGGTGTACGCCATGGACTCCAGCGGCAGCAGCTCCAGGCAGTCTGCGGGACACAAGGACAGAGGGAAACCTCAGTGCGAGCAGAAAGGCAGAAAATGTTCTGTCGGCACCAGTGGGTTGGATCCAGACAAAGGGGCCACATCCACAGCCTCATGCTCTAAATTACACCCAATAAGTTATGAGGCTTTCCTGGCTCCAAAGCATCTGCCCTGCCCGGTCACCATCCCTACACGGCCACCACACCGGGCAGACCTCCTGCATGGGAGCTCAGCAAAGCACCTACAACCTGCCTTGCTTTTGCTCCATAAATAGCAGATTTTCAAGGAAAGGTAATGTCTTCTGCTTACTTTCCCCAAGGCCTCTTCTTCCAGTGTGCTGGGGGTTTTTTGTGGAAAGGAACTACACACCCACACCATTTTTCATCACGAAAAATGGTCATCATATGGCTTGTCCCAAGCCATGGATCATGGACCCAAGCTACGAGGGCCAAACTTGAGCACTGCCCTCCAAATTGTCATAGGGAAAGGGGTGAGACCGTGAGGATGAGTGGGGTGGAGGGCAGCTACAGCCCTGGTTCACGCCCTATCTCCACCAAACTCACCAGGCCAGTGGCAAGAAGTAATCAAAAAGTGCCATCACTTGATTCACAGAAGATGAAGGCAAATGTGTCCACCACACGACCTGGTGCATGGGACAATTCACAGGGCCCTCATAAAAAAATCCTTTGTTATAAAAATTGTTTACCAAAAGTCTGCTACCAAAGTTATTTTGCAGAGATAAGTGTGTTTTATACCATTACTAGTGCAAAACCCCAACCTGAATGACAGTTTTGCCTTCTGATGTGCTGTTTACTTGGCAAAAACCATCAAAGGTCTTCAAGAGAAAGAGGACGGGGGAAAAAAAGAGAAGAAAAAGCATTTTCAGACTAAGTTATACTAATAAACCGTTGTGGCTGGGGCTGGTAGTGGGGAGAGAACTCTCTTCAGCAGCTGCTTCAATACCTTTCACCGCGTTTCCAAGAGTGGCTCCTGGCTCATCCACTTTATCTGAAAACCCCAAATGTTACCTTCCTCCACCTTGATAAGCCATCTGCTGCTGTTTGGCACGGAAATCCCAATTAATATTATTTGTTTGTTTTGCCCGGGCATGAGTACTCACAAGCACTTGCGCTGCTGGGATCTGGGCTGCTGCCCTCTTCCCCGGCAGCTCAGCCTCCAAGCTGGGATGGGGATGGGGACGGGGACGGGGATGGGGACGGGGATGGGGTGATCCCGGCACGGCTGTGGGAGAGGGACCTCCGGGCTCAGCGCCGCCCGGAGTTCTCAGCCCCAGCCGCAATGAATGCTGAGTGGAAAACAGCTCCCGCTTCCAAGACTCTGAGCCCTCCCCTCCTACCTGCCAAGATCTCTGCTTGGCACTAACTCACCCCAAACAAGCCTGATTTTAACCCCCAGCAGTAAATGCAAACTCTTCAGCACAGCCTGCTACTCACGGCAGCTCCACAGGAACCCAGAAACATCTCCAGAAGAAAATCCCCGTCCTTCGCTGCACACACATACAGACATCACCGAAACAGCACCCACGTCCCATCCCCGACCACGGTTTCTGCTCTCCTAGACCGAGCACATCTCATGCCATCACTCCCCATCCACAGCAGTGTGACACCAAAACAGTGGCACGTGTGGGCAACTATCCATCTACCACAGCTTCGAGGAGAAACACATGCAGAAGCAAAAGTCCTCATGGCTCACCCATCCCCGCGCCTGCTGGGGCGACGGCTCTGAAACGCCCGTCCCCACCGGAGCCACCGCTGCTCCTCTCAAGCCCATATTGCCACTTGCAGCTAAAACAAAGATTTTTTTCTATTTTTTTTTCTTTAATGCACAGATCATGCAATCGGTGTCTTAAAATAGCCATGTCTGTTCTATTTATGCTGCTGCCTGTCTGCTGCTCCCTCCGAAAAGCAAACACGGGGCAGCTGTGCTGGCGTGGACCTGGTCCTGCTGGAGCAGGGAGATCTGGGCTGGGTTTTTCCATCTCCCCTTCCACCAAATCTCGGTGCCGTCTCACAAAAAGCAGAGGCAGCAAATGACTCAGTGGAAAAAGCTTTTTCCCAGGGCTGGCAGGCACCAAAACATCCTCTCGGCGCGCTGCACAGCGCCCGTGCTCCAGCCCCTGTGCTCAGCTGGCCGTGCTCCCTGGGGAGCGCGTGGTCCGAATGGGCACGGGGAAGAGGAGAGGTGGCCAGCATCGGACGGGGCCAGCTGAGGGCAGAGACCTGGTGGGACTCGTGTCCCCTGCACAGATACATTCCCCACCCGGGGCATCTGAAATCAGGGACCGGGACACTGGCCTCTCCCCCACGTGCCAACCTGGAGAGTTTGCTGCCATCTCTCGGGTGCCAAGCACAAAATCCTGCAGTTGCCCCCAGCCCAAGAAGGCAAAAGACAATGAGAAGATGCTGCCATTCCTTTGCCCACCATCCCAACAAAGATGATTTTTCCACTAGGGAGCTGCTGGTCCAGCCAGCCCACCAGGGATGGAGATGCCAAAGAGATGGGCAGCTCTCCTGAGTCACGGCTGGGGCTGCTCCTTCCCCCCAGCTCCAGTCCTAGTGTAAACCCAGACGAGCGCAACCGTCCTGATTCAGCCGAAGAATAATTAGTGTAAATGAAAAAGTCATTTTCCCAGCCAGGTTGGCTCCCAAACGGCCCCATGGAAATGGTAACGCTCAGAGAGGTGGCAGGGCCAGAAGGTGGTAATGCCACCAGGGCACAGCCATGTCTGTAGGTGCCACCATTGCTCATCCATGCGCACCATCCTGCCCCGGGAGCCAACTCCTCCCCACCGGAGAGCCGCAGCCACCTCTCCTCCCACGGCACTGATCCAGCACCTTCCCGGCGCCAGGCAGGGTTGGGCCCCGGCAGCCTCAGCAGCAGCCACGGACGGGATCCCACCCGAGGCACCACCAGGCTTCAGCGAGCCAGTGGCACTTCAACCCCCCAGCAAATGCTTGACATTCAGGGGGGGATTTGAGCTGGTACTGAAAGAGCCGGCTCACCATCATCTGTATTCCAGTCTCTCCTCCTTTTTTTGTTCTCCTCTCCCCGTATTCGCCGCCCTGAACGAAGTCCTGCGACTTGCTCAGCATCTGCGGCCAAACAGTATCCCGACGTACAGCCCCAGCTGCCGGCTTCGCGCCGATCAGGCGGACACGTGGTCTCCAGCCGGAACACGGCCAGGCTACCCATGAGAGGGCTCAGGGACAAGCATGAAGGTCTGATTGCCCCACGGTCCCATCTGCCATCGGCCACAGCAGATGCCTGAAGAGGTGTCACAAAAGCAGGACTGGGGTGGAGGGACGTGGTCCCCAAATTCTTTCTGGGCTCCAGCTTCCCAGACGTCCTGAGCTGGACACATCTTTGCGCTTTGTAACCTTCAAGGGCTTTTTCCTCCATGACTTGGTCACCTCCAGGCTGCTCCGTGTCCACAAGGTCCTGCAGCGAGAGGTTTTGCTGGCTGGGGGCACGCACAAGCCCTGGGACCACCCAGGATACCTGAGATGAACATCTGGGAGCCCCAGAGCAACACACACAGATGTTCTCCTCCTCCTCAATCCATGGCCCCCCTGATCCCTACAGCAGATCCCCAAAGCACGTGCAGAAGGGTTGGCTGGAAGCCCTGGGGATCTTTTCTTCCTCCCTCATCTGAAAGAGGAGGAGGGGACGGAGTTACCTGTTTTGCAAACTAACTTCTGCCCTGGGAGGTTCCCCTTCCCTCTGCAGAAGAGAAGCCCCATGAGAAGCAGTCGCTCGGGCCACACTAAGGTCCCATTTTAAGCATTAATAGGAAAAAAAAACAGAGAGGAAAAAAAAGCCATGCCACTGTGCTTTAAGTGAAACAGTTTGGGCGCTTTTTTAAATATTAATAGTGCCGTCAAACTTCAGTGATCTCCTCTCCTTAAAGAAATCAGATTTATTTTCACAGGGAATACCAGGCATATTTGAAACAGCCCCAGAAGTACCAATATGCACCAGTGACTGGTACAAAGTCCCTCTGGGTCCCTCCCGGGGATGTCCCTCCCCTTCTTTAGGATGACCCGTCATTTCTGTAAGACCCCACAGAAGTCACCCATGACTTGGTTTACCCACTTGGGCTGCCCCACTACAGCCTACTGCAATTGTAGAAGCAAATTCCCGTTCTGGAAGGGGGAAATGAGAGAGATGAGTATCAAAGAGATACATTTGGGTTCCGATAAAACACGTCTCTGAGTTTACAGGCAGCGGAGACTCAGTGGGCGAGCAACGGTACCCGAGGGAGGATGAAGAGCGGGAGAAAATGGGTTGTCAGTAGATTGAAGCAAAGGAGAGGAGCAGGAGGACACAGAAACCAGTTGCCCAGAGCAGCAGAAAAGCTGAAACATGGCACACACGGAGACTGAGCTGCCAGGAAAAGCCGGGATATGCTATGATGGATGCCCGACGCAGCTCCTCATGCCGTCAAAACCCACACCGGCCGCTTTCCTCCCTCCTGTCAACAAATACAGTCATCTCCAGAATTATTTTGCAAAGCAAAAAAATGTTTGCCTTTCAGCCTCGCCTAGGCAACATGGTGGATTCACCAGCCTGCACCTGGTCTTAATAACAGCCTCGTTACCTTCTGAATGCACGTGCAATTAGTCATGTACACAGCACCGTGCTGCCGGTGGCACCAGCAAATGCCTCTGCCGCAGGTGGGCAGGCTGAGGGAGGCAGAAAAGGGATGCTGGCACATGAAAAGTCCCTGCAAGGATGTACCTTGGGGACCTGCTCCATCACAGGATCTTCATCTCTCCTGCGAGGCAGGGCAAGGCTGAAAACTGCCTCCGAGCATCCCAGCATGGGCGGCACGGCTGGGACTGAGCTCGATTTCTCCCAGATTCACAGAGATTGGGGGTAGATCCAGCATGAGGGGATGCCCAAGCTGGGCTCTGGTTTCCAGGCCCTCACGCTGTGAGCGAGTCCCACAGCCCTGCCTGATGGAAGGAGCCAAGGGAGCTGTGGTGAGATATTCTGGGGGCCTGATACAGCGGGCAAAAGGGTTTCAGGACAACAAAATTAAGTCATTTCCCCAGTAAACCCTTCCTGATGGAAACCATGCCTCATGGTGTATGGGCAACGCTGCTCATGGCCAACATCTGGGTTTCTCGCAATGGTGCTGCGAAATCCCACCCCAAGCAAGGCATGACAGCAGCTGGTGGCTACCTCAGGGTGACAGCGGCTGCCGATTCATTTTATGCCCAGGCAATAGTCACCACCAACACCCAGCTCCTCTCAGACCTCTGCTGTTCCCAGCAAAGACCCTTGTCTTGGCACGGTTTGGTGCCGGTGTAGGCAGTGCCCTCCTTGCCAAAATCCCAAGCGGCTGCACCGACCGTACGCGAGCAGCACCCAGGCAAGCTTCTCTGATGGGTGATGATCCACAAAGACAGCTGGGGTGTCCTGAGAGTCACAAACCTCAGGAAAACCCTGAGGCAAACCTTGTGGCACCAGAGCTGGCCCCCGCAAGGTGGCTTCACATTTCAGCCCCTCCAGACAGGTTGTGTCCCCATTTCCCAGCCAGCAAGAGAAGATGCTGCGCAGAGAGGTGCCGTACCCAGCTGTGATGGAGACCAGGACCTGCCAGCCAGCACGCCGGGACAGGCAAGGGAGTTTTCCCGACTCCCGCAGGGAACGAGAGCAACAGCCCAAGGGGGAAACTGAGGCAGAAATGGAGGATGAGCCAGAGCCGCAGAGCAAGGCACCGAACACAGGTCCATCCCAGACACACACCTTGCTTTCAGGCACTTTCAAGGGAAAGAGGTTCTTTGGTGGAAAGATGTCTTTGGTGGGTTGAAAAGCCCCATCATCCACTGTCTCACTGCAATCTCTGCTTTGCTTTAATATGGTACGCCATTTGGTGCTAGCTAAATGACTTGATCACGAAGGATAGAGTGAAAGGCAGCTTTAATGGTCTGGGAAACGGGTCAAACACCCTTTTTGTGGCTGGATACCTAAATCAATTTGAATCTGGATGGCTGGGGAAAGTCTCCCCATCACCAACACCTCAGAGCAGCCACCACCAGCCAAGGAACAGCCCCAGCCCTTCCTTTGCTCCCCGGCGCAAATAAATCCATCCAGGCTACTCCCGGCACCAGGGACAAGGGACACAGCAGAGCCCAAGGACGGGGCAGGTGGGTGCCAGCAGGGTCGGACACAGGGACACTCACCCACCACTGAGACAACACGGCTCCAAGCGGTGCAGTCACCCAGGCTGTCGGCGGTGACAAGTCCACCTGCCACCTCCAGCAGCATCCCTCCAGGGCCGGCGGAGATGCAAGTTGCAGCACCCCCATAATGACACCGTTAGAGGGATCTGGGATTGGGGGCCAGACAGACAATGTAACCACAGAATGCTCCTCCGAAACAGAAACCCGGAAACTCCAGGGATTGTAACACCATCACGCCTCTATTGGCACATGAAACCTTTTGTTTAAGCCCAGCCGTTCACCCAGACCCTACACCAGTGTCCAAGGACTGCTCCGAATCAGCCCACAGCTACATTATTACCACAAAGTTCCCACCTCAAACCATTGCTCATCCCTGGGAGGGATGGAGAGGAGCGGGCCAGGCACTGCCTGTAGCACCCAGGACGGACGGGGCCAGGGCGGTGAAGGAGAAAAGAAGGAAGAGAGCCAGGATTTGCCGCAGGACTGGGCAGGGAGTGGGATGGGCAACACAGACCCCAGCTGAAAAACAAGGCAGAAAAAGCCCCAGCTCCCTCTGCAGTCCTTGGAGAGACACCAGCATCTTCAGGGGGTACCTGTGCCCCGTGTGGGGTCTCAAACAGGCTGCAGAATCCTCTCCCCCAGCTCCCAGGGCAGCCGTGGCAATTAGCCTTGCAGCAGTTAGGTGGCTGGAGTTGGGTCAGGTTGATTCCAGCACGCCAGGCCCAGCACAGGGCAGGCGGGGATGCCGCGATCCCTCCCCGACTGTGCAGGGAGAGCTTCACCCAGCGGGAGATCTGTCTCCAGAGAGCAATCGGAGGCATAACGGGCACACCACCCACTATGCCACATCCAAGCATCGATAAATCTGGGGTCATAACTCTGAAGAAAGAAGCACTTTCCATGCAGAAGGACCTGCCCGTGGGGATGCTCATCATTCCCTCTGCAGCCTTGGGACACGCACCACCAACCCATGGATTTGGGAACTCCATCCAGCTTCTCCAGCTGGACGCAGGGGGAAAAGATGGCTGCTTCCCTGCCTGGGATGAGTGACGGGTGAAAGGGAACCTGCGGAATCCACAAAACCTCCTGGGGACCTCCCAGCAGTCCCTGTCCTGGGGATCCCCTGGGTGAAGCCACCTTTGCTCCCTGCTTGGGGGCAGAGGGGACGTTGCAGCCCTTCCTCCGGACACCCCACCTGGCAGCCAGCTGGCTCGCAGGGACCTATGCGGTGGGAGGAGGGGAGCTGTGACACAGCCTGTCCCACCCATGGGTGCCGCTGCCGAGTGGCCCAGCAATGCCCTTTAGCAGCCCAGCCCTGGCCGGGTGCTCATCTGCGACAGTCTAATTAGCCCTGCTCAGGGCGGGACCTGCCGAGGGGGCACGGGCACATGCCAGCACATGGGACAGGAGCATCCCTGGCTCAACTGCTATTTCCTGGGGCATCCCGAAGGACGCGCAGGGACACCTCTGCATCCATAGGAAGGTGCTGGAGCATCAGCTTCCCCGGTGCCCCACGGAGTCGAGGACACTGACAGGTACCGTAGCAGCATAATATGTCATACCGTAATACCAGTGTAATCGCATTAACGGGTCCGGCACATAAGACTGTCAAGGGAAAGGGGATTACAAGACATCATTATTTATGGTTCATCACGCTGGCAGAGCTCCTCCGCTGCTCATGCACCGTGGCCCTGACCTCGGCCGTGGCACACAGCCATCCCGCCACAGCCGGAGAGGATGGGACCACCGCTTTCCTTTTCCTACAGACCTCCTTGGGCAAAGCCCCTCACCGCTCTGTGCCGTTTCCCCTCTCCCTGGCCCAAGGGTCTAACCCAAGGCTGTTCACCGCCTGTTGGGATTTAAGACCATGAAGAGCCAGGGAAGATGCTGTGAAGAAGGCGGATGGATGGACTAACGTCCCCCTCACCCACCCCCAGGAGCTCGGGGACCTCCCTGTGCTGCCTGTAAAGCCCAGGGCTTGTCAGCACCGTCTGCTGCTCTTACCATTTTGAAAACATCATGAACCTAAAAGGCAGCTCCAAAGCACTTCCCCTGCCCAGCCCAGAGCTGTGGCAGCTGCAGCAGATGCCAAGCACAAATCCACCTCCTCCAGCTGCCTCTGCCATCCCCACGTGTGGCACAGCAGCTGCCAGACCCCGGGAGAGAGCGGCGCCAGTGAAGAAACCGGCCCATGAGGAGGGACCCGCAGGGTGGGAGCAAGACTCCTCCACATAGTCCCATCCCGCTCTGTGTCCCCCTCTCCTACCGCAGCCCCGCTCCCCGTACCACCACGCAGCCCCGACGACATCACCGAGGGTCTCCCAGATCCCCGCCTGAACCTGACACTGTGGCTGCTCCTCCCAGATGGGGGGTCCCTGGGGCTGCTCTGCCCTGAGCAGCTGCCCTGTAGCGAAGGGGAGCTGCCGGCTCCCGGGACAGGGGCATCGGGAAACGCAAGAGCCTCTATGGCGGTCCCATACCTGTGCCAGCATCCCTCCGGGGTGGTGGCCGGTCCCCCCACAACTGTAGGGACACGGCCACTGCCCAGTCACTGCTGCAGGAGCAGACAGGACCCACGTCCTCGCAGAGGGGCTGACATCTGCAGAGGCACCAAAACTGGAGATCGCGGTAAGCCAGGGACGCCTGAGTAAAACCAAACACCTTTAGGTGCTGCCGGCGTGCCGACAGCCCCATGTGCCCCCCGGCTGCCACTGACCCGGCACCCTCAGGCAGAGCCTGCCCTGCAAAGGGCAACAGGATTCGTTCTCCATCCATCTCTGGATGAAGTCTGAAAATGTCATTACACAGTCCCCAAAGTGACTAAAGCCACTTACCGGCGAGAAATCCCAAGTCCCAAAGAGCAGGAGAGCCGAGTGCTCCGGAGAGGCCAGGGCCCCCAGGCTCCCAGCAGCCAAGGGGGCCCGTGATTCTCCCCCAGCGGGAAGCAACAGGCTCCAGCCCCGCAAACGAAAGCAAAACTCGCTCCTCCACACCCAGCCGTGACGTGGGGAGGGAGGCAGCACCATTGCTGACGGAGCCCGGAGGAGCTGCAGTGACTGAGCGCGTTTGAGGAGAGCGCTCCGAAAATCAGAAAGTGGCAAAAAACAACCAAAAAAAAGTACTTCCACTAAACCTGAGAGAAAATAGACGGGCTCTGATGGCTGCTACCAGACAACGGCGCCACGGGTGCCTCTGCGGGATGCAGAGCCCAGCCTCACCGCATGCCTTGCACACGCTGCATGTCCGATTACCGCATGCACTGTGCTCTCTGCATGCCCTGTGCCCGCTGCATGCCTTGTGCCTGCTGCACGTCCTGTGATTGCTGCATGCCCTGCGCCCACTGTATGCCCTGCGCCTGCTGCATGCCCTGCACTCACTGCATGCCCTGTGCCCCCTGCATGCCCTGCACTCGCTGCATGTCCTGCACCCCCTGCATGCCCTGCACCCGCTGCATGCTCTGCTCCTGCTGCATGCCCTGCGCCCACTGCATGCCCTGCACCCCCTGCATGCCCTGCACCCGCTGCATGCTCTGCACCTGCTGCATGCCCTGCACTCACTGCATGCCCTGTGCCCCCTGCATGCCCTGCACTCGCTGCATGTCCTGCACCCCCTGCATGCCCTGCACCCGCTGCATGCTCTGCACCTGCTGCATGCCCTGCGCCCACTGCATGCCCTGCACCCCCTGCATGCCCTGCACCCGCTGCATGCTCTGCACCTGCTGCATGCCCTGCACTCACTGCATGCCCTGTGCCCCCTGCATGCTCTGCACCTGCTGCATGCCCTGCACTCACTGCATGCCCTGAGCTCACCGCATGCCCTGAGTTCACTGCATGCCCTGTACCCACAGCACGTCCTGCACCCACAGCACGTCCTGCACCCGCTGCATGCCCTGCTTGCAAATCCATGTGTGGTTTCTGGAGTGGCAGCAGCTCTGGGTTTGCTGCTCAGCAGTGGGGAAACGGCAGGCAAGGGGCAGCGCAAGAGGAGAGCGCAGCAGCGTGCCCCGCTCAGGATGCACAGTGGCGGGACAAGGCACACAGACCCATCCCATTCCAGTCTCTGCTGGCAAGCGTGCGTTTGGCTTAGATACGCTGAGAAGATCGCACATTTTCACTAGACTACAGGCTTCCTCTGGGGCTCAATTTAGGGAAATCTGTGATTTAGGGCAGAAAACATCATGATGTCACTGTGAATCCTGGCGGTTGCATCAAACCCTTTACACAACCGTCCTTCCAGACCCAAGGGCAAGGTTTACGCACCAGCTCTGCGCCCCCTGTGTTCAACCACTACCAACTGACAGGGTAGGGGGGCACAAAACGATGTGCCCGTTGGCCATGGGCAAGCGGGAGGCTGGTCGGAGGCTGCTGGTCCCTCTGTGGCAGCAGCACCTGCAGGATGCTCCATCCAAGAGAGGCAAATGCCACACATGAATCCATTCCCTCCCCGTGGCAGCAATGCTCATCCCGGATACGTGCTCCAGGTGGGACAAACAAGGGGACTGGGAGAGGCGGGGAGGGAGGAGAAGGCACTTGCAGGATTTGGGGCAGATTTTAACCTGCCAGCCACTGCGTTAAAACTTCCCCACCCCAACGCTCCAGCAGCCGTACAAGCTGCTCTCATGATGGTGGGGGATAGATCAGATTCAGCAACCAGTAAAAGGAGATTTGGAGGAAGAAGTTGACTTAATTAAAGCCAGACCCTATGAAATATAAAGAAGGAGGGCAGCCCCATGAGGAAGGTGGCCAGGCTGTGAAGGACACCCAGCCAGCGGGGCTCCCTCGCAGGTGCAGAGGGAACCTCCTGCATTTTAAGCATACGGAATGCATTCTGGCTGTTTAACTTATTAAAGGCTTCTCTGAGTTACTGAAAACAAAAATGCTGGCTTTCTGAATTTTAATTGAATTTCTATTTCCAGCCAACACCATATATCACAAGAGGGGGGAAAAATATCGTCGCTTAGGTAATGAGAAATATCTTTAACTGCTTTCTAACGTGCCAAAATGACAAGCGTGCTGCCCAGAAAGGCCCCGCCAGTAGCCCCCAAGGCAGAGGAGTGTGCGGGTCCCTCCATCCCATGTATCGTCTCATCCAGAGCTTCCGAGCCCCTCCCCTGATAACATAAATAAATATTAATTAATTGGTATTTATGTGCAACGCCCATTTGCACTGGCACGCCAACACCAAACCACTGATGTCCCCATGGGCTGGAGTCCACCTTCTCCTCGCGGGCAGGTGACTCTCATCGCTACGATCCAAGCTTTTCCTAAAAAAAATTGTGCTTTATCGGCCTGCTTTGCAGCGGAGAGATGCTGCCACTTGATGTGAGAAGCTTCACCCTGAGACGGATTTGTATGCCAGCAATACAAAAAATGCGGCGGTTTATAATGAGAATTACGTCTGATGAATTCTTGACCCCTTCCCAACAGCTTCAGACACCACTCGAGGCAATACGAAACTCGGTTTCAATGCCTGCACAACCCTGGACTTGCCGTTTAACAGCAAAACTTGCATTTCCAGCTCGTCTCATTTGTGAAATCAGCCTCACGCTGGCTGATGTTTCTTCTTAAATCCTCAGCTTCTGGAACCACGTGATCATGGAAAATCCAGGGCTGGGGGGAAGGCGACTATTTTAGACGCGAGCTTTTTCCTGCTCCCAATCTGAGATCTCCCAAACCCAGAGCCTCAAGAAAAGCAGCAGGCAAATAAAAAGCGGAGCCCTTCTTGCTGAATACTACGTTTGTTTGTTTTTCTGGTGTTTTAACAACATTGCTATGATCACCTGAGTTCCCGGGCATTACTTTTTCCCCTGCTCCTGTGATCCAAACAAGTAACCTCACAAAGCCAGTGGCCAGGAAACCGAGCCAAAGCAGCAAAAAAGTAATGACTCAGGTCCCTCAACAGATATTTTAGAGGTTTAAAAGAGAAATTGCAAGATTATTTGGGGGGAAAAGCGTTCAATTATTTTTTTTGACGCCGTTTTGCGGTTTCACATCCTGCCAGGAACCCCGTTTCTAATGCCTGGCTGCTACACCTTGCCAGAAAATTTACCTTTTCTTCTCCTTTCCCCCCTCCCTGCCTCTGAACGCAGGCCAGGGCTCTCACATAAAGAGCTCCTTATGAGAGCTGGCAACCCCGAAGCAGGACAGGAGACTGCAAGTGTTGCTTTTTCATCAATTAACCGGGTATTACGTTCTCGGCACGCCAACGGCTCCCAGAGAACAAGCCCTGATTTATGGTGGCACGAGCGACTCCGTCCAGCTTTCCCTGGGCAGAGGTTTCCACTGAAGTCAGCGGGAAACTCTTTCAACCGGGTGTAACGGGAGCGAGAGGAGGAGTTATCCCCCCCCAGACTCTTCGCACACCGCACTGAGACTGCTAAAAGACGAATAAAGCCGACGCAATTCCAGTATACAACTAGGCACACTGGTAAAGGATGAGGTAGCTCACAGCCGCTCCGGCACTGCGTAACCCCACTGTTTCGGGGCACGGGAGCTGGGTTGCTGGGAGACGAGCGGAACTGGGACTGCCGGGGGCTGCACGGCCAATATATCCCCCCCAGGGCGAAGAGCATCTTCACCCACAGCTCAGCTCTGGCAGCCAAACCCTAAGAGGGTTTTTCTGCACTGGAAACCCGCTGCGCAGGGCCCGTGCCCCTCTCCTCCAGCACAGACTGGCCAGGCACCGGCGCCCCCTGGCCCCCCGTACGCCACGGCTTTGTAAACTCTACCGACTTGTGAGGAACCGGCACGGGGTTCCTTGCTGCCCACCAGCGCAGGAGCAAGGACATCCCCTGGGCGAGCCGTGCTGATGCGGCTCTAGATGATCTCATTTCTCTTTAGAGCGGGCTCAGGACAGCAGCAGGGAGGAAGACGCATCACAGTCGGTGTCCCAAATCCCAGCAGTCAAGAGATCTTGCCCACCCTCACGTTGTCACAGCGCGATGCTGCAACCCGGTCAAGAGAGGCAAAGGGTGACGTGGACCAAGCAGGTCCTGGGACCAGCGTGGCACATAGCACTGGTGCCATGGAGGCAGGCTGCCGGCAAATGCCGTCCCTGGGGTGGTAAGGGACACCGGGCTCTCGGAGAGCAGCTCCAGGACCGCTCGTCTACCCAAGGCCAGTGCTAAGGGCTGCCTGCGCCACAGGCAGGTGCACTGTTGGGACACCTGGAAGCATCGCCGGGTGCCTTCCCTCCACATTATCCCAGCCAGGATGCTCCAGAGGCAACAGTAGAGAAACAAAAATGAATGTCTCAGGCTATCACACAGCTGTAACCAAAGCACATTCCCTGAGGCTACTCCAGGAACATATCCTCCACCGCCTCAGTTCTTCAAAACAGATCCTTCCCGCATGCCCCGAGCTTTTCTTCCTAGCCTTCCTCCTCCTGTTGTTCTGCTCCCTGCCCCCTGACGGGATTCAATGGGACGCCCTTTCTGGCCCGTAATAAAACATTTTCTGACCCCAGAAAAGCACAGTGGTATCACACGCTGGCATGAAACCCCCGGTACCTGGGCTGGCAGGAGGAGGCTGATGCTGGCGACGGGGGAGCGGTGTCAGAACTGAGCGCCCCTGGGCTGATTCTGACTCCAGCTTCTCCAGCAAGGTTCAAGCGCATCTCCAGGAGGCTTCAGATCTGGGGCTCGAGGTTCACAGGGATCCTCCCAATTCCTTCCCGCGAAGCAGCTCAGGCTCTCGGGGAGTCAGCAGCAGGGACCCAGCCCTTCGGAGACGTTTCTGCCACCACAGCTCAGCTCTCAACTCACCTCTCTCTCCTGTTCCACCCTCCTTGCGGTGACCAGCTTCGAAGGGTGTGTTTGCCCACCACGTCCTCCAGCCCCACTGGCTTTAATCTAGCCTAAATTAGGGTTACTCACCAGAGACTTATTGCATCAGGCCCTTGGGCTGGCGGAGTGGATGGGAAAACACCTCCCTGCCTGCCATCCCCCCAGCACCCTCAGGCTGCTAAGCGAAACGCTCCACTCGCTGCTGTCTCGGAGGACGCAGCGTCTTGCTGGGCACGGAGAAGATGAGACGGGCAGCCCATCCGGCAGCACAGACTCTCTCGGCTCCCCTCTAAACGCGCTGCACGCAGGATATCACCCCCAGCCGGAGCAGCACAGGGCTGCCAACAGCTCCCAAAGAAGCGCTTCTGCACTTTCCCAGCCTTCAGCACTTCCCCAGCCTTCAGCTCGCCAGATTCCCTGCGGCTCGGTGCCGGAGGAGAAGGAGAGGCAATTGCGGCAGCTGCCAGGAAAAGCCCCTTCCCCAACGTCCCCAGCTGTGGGGAGTGAAGACACCAGGCCCTGGCATTTGCCTGGGGGTCATGCGTCCCATTGGCATCTTTAGGAGAGGATGTGGATGCGGATGCACGGAGGGCGGGGACGGGTGGGACAACTTTTACACCGTGTAGGAATGGAGGGGCCCGGACTGGA
>VYZM01007332.1:229894-282048 GCA_013398915.1 Dromas ardeola
AGGCTGGAAAATGATTTTTCCGTGTTAGCCGCCCAGCTACAACGAAAACATAACTTTTGGGGTCAACGCCCCTCGCTTTTAACCAAAACCACTGATTTTTTAAATTTTTAGGGGTTTGTTTGTTTGGGTGTTTTTGTGGGTTTTTTTTTTTTTTTTTTTGCCTGGATGCCTGCGGGGGTCACCCTGCCCGGGGCTGGCATCNTCACCCTGCCCGGTGCTGGCATCGCCCTGTGAAACCAGTACCGGGGCTGGGTTGGGATCCTGTGTCCTGCAGCGGCTGGGTGATGCTGCTTCCCATGGGGGAAAAAGCTGGTTAAACAAGGAAAACAACCCCCGTGGCAGGGGGATTGGAACTAGATGATCTTTAAGGTGCCTTCTAATCCAAACCATTCTATGAGTCTATGATTCTAAAAGTGGCAGGCCCCGAATGTGTCCCCCAAAAGCGGAGGGGAGTCCAAGCCACCACCTCCCCATCACCCAGCTCAACCTGAGGAGCCGATGTCCTTTCCCTTCCTGCCTGGTACCACTGGGGGTTGCACCCAACGTACCATTAACAACCTCGTGTGACGCTTGATGGACACATCATAGCGTCATAGAACGGTCTGGGGTTGGAAGGGACCTCAAAGTCCACCCAGTGCCACCCCCTGCCCTGGGCAGGGACACCTCCCACCAGCCCAGGTTGCTCCAAGCCCCATCCAACCTGGCCTTGAACCCCTCCAGGGATGGGGCAGCCACAGCTTCTCTGGGCAACCTGGGCCAGTGCCAGAATTTCTTCCTAATATATAATCTAAATCTCCCCTCTTTCCGTTTAAAACCGTTACTTCTTATCCTATCATTACACTCCCCAATAGAGAGTCCCTCCCCAGCTTTCCTGTATCATCAGGCATATTTATATAGACATTTTTGATATGGAAATAGGGTAATACAACTGGTAGCCTCCCTCTGAGGCTCCAGATTAAATAAACCGGCTTTGTTTGTACAGAGCCCTTTACTTTTAGAGATCACGGGCAAAATAAGCCAGTCCCGTATTCCCCCAGGCCAGCTTTCCCCGCTCCTGCAGCTTGAGCTGTTAAAGGCAGAAGAGTTTCAAGGCCTCGAGTCAGTTTTCATCGTGGATGAGGTCCCCCCTCTGCCAGCTCCGCTCCCTTTCCACCACCCCGGGAGCGGGGCAGGAGGCGCAGGACGGGCTCACAGGTCATGGATGCTCCTGCTCAGTGCAGGCAACGCGATAGACAACATCCAGCTAAAAGCTGAGCCTAGTTTTTAGGAGCAAAACCCTTCTTTCTGTGTAAACCCGGCCAGAAACTGTCACAGGGAGGCGAGGTCGTGCCTGAAAGAGGAATTCAGTGGGAGAAGCGGGGTCTGTGCCAGACCTGCCCTTCCAACCTCCATGCCCATGGCTTAAAATGTCGCTGTGGGGGAAAATAGGGAGAGGTGGCCAGTATTTCATGAATGCCAATGTTATTTTCCCATGTTTTCTCTCTTGCCCAGCATGACGCTTCCAAGTCATAGCAGGCCCAGCACTACCTGGAACTGGTTTTAGTGGAGGGGAACCGGCAGCTTCATTTCCAGCTCTAGGAAGCAGCAGCCATCGTGTGCAAAAGCCCGGCCCAGCCTGGCTGTGGCTGCTCCCTAGCACCAAATCCGGGCTCCTCACTGCCCTCCAGCAGCGTGTTTACTTACAGCAGCATACTTCTTTCTAAAGATCTGGTCTCGGGGGGCAAAATCCCTTCTGTGTGTGGAACCAGTACTGACTAGCTCAGACACTGTCTTCCAGAGACTGCAGGCAGCCCGAAACAATAGGGGTGTGCAGAGCGTCCTGATCTATTTCCATTTTTGGACCACGATAAATCTGAAACATAACAGCAATAGCTCTAAAAATGGCCCATGTTAATTATCTATTTGGGAATCGGTTTGGTATTCAGCCACACACAATCCCCAATGGCCTCACGTCTTCCTGCATACCAGAAGATTCATTTAACCCCTCAAAATTGGACAAAGCCTTTGGGTTCCCCTTGGAAACTTTCAGACACGACCGCAAGCTGGGAATATGGACATCGGCAGCACAATGAAAATGGAAAGCACGCTGGGGAAAGGCTGGCCCGAAAGTCCTTGGCATTTGATGTAAGACACAAACTAGGGACTGATTGTCTTCTTGTGTTTCATATACAACTCAATCCAAATCTCAATTTTTTTTTAAAATGCAACCCATGCGCTCAAAATACAGCACAGAGCCCGCTTTAGTCAAAAATCGCTGGACTAGAGACAACCGCTTCCCATTTTTGGGGGTTTGCTGACACCTGGTGTTCTGGAAAAGATGCTGTGACATCCTGCGAGTCCCTTCCCTGGCTTGTGCTGGGATGGCTGCTCTCAGGTCAGACAGATGGCTGTCTGGGAGCTAATCCTGAATTTGGGGAAGAACCTGAGAAATGCATCTAGATTTCAGAGGCACTCTTCAGCATCTCAAGTCCAGCAAAGTGCTGCAGCAGCAGCCTCGTTATGTTCCTGCAAACCTCACGGTATAGATGCACGCTTCTTAACTGCAGGAGTCAGGGGAACTGCAGGGGGAATCTCAGGTCTCACTTGTTTTTAAATAGTGCATTTCATTGCAAGGGAAAACAATCCAACGACATGATCCAAACCCAAGAGATCTCCCTGCAGTGGCTGTTCGACCCAAGACAGCCATTTAGGGTTAGCACCCAAGACACACAAAGCAAAAGTGACTTGAAAAGTCAAGCACTCATCAAAGCAGCCTTCTCACTTACTCAGCTAAAGCACATTTTTCCCCATCAAAAAAGGAGGAAACACAATAAGCAAGAAGGCATGTTTCACATCAGTAAAGAAGGAAAATAAATTATCGCGACACCTGAACAAATTCAAACGCAGGAGTGGGTGGCATCAAGGAGACGATACAACGGAGCTGAACAAGTATCTGTTTGACAGTGATACTGTCTGGTTCTCCCCCTGGTACATGGGCCTGTGGCAACAGCAAAAGGCTCTGGCTGCTACTGAAGATGACAAAATGGCCATCACAAAGTGCACTAAAAAGTCCAATCCTAGTACTTCCCTTCATACTGAGTAAAACTCAACCTCTATTATTTATCACACGTAGTACTTAGTCCTACTAAAATGATGTTTCAAATGCAGGAAAAAATGAATTTTCAGCTCACAGCCTGGACTGAAATGGACGGTTACTGCAAACTTTGTCCAACCTCTTGTATTTCCAAAAGAAGCCCTGGGAGACCAGGGCCCCAGAAAAGCCCAGCCGATGAACACACTCACCTTGGAAGCTGTGAAGAGCTCACAGCACCAAGACACCTTTCAGCATGTGATCACGCTGCCTTTTGTGCCACCCTCTTCCTCTGGTGGGCACTGGGAAGATTTGCATCTGCTAACTAGATCTGAAAATACAGAATGAAATTAAAGCCGCATTTGGTGAAGCTATTCCTAAATTCCAGTGTTTGAATCTCACGTACTCGATTACTTCATTGAATTATGGCCTGATACGGAATTTTACTACCTTTTTTTCTTTGTTATCATTTTTAAACACTTTTCAGAGTACAGTCTCTGCAAAACGCATCCTGCCTCTATGCAACAACATCAGTATCTCACAGAGCCTACTGCTGATCTTTAAATAAGGACAGCGGCTCCCCCAGGAGTAACAGGCACCAGCTGTCCACGTCCTCTACCCAAAGGTTTGCTGGACCAGCATTTCCAGCTCATTCCAAACACCTGCCCTGCCCAAATCAGATCAGTTCGGTCTCCCCAGGCAAACACTGCTGCAAACAAAATTCCATAAATAAATCCACCACAAGGATTAAATATTTACAGCACAGACGCATAAGGAAAACATTATAACACAAGTTAATAAATAATGAGAATGACGTGGTCGCAGTGCTGCAACGTGAGCTGGTGCTCCACACATGCAAGGGGCATGGAGTCCATCTGTAGTCCATCTCCACTGTCCAGCAAACTCAGTGTTGGGGATCTTCTCCCTCCAGTCCCCACAGGTCCAACATCCACTGCCCGGTGACATGCAGGCTTCGGGATCCAGGGGACAGTAGAGGCTTGAAGGATCTACCAGGTGGTCAACGGTTGAAGCTGACTGACCCCTCGCTTCACCTCAAAGAGAACAGTGCAATCAAGTCTTCCAATGCCCTCCCCCCAAAATCTACAAAACCCCACATGAAAATAGTCAGTAGTGCACGTCCTCTCACACAGAACAGCCACCGCTTTCTTCCAAATTGTTTTACAACCTCAGTACTTTAATGTTTCTCATTGAAATTTACAGTGATATCAGCCTTTCTGTGTCATCACAGTATAAATATTGATCATTTTTGGCCAATGATTTGAAATTTCACAAGTCTTGAAATTTCTACTAGGAAACTGAGGCAATTCTGTATGAAAAGGAGCCTGATATGAAGCAAACAAAAACACATATTGCCATTTTTTGCCTGAAAGTCACAGAGGTATTTCACACACAGTTATACACAATTTCCAAACAGCCTGCATTTCTAACAGGGTCAATAGTTTACAATTTTGTAAATAATTTTACATTCTTTCCCAGAGGATGTTCTTTTATTGGAACACCCTGTAGGTGTTGTAATCTTGATTAAAGATAATTAAATACTTTGCTGGCTTTCTGAATGCCTGAGCAGATGCATCTAATCCTCTTGAAGAGTTTTGATTTTTTTACAGCAATAACATTGCCTTCTCAGCAGCAATTCTTCACAGTCTTTTGCTTTTCTGTACAATAAAAGCTCACAAAAAAACAAAACACTTGGTTCAGTGCAACGAAGGAAGACTTAATAGTTACAGTCTTTAATTGTAGGAACTTTGATTTCCTGTGTTCTTCAGTGCAATTTTTGAGGGCAGTGGGAGACGGAGAGCAATTCCTTGTCAGGCAAGGACTCCTCTTTGCTAGTAGAAACACAGTCTTGGGTCTTGGCTTGTCAAATTCTCAGCAAGGCCCTTGGGCACTGGATTGTCCCACAGCCTACAACAGCAGCAAACATGTTACTGTAGGACTCAGTAGGGCGAGCGAGGAGGTGGCATGCCGAAGACAGTGGAAAAGGCAACTTTGGTTTTTCATCAAAGTGAGACAGGAGTGAGGTATGGCCCTATCTCAGCAACACAGCAGCAACCCAGCACCCGCCTGCCCGCTGAGATGGACTCACTTATCTAGTTTGGGAGAGAGAGATTAAAGCTTTGAAAAGTCCTCAGGCCACTAGGAGCTCAGAAAGGGGAGGAAGAACTGAGTTACACACAAACAACCTGGTTTACATGAGCCACCCTTCTTCATCTGTCTCATTTGGTGGAGCCTACCCCAAAGCTGCCCATGCGGGGCTTCTATCGTGCAGAGCAGAGTGCCCCGAGGAGTCAAAGGGACTGCGTGCTGTGCTGTGCTACCAACCTGAGCAAGCACATAGGGGCCCCAAGCTCCAGTCAGGACCAGAAACAGTCCTCAGTGGTTGCTCTCGGGCTGCTCTCACTACTGGGGAAGGCAGAGCCTGTTTTGGGCCAGAGACAGCTCAGGTGGGAGCAGACATTTGGCCGTTGGACCTGTGTTACCAGCAAGTTACGAGAGGTGCTCTCAGAGTGACTTTTCAAATGAGTGAAGGATGAGTGGGTGTCTCCAACAAGAGGTTTCTAGTGGAGTTTGATACACGGGATTTGGAGAAGCAATGTCAAAGAGTGGGAAAAATCAGGTGTCCAAGTATCTGCAAGACACAGATCCCAGCACAGAGCTGGACAGGGGCAGGAACGTATCTCAGAAGTGAAACCAGATATAATGGGAGAAAGAGAACTTACAGGAAAAAATGCAACAAACTTCCTGATGGGGACATTACACAACCAGGTCTTCATTTTCCCTCATTTAAAGCCAGTAAGATTTATCAGCCCCTTTTTCCCAGAACTTCAAAAAAGGGCAAGAAGGAGGACCTGGGGAACTACAGACTGGTTAGTCTCACCTCCGTCCCTGGGAAGGTAATGGAGCGACTCGTTCTGGATGTCATATCCAAGCATGTTCAGGAGCAGGAAGTTATTGGAAGTGGTCAACATGGATTTACCAAGGGTAAATCATGCTTGACCATTCTCATAGCCTTCTATGACATTATAACTGGTTGGCTGGATGAGGGCAGAGCAGCAGATGTCATCTACCTTGACTTCAGCAAGGCTTTTGACACTGTCTCTCATAACATCCTCCTTAGGAAACTGAGGAAGTGTGGACTAGATGAGGGGACAGTAAGGTGGATTGAGAGCTGGCTGTGTGACAGGACTCAGAGGGTTGTGATTAATGGAGCAGGGTCGAGTTGGAGGCCTGTAACCAGTGGTGTGCCCCAGGAGTCAATACTTGGACCAGTATTGTTTAACATATTCATCGACGACCTGGACGAGGGGACAGAGTGCATCCTCAGCAAGTTCGCTGATGATACCAAACTGGGTGGGGTGGCTGACACCCCAGAGGGCCGTGCTGCCATCCAGCGTGACCTAGACAGGCTGGAGAGCTGGGCAGAGAAGAACCTCATGAGGTTCAACCAGGACAAGTGTAGGGTCCTGCACCTGGGGAGGAAGAATGTCAGGCACCGATATAGGTTAGGGGTGGACCTGCTGGAAAGCAGTTCTGAAGAAAAGGATCTGGGGGGTCTTGGTAGACAGTAAATTATCCATGAGCCAAGCAATGTGCCCTTGTCGCCAAGAAGGCCAACGGAATCCTGGGCTGCATAGGGAAGAGTGTGGCCAGCAGGTCCAAGGAGGTCATTCTCCCCCTCTACTCTGCACTGGTGAGGCCACAACTGGAATACTGTGTGCAGTTCTGGGCTCCCCAGTTCAAGAGAGACAGGGAACTACTGGAGACAGTCCAGCGTAGGGCAACAAAGATGATTGAGGGATTGGAGCATCTCCCTTAGGAGGAAAGGCTGAAAGAGCTGGGACTCTTTAGCCTGGAGAAGGGAAGGCTGAGGGGAGACCTTATTAATGTTTACAAGTATCTAAAGGGTGGGTTTAAGGAGGATGGAGCCAGGCCCTTTTCAGTGGTTCCCAGTAACAGGACAAGTGGTAACGGGCACAAGCTGGAACATAGGAAGTTCCGATCAAATATGAGGAAAAACTTCTTTACGGTGAGGGTGACAGAGCACTGGAACGGGCTGCCCACGGAGGGTGTGGAGTCCCCTTCTCTGGAGACTTTCAAGACCCGTCTGGATGCAGCCCTGAGTAATGTGCTCTAGGCAATCCTGCTTTAGCCAGGGGAGTTGGACTAGATGATCTCTAGAGGTCCCCTACAACTCTGAAATTCCGTGATTCCGTGACTTTCTGAGAGGGTGGAGTTGGCCTAGAAAACCTTCAGCTTACTTGGCTTGCATCTGCATCCCCTGCAATATCCTGTTCCATGCCAGCAAACCCAGGGCAGCAGGGTGGCATGGGTCATGCCTGTCCCAAGACTGGTCACCCCAACTTCCCCTTGCTGAGCCGATACCCAGCCACAGAGCTCCGTGATACCTGCTCACCTTATGCATTGAATTTCCGGGCACTTGGCAAGTTCCTCTGCTAGCTTTGTGGCCCCACAGGCGCCAATGCGATTCTTCTCCAGACTGTGTTAGAAACAAAAAGAAAATTAAAACCCCAAACCAAATCAAGAGTGGAAAACAGCTGAATAACCACTGGCTCCTCCTCCTGTCCCAGAAGAGCTACACTTTCGCGCAAGCACAGCAATGCCATACAACTTACATCAGCCTTATCTTTATGACCATGGCCTTATTTAAGCCAGAAGTGTGTTTGCACTGTTCCCTACGACCTCCTTCTAGCAACAGGACTTGTAAGCAGATCTCTTGCCCTTGGAGCACTCTTACAAATCCCACTGTGAGCTTGGTGCCCAAAAATGCTAGTAACAAGTCCTCCTACCTCAGACACAACCTTCCTGCTTGTACCTGTAAAACAGACAGGCTCTACTATGTAGTTTCCCTGCCCAAGACAAACAAAACTCAGTTTCTGACCCTATAACGTCAGACTAATATTTTCATGCAGCTGAGAGGTGGAAGACACGTACCATGAGTTCCAAAGGGCCAAGGGGAGGAAAGCTTCATGAACAGTTCTTGAACAGAAGATGACAGTCTCTCCCATTAACAGGGCTGGGCTGTGATGCCACCAGGCCAACACATGAGCTGGAGACATCGACCCCAGCTGCTGGCTGCAGTGCAGTTCCAGCACAGGAGCTGCATCTGAGCTTCCCGTGAGCTCCTGTGGCCCAACACCCACAATTTGGCCGCTCCATCCTGGGGATGGATTGCTTGCCTTGCTGCAGGACTTCACAAAGGAAGGCGCTCTGAGCACGGTACCCATCTAGACCATCCCAGACACTGAGGAGAAGTAAAAGCCTGCAGGAAGCAGCTCACCTGAGGTCATTAGGTGATATGAGTCATGTTCTACAAATACCAGTTTGTCTTCCCTGATTCAAACAGGAGGCCTTCACAGACTAGCTTCTGCTTAGATACGTATACTGCAAACACCTCAAATAAAAAATGCCTCTTTGCGCTGCGTATCACCCAAGTAAGGCTGGCCCGCAGTGCATGCAGCAAGAATGCTAAGCAAGAATTTGAACTGCAAAAGCCTGTTGTTGTTCCTAACATCCATCCCTTTTTGGAAGTGCTGTGGCTGAGGGCTCAATGACAGAAGCACAAGTGTTCTTCTTGTGGTTGCTCTCATGACTGTACTCACTCTAACATCTTCAGCTTTTCCATCCCTGGGAGAGCACTGGCCAACTCTCGGGCTCCTCCATCACCAAGGGCGTTCCAAGATAGTCTAAGACAGACAAGAAATCCCAGCTGTGAGTCAGTTGATAAACACAAGGGGAACAACTGTGCTGTGACACAACCCCCTCACAGATTAGACTGTTTGCGAGAGCTTTTCTCTCTGTCATCATGGCAGGTAAACATTCCCCTGCTTTACAAGCGTAATTTTGAGGAATTTCCTCAGTTTCACCACGTATTTCCATGTATGGTTAAGACACCAGGGAATGTCACTACAGAGCCTGAGGGCTGTGGTTAGTCTCTGGAGTCCTGCAGGTCCAGGGAACAAGATGCAAAAGACGGAAATGACTGCTGAGCTTTACCCCAGGGCAACTCCTCCTTCTGCTGGTGGTATTAAATTATTGCAGCAGCTAAAGTGCCTCTCAGACCTGCTCTTAAAGCTGCCTTTTGGCTCTGAGCTCTTTCGAAGGATAGCTTGCAGGGCTCTTGAAAAACTAGGTTCTTCACTGTCTGATGCATTAGCAAGAGAGAAAATTCTTCAGATCCTTTCTCTGACACTGGCTGAACAGCCTGGCCATTTCTCTCTCACCCGGAGAACAGAAACCTAGCACAGCACCATCAGTGCTTCACTACAATACTCAGCTGAATGATCCTGGGGCCACCACACAGAGCCATTCCTCTGCCCAAGCCTGGGGAACTCCAGAATTTCTGTATCATGTGTAGGAGCTAAAAAAACAAAGGTAAGACAGGATCCAGCTTGAGAACTGGGGCCTTCCACCAAACAAGTTCACGGCCTGTTCTGGGATTTCATGGGTATCAGCGTATTGCTCACCGTGTCGCCCAGATTTTCCCAATGACAGAACTCACATATGCCTCCACTGACAAGACAAGACCCCTCCTAACACTACTGTTAAAGGAGAATCTGCCAATCTGTAAATAACACAAGAGTAGAAACTAATCACATGGTTAACTAGCCTTAGTGCCATGCTGCAAGCCACACACCTATGCACTGAATATCGCTTTACTCATCCCACTGCTCCACTGGAGTGTGTAGTGGTAGCATCAAAGTCAGCTCTCCTGGGTCTGGCAATAAAATCCTGGCTTTGAATTAATGCCCTGAGTCCTAAGATATCTGTGATCTCCACACAAATACCTTCCGTGGGAGGGAGAGGAAAGCCTGGCAGGCTTCTTGCTGAGGTTCTCTTGAGCAGGTGAAGACACGTCAGAATGTAGTTAGCCCATCTATGTTGTTTATTGAAAACACGTTAAACATCCACACATCAGAGCAACCCCTTTTATTTCAGTGTGGAGAGTGAGATTGCAGCTGGTGACACCCCCTGTTCATCTACAGGCTGAATTCACTTCGCTTTGAGCTCTCGATTCAGGCTCTACATTGCACAGAGAAGCTACTGCTCTGCTCTGAGAGTCAACTGTGGCCATCTTGTAAAAAAAAAAAAATGGAGGCAACACTTAAACCATGGAAAACAAGATGAGGAATTTGTCCTGCTTCTCAAAACAGATGCTAAAAGACCAAGAATAATGGGCAGAGTTTGAAAATAAGTGTTTCCTCCACAATCCATTCAGGTCTTCACTTTCAGCTTCCAATAAGCTGCTAGTTATACCAGGAAATTTTTAGCAGTGAATTTAGTCAACTAGTAAATTACCAGTAAATTTATCAATAAAAAGTACTTAGTGGTAAGCATCAATAAGTATTTAGCAACATCAGAAGTGTACTGCTGTTGAAAATAAGAGCAGACATTAAAACAAGAGTGACCTGTGTGTTGACACTCACATTATCTCCTCCATGGAAGGGCATTGTCGGAAGCCATGAGAAAGTGATTTTGAAGCATCATCAGTGATTCCACACAGTTTCAAGCTGAAGAAGGAGGGAGAGAAGAAAAAAAAGGGGGGCACAATGTGCTGGTGTCAGAACCAGTGGGGAATACAGCACACCAGCACCAGCACTGTCTGCTGTGCTCCTGCCCTGGCAAGGCTACAAACAAAGCCAGCCATGCTCTGCCCCAGCAGCCTTCAGTGCCCTGGTACTCACTCAATCTTCCGGAGGTGTTCAAAGCATGGCAGCCCCTTAGACAGGGCATGGATACTTCCTTCCCCAAGGCTATTTTCTGATAAACTGTAAGAGTAATGGAAAAGCTTTGAGTGGGCGCAGAAAAAGCAGGTACAGACAGAGAAAAGCCATCACCAAAACATAACTAGGTGAATTAGCAAGTCAATAACTAGTACCCAGACTAAGTGAGGACTTGAGACAGCAGGGACAAGCCAGATCAGCACGTGGCAACTGAGGGTCAATTCCCTGCTTGGTAAAATGGGAATGACAACCCTGCTCTAATTCATAATCTAAGTCCATTCAGCAGTGAATTGTGTCCAGCCAGTAAGGTGGGGTTACATCAGTGGCTAAAACGGACAGACCTGCAGCACATCCTATATTGCATCTGAAACTGGAAATTAGAAGTTATACTGGAGGTAATGACTGGTGTGACTTGAGAAGAAATGACGGTAAGGGAGAGTGGGAAGGAGACGTGGCTCTCAAAGACTCAGGGGCAGCAGTAACTGCCTTCCAGCCTTGACCAGGGTGTGCTGCTCTGTTCTCATCTACCAGCAAACACAAGCCATGGCAATACCTTCCCTGCTCTAACACATCTCACACCTAAATTACTAACACCTTAATTCAACTTGTTATTTAAAAATAAGCACACAACAAAGAACGGTGGCATCAAGGATGCAAGAGTAAGAGTTAATTCACATCACCTCCATTCTTTCAGTTCCATATTTAGAAATTCTATCACTCCCCAGGTTACTGCATACAGTAGCTCAACAGCATGTGGCTACACAAAGCCTGGCAAGCAGCACTGGCAGACAAGGTTTAACATCTAAAGTGATCTAAGCTGCCCTGCAGGCAGTGGTGACCTTCAGAGAGTGTCTCCTCTCATCCTGCAAAAAGTTCCTCGGACAGGTGGAGGGACTGCCCTCTGCGGAGTCCCCCTGAGCAAGGAAAGAGCCTACATGACAGCCTCAGGCCTGTGAGCTGAAACGATTCCCACCAGCAGAGTGATACTAGTCCATACATTTGGCACTATCCCAAGTGCACCCGCCATGGCCTACCTTATCTCTTCCAGCAGCCCACATGCCACCAGGGCTCTGGCCAGCTCCATCCCTCCTGCTGGCCCAATGTTATTGTTCTGCAAGCTAACAAAAGAAACATAAGCATTGGAGGATTATTTTAGAATGACGCTGTAACAAAAGCTCGTATTTAACTTGCCAAGAAGGTAACTACATCTTTTGAACCAGCGCCCGGTGCTGGTAATAGCCTGTCATCCTTGTAGATAGTCTTAAAGAAGGGGCCTGGAAAACAGGGAGGCAACCGTGGGTCCCGCAATGTGGCTGGCACGTCACATAGCTCCTGAGTTCAGGGGAAAAAATGACCGAGAGGTGCCTGCACAAACCAGTGAGGACCACAAAAGGTGCTTGTATTTATGTTTACATTACACTAGAATGAGGGGACAGCCAGAGGCACTAGAAGCTAACATACTCAAAACCAATTTTAAGGGTTATTTTACTGTATATGCAATGCCTGGATATCTCTAAAGTTAATGCTGCAAGAGATTATGCAAGAACAGCTGATGCAGCAGAATAATTGTGGAGGGTTTCTCAATATTGAGACACTTAAAATAACGTCTAAACAAGAGATTGGTGTACCACTGCAGTCTGTGCCTTTTTGCATGCCTTCTTTTCGACCATCCCACATATTGCCAGGATATCCAGTTTTCCTGGAGCAGAGGCTGACACTTACTGCAGGATCTTGAGGTTGGTCGTGTGAGGCAGACAGAGGCCAAGTTTCACTGCTGTCCTGTCTCCAAAAGCATTCCTTGACAGTCTGGAAGGAGCAGAAATGAAACGTTACTGGCAGCGATCTACAGAGCCTCATTCCTCACCTGTGTGTCACCCACATGTATGTGTGACCCCCATTCCTCACCCACATGTGCACGGGACTATGCTGAAAGGAGCTAATGTCCACGATTCAAAGGACACTGGGAGTGGAAGGAAAGAACAATGAGGTTTTGTAATCCTGCAGCAGGAGTTAAAGAGGGAAGTAAAACTGACTTGCGCTTCTCAGGAGCACGCTGATCTCCCTTTCTGACTGAGTTGTCCTGAGATGGAATCAAACTGAAATTGCATTTTTTTAATATGTGCCCTTAGTCCAGTACACTGTAATCTGAAGGTTATATGAATAGCTCCAGCATTTTAACTGTAACTTTTTCTGATTTGTTATTTTTTAAATTATTTTATTTCTTTAATATGGCAGAGGTATGGAATGACTGATAATACATCTAGCTGAGTAACGCCTCTGTCATCTTCCCTCCATTTTTGCAGCCACATAGATTAACGCTGATTTCTTACACAACACAGGCACTGCACAGCCCATGTGCCTGCCATACTGGCTATCAAACTGCAGATTCAGCTCTTCCCCACTGATGCGGCATGTATGGTTCTTGAGAATCTCCAAGAGATTGCAGTGAACAAGTAATCCCTAAGCTTCCCACACCAGCACCACACATTCCTGTCCCGTGTAGCTGTGAGTTTTTACCCTGCTCTCATGGCTCATTTTGGCTTTACTGGAGCCATATTAGATTTGGTTTTTATGCCTTGATTTTTGCCCAGCTTCCTGAAGGGATACTGGAAATGACACACTTACAGTAGCTCCTCGATGAGCTTGCAATAGGCAAGAGCTTCCATCAGCTTTTCCCCTCCAGCAGGACTAGGACTGTTCCCTGAAAGGCTAAAATAATCATGAAAGACTCTCAGTGACTGAACAAGAACCAGAACATATCAGCTTAAGATATTTCACTGTTTGCCTGGCTTGGGTCACTGCAACGATGGGCTACACGGGGACTGCAGTGGTGTGTCCAGAGACACAGGACACTAGAAAACGGGCCTGGGGATTTGCAGTCTTTTTGTCAAGTACTGAGTCACTTCTGCCCCTGCAGGTACTGGGGGGAAGGAGCAGTTTTCCCTCTCCCAGACAGAACTGGCAACTTCCTTTTCTTGTTCAAGTCATTTCCAGGTTTTCAATTTCGAAAAACTGCAAGGCATACCCCAGAGCTGAGCCTAACGAAGAGCTTGGTTGCTCTGGTTCTGTTCCCTTGGAGCAGGGGCAGTTTGAATTCATGTCTCTGAGAGCCTTGTCTAGAGACTGTGCCCTCACTTTGACAAATCCTCAATTTCACCTCTACTTCCACTAGTAAAAGAAAGCCACCACACCGGGAACCCTACACAGCCCAAGGAAAGGTGCTGTGTGGATCAGAGATTTGTATGATTCCCCATAAGTTTGTGGATTTACTTTCCAGAACACAACTGAGCCAGAGATCTCTCTGTTCAAACAGCTAGTGAAGGCCAGCAAATGCCCACCGCTGCCTCTGGGGGTGACGGCACGAGGACACGGCCGTAACCTTCACTCTCAGAGAGTCTCTGCACTGGCAGAAAAAGTCACTGCCAGGCCCCACTGTACACGGGGAGGGCAGGAAAGGGAACACCTTCCATTGGCGTGGTAGATTTTGTATCAGGTCTTCAATGACACTGAAAACCCTGGAAAGTGGAAAATTGTGTAAGTGAAGGTGGCACAGTGCTTTCTACACAGGCTTCCCCACAGGCCATAACTGAAATCGCTGCAAACAAAACAAAGGGGACTCACTCGATTCTCTTCAGGTTTTGCATTTCCAGCAGGACAGCAGCTAGATTTATCAGGCCTGGATCTCCAATTTTGTTGTGGCTTAAACTTTAAAGAGAAGAAAGGCAGTATTGTAAAAGAAAATGCTAAGCACCAGGCAAAGTATGAGATCTTATTTAATGTTTCCCATCTGCTGGATAACACCTCTGACCTTGGCCGCAGAATCAAAGAGCTGCTTGTCTCAACTATCTCATGAAAGACTAATAGCTGTTAATGAGGTTTTAAAAAAAATTGCAAAGAGCAATCAAAATCACTGGAGCTTGTTAATGGATGGGAAATTACTTCAGCCAGAATACCAAGACAGGAAACAGCCGGTTATTATTTTCCAAACTACTACAGCGGAGAATGGACAGAATCTGGCTAGAGAGAGGGGCAGAAAAGCAGAGCAAGCCTGGGGTTAGCTCTAGATTCAGATCTTCTCAGAGTGGGGAGGTGCTCAGTCCAAGGCTCTCCCAGGAGAGAAAGGGGCCTCTGGCCCTCTTCTGGATCCCAGGGCTTCCAGAGAAGATTTAAATCCAGAGGCTGTTTAATCCATTTTCTATGTGACTGCAGCAGAGTGGGGTGAGACCAAATTCTCCTCATCAATCAGTCTCTGATTTCCTCTAGCCCAAGGTACCTCATAGACGAGCATTTTGCAACCTCCCTGCCTTTGTTACAACATTGAGTAAACGCACGTCTGGGTCTCTCCAAATGCTGGCACTAGTGGTGACCTCTCTGCTGTGAGAGACTGCAAAGAAGGGAGAAGCTTACTTGATTTCCTCCATGTAGTGCATATTCCTCAAGGCTTCTGCGAGTCTGGAGCAACCATCATTCCCAATACTGTTATGGTTCAAGCTGGAAACAACATCCCCAGGAAAACGGACATTAAGCTAGTGTTATTCCATATCACAAGCCTGGCCGGAGGCGAGCGGCAGTCACATACTTACATAAGCCTTTTCAGAGACGGCATTTCACGAAGTCCCAGCACAAGCTTAGGAACTGCAGAGCCGCTGAGTTTCATGTGGCCCAGGCTAAAAGATGAAATAACACAGGAACAACTAACTACCCACAGGCAGTCGTGCAAGCACTCACAGCAGAGGAGAGCAGAACAAAAGTGGAAGAGAAGTGGGAGTGTATTATAGACAATGTGAACAGTTTTCAATTTTATTCTCTAGTGCAACTCTACTGGACGTGTTTGGATCCTAATAAAATACCAAGACAATCCCAAATCTCTGGAGCAAGAACCCAACTCTGCATGGAGTAAGGTGCCACTGCGACCACAAGATGGCAAAGCTCTCGCAAGAGCGACACACATGGTCCAGTGGCACTTCTTAACAGAAGGATGCCTTGCATGTGGGTGCCTGGAAAAGCCATCTCTGTGTGCAGGCCACCAGGTGATCCTTTAGGATTGAAATGCTGGCTCTGGGATTGCTGCACGGGGAACACTGCCTCTCAGCTGGGACATGATCCATGCAAAAAACAGCTACCAAAACACTTTCTTTCTCCACTGGACATTCCCTGCTATCTCTGTCTCTCTCACTTATTGTTTATTGCAAATAAGAAGGAATTGTTGTTTTTTTCCTATCTGAAGTCCTCCATCCATCAGGAGAACTACATCTGTCCACAGTACAGACAGTAGTGAGGCTACAGTTTAAGTAAAGCATCTAGAAAGACCTGGCAAACTCTGGACAGCTTCGTAACACTCACTTGAGCTCTTCAATGGCCTGGCAATTCTGCAAGCCCGTGATCAAGTAATCAATTCCAGCTGGCATAATACTGCTAGAGGTCAGCCTGCAAAACAGCAAGGATCAAATAAGAAGGTCAGGTCTCTGCATGCTGAGAAAGAGGAGTTTACCTCACTGACAGGCAAGCTGCCGCATCCCAAACCCCAGCCAGCATAGACACCAGGGACCAGTAAGTTTGGAGAGGTTTCCACATGTACAGGACTATGAGGATTAGGTAGTTCAGAGATGTTCACATGATGTACATGTACCAAACAACACAGTCTCTGCCTGGGTCAACCAACCCCCAGCACCTCACTGGGCAGAGATGCCCTTTATAAGCTTGCATCTCACAGGTGGTTGAAGAAGGCTGTGAGAAGGACTGAATGCTATTCATACCAAAAAAAGCTCCTTTACGCAGTAGGGTAGTATAAAAATACCTACACTGTAAACAAGAGCCAAGGTCTCAGTCTCAAATTGCTTTCACTTCAAAAAAGGGGCAGAGGAAATCACTTCAAAACAGGCAGATGGTGCCCCTATAATCACTTTCAGCATGAACTGCAGAGAGCTGTTGAGTTCACAACCTAGACATGTCTCAGGAGAGACTACAGAGCTCACGGCCATATTCCAGACAAAGAGTGTTTCAGAGAGGATCAGGGTGAGGCACAGGGTTGAGCAAACGATAAAGATGTGGAAAAGATCTCAGCTGGGGACATACCCAAACTTCTTCAGCTCTGGAAGAGGCAGCAAAATCCTGACTAGCATTTCTGCTTCATCATCGTGGAGCTCGACATGAGACCACCTGCAAGAACAGAACAACAGATCTGGGCTATGTCCACTGATGACGAAAGATCTGCACTGAGCCCACAACAAAAGCACAGCAGTGCTTTTGACACTGAAGAAGTGTCACGACGCTGACACTTGACAAGGTCCCATGGGAGTTCCCAGCCATGGCAAGACAGTACAGGTTATCTGGGCACAGGGGAGATATAGATGTCTTCAAAGGATACCCCAGGAAGCCACTAGGCCTATGAGTCTTTTCTATGTTCCATCCAAACACTCTAAGAAGGGGACCCAGAGGTTAGGGACTGGGACCTTGCACTGGCCTCTCCCCTGCCCTGCTGTGTGCTCTCCTGCACACACAAGGACAACCTACTCCCTTCCCCAAAAAAATCCTCTACAATGCCTGGCAACTCACCTCAATTCCTGAAGCTGAGCACATTTTTCACGAACCCTTCGGTAAAAGCAAGCTTGCTTGATTTCTGGCTTGTAGGGATTCAATCTGCGGAATACAAACATACAAGACGATGGTCAGTGATCAGCAGATGCCCACTGCAGCAACTGGTGCCCCTTAGGGCCAGGCTTGGGAACAAAGCAGAGTTTTGCAAGTGCCCTCCCTGGGCTCTTCTGCTATGTCCCATCTACACCACAGTTCAGTGGAGAGAAACATAGCCCTCCCCCAACTGCACAAGAAGACAGCTGCCGCCTTCTTCAGCTACACAAAGGGAAAAAGACACTAATGCTGTTCCCTCTCTACACGTTCACGCAGAAGCCAGTGTGCTGTAAGAGTCTTCAAAGTCCTCATGTCTCCTGAGTGCTCCTAGTCCTGCAGGGAAGGTAGGTAGATTTTTCTACTTCATTCAGGTCCAGTATGAGCCTGAAGGAGGGTGCCTGGAAGACACATGCACATGAATAATGTTCCTTCTGCATGTGTGGCACAGAGGCACTCTGAGACCGAACCGATGGAGGTCAGAGCCCCTGACACTCTGAAGATATTTTTCATCCCATGGTGAGTTTCAGAACAAGCAGAAAATAATGACAAATAGTCACTTTCTCACCTGCAGGTGACTGATTCCAGCTTCTCCAGGCAGTGTGGGAAACTTACACCTAATTGGAAGAGGGTTTTATCTTTACGTATCCTGGAAAGGTAGAGATCAGAGAACATCATAAATTTGTGAACCCTTGTGGAAGAGCAAATGCTATTTTCCAGACAAAAAATCAGGAGGACTGGATGGCACAGGACTATGCTGGTGGATGAATGCTAACCACCTATCTCTGAAGAATTTTGCAGTATTTAAATTAGTTCCAAAGACGGCCTAATCTGGGCACCCTTTCTCCCAAGGGAAACCAGGAATAGGGTCTCCTTTCCACTACACCTACTAAGGTGTGTGACCACAAACCTTCTATAAGCCCTTCTACCCGCCAGACATTTGGGGCAAACTTGTTTCAAGTTGGCTAATGGACAAATGCACCGAAGACAGAAAATAAAAAACAGAAGAGCAAATTAAAGTGCTGGCTTCAATCCCATTTCCTTGAAAGTATCAGGCTAAAAGAAAATATCTAAAAGATACCAGAACCTGAGGTGCTACTTACGTGATCTCAGTAATGTTTCCACAGGCCTGGACAGCCAGCTCGAGAAGGTTTGTGACGCTTTCTTTACATACCCATGGCTCTTCTACGCTGCAAAGCAGAATATAAGCAGCTCTGCTTTATTCACATGCATGGATCCATCTCCGCCTCTGTCAGCTGAGTGCTCTGCACTCCAATATACATGGAAAAGCTGCTTTGCTCATCAGAGTAACATCTACATAGGAAACGGGGTGCAAACTGGGAACAAATAGAGAAGCAGCCCGGCTTCCCTGCAGAGGAGAACACAAACATCAACTTCCCTCCCACCTGCCTACCACTGACAGCAATGCGCGGGAGCATGGCCCCACTTCACGAAGTGAAAAATTCATTACGCAGGTGAACTGTGGGATGCTCTGGCGAGGACACAGTAGGAATGTGTTCACCAGAATTAGCAGTCTTCTTTGTAAGGCAGGCAGACGTCTAGAGACACAGCTTTACATGATGATTAGTAGGAATCAAGGAGAGAAAACTGAAATACCAATAACTTAGAATCCCCATGGGAATTTCTCAGTCCAATGCAATCTGTCTTTGGAAGATTGCACTTTTGGTTTTGATGAAAGATCTTAGATGATCTTAGATGATCAGACCAGCCTTAGACTAGCATCTAAACCAGTACAGTGACACAGTACCTGATTTTCAGAGGACCCAGGTTTTTCCTCAGTGAATGCAAAAGTCTCTCCGCAGCTTGGACTGTCACGTTGTTATTTGAGGATCTAGAACCAAAGGCCATTGTAATGAACAGCTCACAAACGAGCCCAGCCAAATGGGTCCAAGGAGCTGTTAACTCACATGTACTCTGTCAGACCAGCGCACTTTTCCAGGAGCAAGCACAACTTTTCCAAGTGCTCTGGATGAAAGTTGCACTCTGCGAGTCTGAAAAGATGCAAAAGAGAATAATCTTAGTCCCTTACAAACAGTTCAGGCTTTCTGATGCAGAAATCTCAGGCATCACAACCTTTCCCCACAGAGAAAGAAGGATAGCACCGAAACCTTGCAGGGTTGCCTTGCAGGGCTTCAAAAAGATTGTGGCAACACTTCAAAAGCATCCATTGAGATGCTGATACAGCATATGTGTATGCTAATGGTGCAGTTTTTTGTGATAGGGACTGTAGGGACACCTACAGGTTCCTAGGTGAGGAACAGTCAGCGGGGATGCAGTGAGAGAGAGGGATGTGGGATTCTCCGTGACATGAGAAAGCTCTTCTCAGAAAGTGAATCAAAGGAAACTTATCATCTATGAGTGCAAAATATCACTGTACCAGGAGCTAGGGGGAACAAGAGGTTTTGTCTGCCTTGTCCCTAGAAAAAGGATCCCACCTTTGTCAAAGGAATCACAAAAAATATTTGTACCGTTACCTCAAAACCTTTCTTGGGTCACCTCTGCTTGTCAGCTTGATGATTAAAGTTGCTTTGGAGCACAAACTGCACAGAGAAGACATGTGAGTGTAAGATTTGAAGGGAAAATGACTTTTCTTCCCAGCAGTCAGAAATTAACAATGCATCAAACTGCACAAAGCAACACAGCACAGCAGTGACAGAGGTACCTGGCCCAGCTCACCTTTCCCTACAATAAATCAGACCAGGGAAATGCTTCAATAAGGTTTCACTAATGCTAAATTGTCACAAGGCAGCACTGGTGGCTGGAGAAACAATCCTGCCCTGCCCTGCTTCTGTCTGCCTCCTCCTGTCCCTGCACACTCTGCCAGGCTCTGGGGAGAGCTAAAAGAGGAGACTGATCTGCTTTAATATAGCCTTGCCAAAAGATTCACATTTAACTGCGGGAATGAATGGAAGTGACCCTGGTTAAATTTGGTTCACGACAGACCATCTACTCCACATGAACATAAACATCGATAACGGCAGATCTGCAGCACGGCCCAGCCTTGTGACTTGAATCCCTGAGAAAAAGCAGTTGATGCCAGTGCAACAAGCCCAGAACCCATGGGCTATTTTTGCCAGAGAGGAAAGTAGATAAAGACGCAAATCCAAGCAAAGAACACTGGAAGTTGCTTTCAACAGACTCACTCTGAAATCTCAAAATGTTGAAGGGAGTTAGGAACAGCATTTTTAGAGAGCAAATGCTGACTCCTGCACTGAAGAGGTTCATTTACAGATACATATATGACAACAATTAGTACAGCTGAGTACCTGTGTCTTTATACACAAAAATGACTTGGCCCTGTGGAACAACTGTTCTGCTAGCTTCCTCCTTGGCAGCTATGTTTGGCCAGTAGAAACAGACATGAACAAAAGCTTTGCATGCACTTATACATAAAGGTAGTTGAAAATGCGGCCCTCAGTATTACCTGAAGATCACAAGCTTCAGCATCAAGAGGAAAACGTGCAGGGAAAGTCAGGAATTAGTAAGAAGAAACACATACCTGACTTGAACTTCAGTAGTATTTCCAGATGTGGCAAAGGCATTTATGAGATGCAGAACTCCATCCTGAGAAATCCTATTACAGCTGAGACTGCACAGAAGAGAAGGACGTTTTTTCAGGTGTTAAGACTCTGGGTTGTCCCCAGGCTCCTCAGCCACAGAGGCAAAACTCAAATTGCCACCGAAGGCAGAACAGTTTGTGGGGTGCTGGGCCCCTTTGGACTGGGGTAAATGCACCAAACCGCTCCAAGAGACAGCACTGATGACTTGGGTGATACTTCTAGCTTGCCTCTTTGCACTACAGAGGCAGCCGACTGCTGGAGAGTCGTTTCCCCACCAGAAAGGGAAGAGGAGAGCTGGTGTAGGGCACAGCTAAGCTCACAGCACCTGTGGGCCTTGAGTTATTTAAAGAAGACAATGTACAGAGAAAAGTGATGAACTGAAAACTCAGGGGACTGGGTCAATTTCTGTCACACTGCTCTGGGCCTTGTTATCTCCTGCTGATGCTAATAGACTTTTACTTACTTCAGCAGGTTTTGGATCAGACTTTGAGTCACCCTGGCCTGGAGGTCTTGAGTTGCGCTCGTGGCTCACTCAGACCTTACCTCCTAAGGCAGGAGTGGGCAAGAAGCGTGATTTCAGGAGGGACTGGGTGAACACCTTTCTGCTAGGGTACCTCACATTCACAGCATGTTTTCTTACTTGAGGGAACAGGTAACAGGCAGTCGATGTAAGTGGTCCAAGAGGCACCTCAGGCCTTCATCTCCTAGCTGATTCCTGGAGAGACTGAAAGGCAGAAGAACAAGGTGGCCTACCAAAGCTCAGCCATTTAAGCAGCAATGCTCCTCTGAGAAGCTTTGAAGGAAAAAGTCAAACTTCCTGGACTTAAATCCCAGCTCTGCCATTAAAGGTCTATCTAAAACAAACTGCTGCCCTGCAAACCGACCTCATGTATAAGCTCCAGAGCAGGCTCAGATGAAGAGCTCTGAACACAAGCTCAGAGCAGAGCTCAGATCAAGCAACAAATGCCTCAAAACAGCCACAGAGTAAAAATCCCAAGGAAGTTTTCCCACCAGCTCAAGCCCTCTTAAAATATATATATAAAGGAGTTTTATGATTACCAATCAGGTTTTTTTCTAATGAAAAAAACGAACGTGTGTCTGAACGAGCACACATACGCGCGCAGACAGGCTGGGAAACCCCAGGCAATGCTGAACCATGCCAACCCAGCGCTCTCTCAGTGACTCCTGTTAAAGGTCATGGCAACAACCCAAGCCCCACTTACTCCACTTCTGCCGGCCACCCATGCTGCTCCAGGACTCTGCAGAGCTCATCTATCTGCCCCTGACCAATGGCACAGTCCGTCAGCCTGCGTATGAGACGGCAAGAGAGTTAAAACATGGCCAGCAACCAGGCTCAGCCTGTGCAGAGAGCGCTGCCCATCAGCAGGTGCATTTTGACAACAGTCTCTGTGCAACATTCCCTGAGATGAAAGCCCTTAGCTGCGCAAGTGTTTGATACTTCTCATAACACCTCCCTGAGGTTAGTAATGACAAACCCCATATTTTAAGTGGGAAATGGATCTTTTCACATTTTCTGTTATCTCCTTGGTGCCTAAATGGAGACATGTTACAGTTTTCTTTACACCCAGGAACCACCGTCCCCAGAGAGGCTGCAGACATATGTGACATACACATCACACTGATGCTCATATGGAGATTACCACACAGAATTTGAGGCGCACAATTCAAAAACACGTTGGCTAGGGCTCAGTTCAGCTGCTTGTGCAGCAGAATTTGGTGCCACTCAAGATGATCATGGATAGGCCAGTGGCCAAGAAAGGCACAGGCCTCTGCCATCACAATGCATCTCAAACGGTACTAAGCTGCACTTAGGCAGCTGAACTGAGCCCCAGAGCTCCAGCTACTAGCCCAAGCTCTTTGACTACCAGCCCATGAGTTCTTAATACAAAAGGGGATATGACTACCTGCACTAGTGTTTCAAACCTAATGAAAACAAGTGAATTATAATTAAGTGTCGTATGCCAGTACCTGCAGGATGTCTTTTGGCTTCGCGCGCTTGCTCCTAAATGCAAAAAAGCATTTTCACTTGACCTGAAGCAAACACAAAAGACAGCCCTTCAGCAATGCCCTTCAAAAATGACACGCTTTGTAGTCCTTTTAAAGCCGAGATGCTGGGCTCCAAACATTCCGAGTGTCTTACCGGACTTCTACCAGCCTGATCCGCTCACAGAGATTCATGGAGTTGATAAGTAAGACAGTGCAACACGGGGAAAATTTGTTGTTCTTAATACTGAAAAGGAGGAGAAAAAAAGAACAATGAAATTGTCTCCCAAGAAGAAAGGTTCCAATACACAGGGCCCAATTTTCCCATTGTTTACTTTGAGATGCAAAACGTTGGATCTGCCCCATTTAACTCAAGATCAGTAAGCACGGATCTCAAGTTTTGAGTACTGGCACCCAGCATTCCTTTAACTAAAGAAGAATCTCCCCTGGTCTCCTTTGACTAAAAACAGAGTACAGACCAAGGGTTTACACTGAACAACTCTTCTCCAGGGCTACTGGACTAGAGACACCCCAGACTGGAAGCAACCTCCTGAGTGAGCAAATTCAGTCTCTCGAGACACTGCAGCTCCTCCATCTTACATCTCACAAAATAGGGCTGAGCTCCTTCTGGGCTTTTTGTCCACATGGCGGGAGTGCCCTAGCCCCTGACAGCACCTCTGCAGCCTCAATTCCCAGCCTAAATGGCTGATATGCTGCCAGGAAACACTTTTGGTGTCACATGTGGCAGGATGGCAGATCCCTGCAGGGGCAGAGCTGTGAGATACTGACCACACGAACGGGTGGTGTGCTGTCACCATGTGTCAACCAACAAGTCCTACAGCTGTCATGGATGCAGGAAGTCATGTTCCATGGGACCTGCTAAGTCAGGAATATCGGGGATGCTGTGCCTCGGGTGGGTGTTTCTCCTCCTGTCCTTTTTCATTAAAGAAAAAAGGTTCAGTGCTGCTTTGGTTCTAGAAACAAGACAGGATTGGGAAAGAGTTTCTGCATTTTCCTTGCCTAGCTAGTTAATCTACAGTTACTGATTAATGCTCCTAAGGTATGCTGTGGTATTTGCACTTTCCAAATCCATATTTCATGGCAGCAATCAAAGCAGGGACCCCAAACATTACCTCAGTAGTGTCAGATGACAGAGGTGTGGCAGGAACCTCAGTAATCTCTCAATGCTCTGGTCACTCAAGGAATTTCCAGATAGACTGTAAAACACGGAAGGAAACAAATTCCAAGAGAAACTAGGACAATCTGCATGTATTTCTATAAAATCTACATGGATGTGCACACACACACACACATGCATGGGGGTGTTACAGGTAAGTTCTGAAAAAGGACATTTCCAGAAATGCCCTGAAAATTGGGTGAGATTTATTCCTGACCCTTGTGTTTTTCTACATCCTATCGCCAATTAACATTCCAGTTTTAAGAGTCTTAGTTTTCCATTACAGCAAGCGTATAAAATGATGCAACTGATGTATTTCCTGCATGCAATACAAATATTATGTTATTTTTATTTATCATTACTCCATTTCTGTTGTGAGCGGAATTCTTCTAAATTTCTTAGTGCCCAGCTCCTGTCTGGAGTGAGCAACTCTTCAGGAGTTTGGTTTACGGCTTTGTGGGCCAGGTGCTCTTGCTCTGGCTATACTACAAGCCAGGGTCTGCAGGAGTAGATGAAAATGCTCGTGTATAGCCATATGATTGAGGAAGACTATGAGAACACACACGTGTTCTGGGGTGCTTACACAAAGACATGGTAGACTTAGGAGAGGCAAACTCTGAAGCAGAGAGGGCAGTGAAAGGTGTGGGTTTATCTAAGCATCTGAGTGAAGTTTTGTGCGGGTTTTGTGAGAGAGGAGAGACCATTTACACTAACTGCTAACCTGAACACCAACTCTGTATCTGCAGGCTAGGGAGACAGACAGACAGACAAGGCAGGGCTGCCCAGTGCACAACACTTACTCAATTTCTGTCAGCTGGGGACATTGAGTCAGTATCTGGCACAGCCTGGTCACATCCTCAGGACCCACTGTGCAGTCGCTGAGACTGAAGCAAACAGAACACAGGAGCTAAACATTTCTCATGACCACAGTATGGCAACACTCTCTTCATATCCCAGAGCCTTATGTCTTAAGACGAGACGCATAGCAACCCTCTCGTTTCCACTACGTATATTTTGCTACCCACAATCTAGGGCTGAGAAGTCAAAACGTGTGACAACCAGAGGATTTCGCCAGCTCTGAGTTGATTCAAGAGAGCCACCCCACCAAAATACCATGTTACTGTGTGTGTTGCCTCATCATTGGTACTTAACTTGTCTCAGGAGACTGGACAGCATCTTTCCCTGCTCAGCACTGTCTCAGCTCTCCCAGAGCAAGGCTAGGAATGGTGCCACCTATGTCCTTCTCCAAGAAGGAAATCACAGAAACCTTCCCGGGTGACAAACTGGCAGGTCTCTATGGGACAAATGCAGTAGCCAGTCAGATCTGTATCTCATTATTTATGGGTAGAAGCTTCCTCTGCAGGAAAGCAAGACAATCCTCTTGAGTCCAGCCAAGCAAAAGACGCACTATTTATTTTCCCAAATAGCCCTGTTGCAGTGCACATCCCAAGTCTATCCAAAGAGGGTGTACTATTCACCCAGTCATCAGAGGGATATATTAGAGACGGACCTTTTCCAGAGATGCCTCATGTTGAATCAGTCATGATAGGATATTGGCAGTGGAAAGAAACAGCTGCTTCCCAAGAGAGCTGAGCCTGCCCCCAAAGGCTGTCAGGGCACACAACAGCTCTCTGAGGAGACACAGCTGGAGGGGACGGGTCTGTTCCTCACCTTATGCTACAGATACAGACCCCCACAGCCATCCCTCCCTACACTCCTGGGTGACAAAAGGAAGCTGGGTCTGGCATACCGAAAGCACAGTCCTTTTGCTTCGTGCTTGGGATGCGCCAGGAAACTACTTCTCCATCTGCTGGTACTTCTGACCCTAGGGAAAGAAGGTTTACCCCATGAGTTGCGCTGATGTTATTACCCCCATGTAGCTGGATCCCCACACTGCAGCTGGGGAAGAGGGTGAGGTGGTGGCAGTGGCCTCGTGCTCCAGTCTGCCTTTTCCCACCACCTGCTAGAATTAGGTTCACATCATCCCTGTAAGAAAAAGCGCCTTATCATCCCTCTTCCAGCCTCCAGAGAGTTCTGCAGCCACTCAGCATTTTGGGCGTTTGCTCTGCCCTGGCCCAACAGGCTCCATACCTGCCATCTGCTCCATACCCTCAAGCCACTGTGAATCAGCCATGAAACAGCTCACCCTGCTTCCACCACCCTGACCGGAGTTTGGAGCCAATAGCACTTTAATTGGCACACCTCAGGGACTCACACATCGCCATCTCTATAAGATGTCACAAGGAGGAGTCTGAAAGGCTTAGACAGATGAATGGGTATGATTTTACCTGATTCTTTCCCAAAAGGTTAGATGAACCACCTGTGTGTGTCCTAAGCTGTAACCAGAAAAGAACACAATTAGGACAGAGTTTGAAGATACATGCTCGTGTATCAGTCCTCAAAAACCATAGCTTGAGGTCCTAAATAGCAAAAAAATATGAAAAGTACTCCAGGCCATACCTGAGGTTCATTGTTTTAATGCGTTCCAGTGTAGATAAGGACTGAGCTAAGAAAAACACAGAGTTCAGGGAGATCTGGTTGTCATTAAGCCTACAGGAAGAAGAGATTAAATCAGCTGCTGCAAGCAAAACTACTAGCAATTTACACTGCGTCACCCACTAATAGGGATCCTTGTCCAACACTCTCAGAGACTGCTTCTTCTGCCTGTGTTTCCAACCACAGTTCTGCAAACACAACTCGCTCCGGTATTTTTTAAATTTGTCCTTTGCTTTTAGAGTTCAGAGAATCACAGAATAATTGAGGCTGGAAGGGACCTCTAGAGACGATCTAGTCAAACTCTCCTGCTCAGAGGAGGGTTAGACTAGAGCAGACTGCTCAAGACATCGTCCAGATGGGTTTTTAACATCTCCAAAGATGGAGATTCCAAAATCTCTCTGGGCAATCTGTTCTAGTGATGGATCATTCTCACCACACAAGTTTTTTCTTATGATTAAATGGAACTCCTTGTATTTCAAAACACCGATGCAAGGCAAAAACTCTTTGACTGTAAGCGCAGTTGTGGCAGTATAAACCCCATTCTAATTAAGATCATGCTCAGGTCTAATAGGTCTATCACAATGTCTAGTGTGACCATGGGCAGTGTGCTTGATGCTGAGGAAAAAAACCAGATAACAGCAGGGTGTTTTATTGCACTGATGTGAAGAGAAGCTGCAGACTGTCAGTAATTGCAACAGTCTTGGCTTGAGAACAGTTCAATTAATCAAAGAGGAACAATAAATATCTCTTTCAATAAAGCAAAACAGTGCTATACTCCTTAAGCCACAGTCCTGTACAATGCACTTGCAGTCGGAGTGCCAGGTAAAATACCCAGATAAACATAAGCCATCACTGCAGCTGAATTTAGACTTCACTGTTGAAACTGGAGCTCCCCAGCATTTACCTTCCAAAGACGCCCACCTCAGGAGAGGAAGGACTGCCCTCGCTCCTGGTGAGAAACTGGGAGAAGAAAAATTCAGTGGCCTGCTAAAGATCTCTGTTGGCCTGTTTTAGAAACCAGGTGCCACACCTGCACCTTCATGGAGACCACCTGTCTCCTTCATGGAGGACTGAGTACACCACCTCTCAGGCACCGAGCTCAATAAAGCTTCAAGTGGAGTCAATCTGTTCCGGACTAGAGGTGGGGACAGACCAGACAGCACAGTGCATCTACCCTCAACAGACACAGAATATAACTGCACTTCATCCTGAAGAGCCCTTCCCAAATGTGGACTGGGCTTCCACAACACCCGCAAAAACCCACCCATGAGTTAGAAACAGAAGCTACTCACTTGAGAGATCTTAACATTTTCAAATTCGGGAGGAACTGAAACAGCTGCAAAAGTCCTTCGTCTCTCAGATAATTATTCGATAGGCTAGGATTTAAAGAAAAGCATTTCATTTTCATAGGAAAAAAACCCCAATAGACACAATTAGCTGTTAATAACAAGAGTTCTGAAAGCACAACATGGGCACCCTAATCAAAACAACACATGCACTGCCCCTCTCCACTGATGACTAAAGCCTCCAGGGAAACCAGAGACTGGAATTAACCCACACAAGACAGCCAAAAACCTAGCTCAGGGCTCCTCCTTTTCTCATGTCCACCCAGTGATGCCTCTGGACTGACAGTGCTTTTTAATGCAGTTACCAGGGACCAGAAGTCCACAGCTCTGAGAAATTATCAATCTGGACAGGGCCAAAGGAGGAGCAACGGGTTAGTCCTGGAGAAGGCTATTAGGCTCTGATATTGGAGTCTAAGGATTACAGTGGGCTATGGACCATGTGAGATGAAGGGACATGATTGCTTAAGAAGAGCAAAGGCTAAAAATCTCTTCCACAGGCTGCGAGGCCTAAGCGAACAGCCAGCCCTTGGGTGGTGGTGCGTAGACTACATGCTTGTGCTGGTCCTTGTTCTGTCCTCAAAACCTAGACACGAGCATGTGTGCTGGCGAGCCTTCCCATCAGGGATGGGTCTGCTCATCTTTTGGTGTTAGCAAACAGGATGACTCCCCACACACAGCGCTAACAAAAGGAAGTGCTTTGGTGCTGAAGGTCCTTGCACACCATATGTGGGATCACCAGCAAAAACACAGACTACCACCTTCATTTTAGGTGGGATTCCTCATGCTCTGCAGCTTTGCTCTCAAATGGCCCAAAGGCAAAAATGACAGGACAAGGTTTTACAGCTTTCGTAATACTTGAAGTCAGGCTAAGTGGTCAAACAGCCTCTTTCCAGATTTATATCCTGCAACCTTTGCCCTAAGAGAGCACTAGAATTGTATGTCTCCTTGGCAAAGGAAATTAGCCCATGAAAAGCCATGCCTTTCATAAGGCTATGTCTCTACCACATTCTCCATACAACACACAAAAAAAGTGTCATTTCATCAATATCCCAAACAACTGCGGATAAAGACCGTAAGAGTTAAGAAGGACTCACTCCAGATCAGAGATGCTGCGACACTCCTTCAGGACTGCACACAGCTTCTCCAGGTCACTGGCTTGAAAACGACTGTCTGTCAGTCTAGGGGGAAAGAGAACACAATAGTCCAGGTCTGCAGGACTGCAAACAAGATTGTAAACTTCACTCCTTCAGAAAATCAGAGAATAAACAAGGAGATAATAATGAAATAAAAAATCCCCTTGAAATATCTTGCTTTTTTTTGGTCTGTAACAACAGATAATCTGTACTTTCAGCTTTTGTCTGCAAACAGAGAATAAAGAGATAAGGTAAAGAAAACGTGTGGCACAACAAGGTCAGAAGGCTTAAAGCACAACTTCTTCCTTCCTCACTGCAGCCTACAAAACAGACAGGTGCGCTCTGTGCTGGAGTCAGTGCATGATCCAAACATGTTTAGGATGTTTAACTTAGGATGCACTTCTCCAAATCAGTGAAGAACATCACAAGCACTGTCACCACCAGCTCCCGCAGCTCACACATGGGAGCTGATGCAGTAACCGCACAATCACCACGTTCTGTGGTTAAGACACAACCCACAATCTATTTTGACACCTGGAGAAGACCACAGACACTAACTACAGAGCTTCTATTGCTGCAAGCTGGGAATGTGAGCAGTGACAAACGTCTGACTGAAGGGGCCTTTAGCAGCTCTCTTGTGATTCACCGTTCAAACTTGGAGATGCAGGTTAGGTCAGCCATAGGATCCAGAGACAGTGTATGCATGAAATACAATGAAAATTTCCCATGGTACCTTATTTTTTGGGGGCCAGTAGGTGTCTGGTTTTCCTCTCCATATTGTTGATCATCAGTAGAGAATGCAGGCTCTTCCCTAGTAAGTGAGCATAAAACCAGACAAGGGTAAAACACTTACACTTTAGCGAGCTGGCAGGTCCCTGGGCTCTAGCCTGCACCCATGTCTTGCCAATAGCAAGTTCTTCTTTCTTTCAGGGATTAACCAAATAATGAAGCATGTAGGCAAGTGGGGAGAAAAGACAGATTCCTTATCTAAGCTACAGTTTGATGGAGAATTCAGCTTTTGTCTAAACATGTTTTGTGAAAAGAGTCCACGTCTCTGAAAAAAATGACTAATCATAAATAAATGGAAGATCCAAATCCTAAAATATCTGAGTTTAAAATGTCACCTGGTGCCTTAAAGGAGTCACAGATCATGTGTCTCAGGCTGTCACTCTCTTTCAAGCACAGCCACAACAACTGGGTTGCATCCCATGATAGCCCTGCTGTTCCTCCATGGCTAAGAGATGGGATGGAGGCGTGCTGTGGGCAATGCTATTTTACAGTGGGCTCAGTCCATGGAGAACAAGGGCATAAAGAAACGAACCTACAGCTCTAGGAGCAACCGGAAATTATTTCTCAAACAAAACATTTGGGTTAAGCTGGTTTGACCATAATTTTCTGAGGGGAAAAATAAAACTCCAAATTTATTTTGATTTAGGAGTACCATGATCCAGAATGCATAGTGTAATGAACTAGATGATTTTAAACATGCAGGGATCTGTGAATCTTTTTGGAATTCAGTTTGCAGGCATGGGGTTTACTTGTTTTTTTTACTGTTCACTGTTATCAGATAGCACAGTGCCATTAAACAGCCTGCTTTGGTCAGGATGCTGTGGGTTGAAATGTCGCCTAGAGACATAAAATGTACTCAAACACTACAGAAGGCAGTGGACAACTTCCAAAGCGGCTAAGAAAACCAGGAGAAAGTAATATATTTAGATTCAGAGGGGAGGAGGGGCACGAACTGCTTGAGATGAAGTGTTATCTTTGGTATCTAAACAGGATATAAGAACCACTTGTGCAGACACACTCTACCTCGGAGGAAGGGAAGCAAACTCTCTGTCTTCTGTAAACCTCAGGACTGCAGTCTCACGACAAAGGCTGTGAAGAAGAGAAGGAATCAATCAATGTCACACCTCGGTTATTTGCAGGACTTGTTGTTTTACAAATGCTTGATTTTGCTCTGCAAAACTCTTTGGTGACACCAATCACTTAAAACATTCCCAAAGCAAGCAAAAAATAATCTCCCATTAGTTTTAAATTCTGGTTGGATCAAACTGTGCAATATCAGATGACCCAGTTTCTCTGAACCATCAGAGAAAACGCAGACAAAATTGTTACACTTGAAATCCAAGGGGTTTCCAAGGAAAAATAATAGGAGGGGAACTTCCAGCTCCACTCCAGATGTCACCAGTTCTCATACTCCACAGAGACTTTCTCTCCAAAACTTCCCAGGGCAGAGAGCGGGAAAGAGTCTAAAACTTCCCCCAGGCATGAAAGGACACATAGTTCTGTACCTTCTCAAAATATCTGGCTCAGATAAAATCAATTTACAGAAAGATATTACCAAGTGTCAATGTTAGTAATCATCTTTGGATGCCCCTCACTACAAGAAAGACACCGAGGTGCTGGAGCATCTCCAGAGAAGGGCAACGGAGCTGGTGAGGGCTCTGGAGCACAAGTCTTGTGAGGAGCGGCTGAGGGAGCTGGGGGGGGTCAGCCTCTTCTCCCAAGGAACAGGCAATAAGACAAGAGGAAACAGCCTCAAGTTACACCAGGGGAGGTTTAGATTGGATATTAGGGAATATTTCTTCACAGAAGAGTTAGAGTTATCTTATCAAGCACTGGACCAGGCTGCCCAGGGCAGTGGTAGAGTCACCATCCCTGGAGGTATTTAAAAGATAGGCAGACGTGGTGCTGAGGGACATGGGTTAGTGGTAGACTTGGCAGTGTTGGGTTGCTGGTTGGACCTGATGATCTTAAAGGTCCCTTCCAACCTAGACAATTCCACGATTCTATGTTCTTCACCCACCCCACTTCTCAGGTGACTCAACAAAAATCTCAGAACCTAACTCTCAGACTTGTATATTGGGATTAACCTCAGGAATGATTCAAATCCTACATACCTGACTTGTACCTCCAGCATCTTCTGGCAGGTATTTACTGACTTCAACAGACTGCAAATGCCATTGACAGAGAGGCGGTTTTGACTGAGACTAAGAAAGACAAAAAAGGCAATTAGCTGGTGACTGATATCACACAGGACCGTCCCAATGGAAGCGGCAACCAGTGCACTGCACGTGTGAACCCATTTCACTTCAGAAGTGGCATGGTGGAAAACACATTGGACCACTGCTCCTGAGGAAGGGGTTTTAACGTAAGGACACTTCAGCACTTCAGATGCATTTAGACCCGTTTCCATGTGTGATGCTCTGAGTAAGTTACCAACTTCAGCCTGAACAGTCTCATCGTTCCTTAAGAGTGCTCAGAGCTGTTTCTGTAGTGCTGGTCTGGGTGAGGTCTTTGCCTCCTGGATCCCTGCTCAGCATCTCTATATGGTCCTTGCCAGGCTCAAGAAAAGAGGGCAATGCGCATTTGTACAAGGCAACACTTACTCCAGCTGGTTTGAAACTGATGTCCAAGGGAGGCTTTCCAGCAGGCAACTGCAGCCTTCATCTCCAAGCTTGTTACCTGATAAACTGAGGCATTTTCCAGTTACTGGGGACTGTTTTGAACAGTATAAAAAACAAAGCCTTCAAAATCTGCTTGCTTTCCCTTTCCTACAATTGCTTTTTTTGCCAGGACTGCTCTTCTGTCCCAGTTCAATCTTCCCTGCTTATCTCCGCATGAAGAAACTGCAGACAGCGTTTTATCCCTAGGACAACATGATTCATGCTTTAGCCTCAGAAACATCTTACTTTAGAAAACCTAAGTGGGAGTACAACACAAGAAACCAAATGAGCAAGTGTTTACTGTCCTCCCGGAAGGAAGGAAGACAGGCAGAAAACACTGGATGACAAAGATCTCCACATCCCAATTCAAATCAGTTGAGCTAGAAAACTGGGGTTTGAGGTGTAGCTAAATTCCTGACACAATCTGGACTGAACTGTCTTGCAACAGATATTCCCACATTTTCCAGGGCAGACAGGCTAGAAGGAGAGCTTTACAGCCAAATCCAGGTGGCCTCATATATACGCAAATAAGGAAAGGTAAGGATGATACTCATTGCAAGGTGCAGGTTATGAAATGGATCTCTTGCCTTCCTCTGCTCACTTCTCCCAACAGAGCTGGATGGCTTTAGAAGACAAAAGGGACAACAGAGAAGCAAATTCTGTCCCTTCACTGGCTCAGAGGATTTGCTGGAGGAGCTGTGCCTCTGAGACCACCCCATATTGCCTCCAGCGTGCAGCACTGCTTCTTTAGGAGGGTCTGCTCTATAACTGGCATCTCTAGTTACAGTCTCAGGGAGCCAGAGGCTGCAGTTGTCACAGAAATCAAAGATTGCTCAGCATTCATCTCCTGCTGTACCTCAGCAAAAATCCCTAACCAGGATTCCACTAGACATAACAGGGTGCTGGGACCCCTCCCTGGGGTCAGGCCCCATGTCTCACTGTCCTCTACATGTAACATCCCCTGCTCCCCACCACCCGCCTGCAGCCACTCAACAGGAAGGAAAGGAGGCACTTACTCCACTTCGGAGAGACATGGACAGCTCTGGAGAATGGCCACGATCTCCTTTGCATGTTGGGAAGACAGGCTGCAATGCTGCAAGCTGGGAACAGGAAAGGTTAATGAGCAGTGAGGGGACGGTGGGGCCCAGGCATTTCTGGTGTCTCTCTCCAAATGCGGGCACACAGAAGCAGCACCAAGAGAGGGAGGTTTTACTCCCTGCTCTGTCCCACCATTACTCTGTCTCTCTGTAGCCAGTGCTGCACAAGGAGTGCAGAGGGACGCACTTGCAGGATGCTCTGCAAGTGCAACACCTTCTGTGAGAGCCACCTGGCACCACCATCCAGGAGAAGGGGATGGATGCAAGTGTTCCTGTTGTGCAGAGCAGTGAGGGAAAGAGAAGGAGGTAAAGGAGGGACATTTCCCAGCTTTAACATGCCCACATAACATGCCTGAGCTCTATTTTGAGAAACCTACTACTCTCTTCCGGAACCCAGGCAAGAAAGAAAACTACATGGCTCACGCCTTTGGTAGTTATAAGAACATCTGGCAAGATGGGCATTATCAAGGGAACTCTGCCTCTCTAGGGTTGTAGAGCTCAACACACAAGAAATAAAGCCACTGGCTGGGCCAGGTGGGGATTTCTATTGTTATTTTTATTTACCAATTCAGGTTTTTTCCAAACTTTTTTGTATGTAGAAATATCCTCTGCCCTTAAGGACTAACATAGCTGCTATTTTTGTCCTTCCGTAGTACCCATCACCTGCAAATCACATTCACCCGCAGGAATGTCAATGCTTTCTCTTACCGTAACTTCGCAAATCTAGTTGGAGTTACATGTTCCTTATTCTCTTCCCATCTCAAGTCCAAAGACCTGCAAAAAAGCAAAACATTTGGCCTTTAATATGCCTTCACAAAATATGAGGACCTGGGAGCTTGTTAGTATTTTCTGGAAGTTTTCTGGAAGAAACCACGAGGTTTGTGTCCTGTCCAACCATTCCATGCAAGGTTAAGTGATTTTCAAGAGCCAGAAGAGCTCCACCAGGAAATGGGAGCAGAGGGGGTATCCACACAGGGTTTCAGTGTATATTTGAATCAAATAAGATGCAGGATGTTTTGCCTCCATGTGGGACTGTGCCACCACAGGAAGGGATAAACACATCCACCTGCGGCACGCTGCCTACAACAGCACAAGATGACTGTGGCTTCCAGATAGGAGCAGTTTCTAGCTGACTCAGGGCCAGGCTGAGCCAGTTTACACATGCATGGAAAATACTGTGAGGTCCCTCAAGGACTGCACAACACAGAGAAAAGTGAGTTCCCTATCAAGGAAAAACATTGTTTTGTAGTTTCTTAATTAGGGTCAAATCCATCCTTCCTTCAAAAGTATGCACAAGCAGGGAGAGTAAAGGAGCCAGCCAGAGAAGGAGCAAAGGCTTTTCCTTCGTTTATCCTCACATTCAACTGTCCATTGGCTTCAGCATCAGCAGTTTTGCAATAGGAACACAGCACCTCAAGCTTACACAGGCAGTAAGAGGTTACCTTTCTGGAATTGGCTGGTAGGTCTGTCCAAAGACCAGCTTTCTCCTTGCTCAGGTGGATCCAGCTCTGCCAGATGCAAGGGCAGAGACAACCAGTTCTGTTGCTGGAGTGGTTTATAGTGACACCAAGCTGATGGTTTGAATCAGCATAACTTTGAATATATTATAACCCCAAGTTCAGTTTCTCACCTTGGAACTTTCCCAGATGAGCCAGAAAAATATATCATCACCGTGTCCCCCCTGAAAAAGAGATCCAAGCCAATGTTAGGGCACAGGTGGAAGGATGCCATTTCTTTAGTAGAGGTGCTCCGTAAGGACCAATGCTTGGATGCTAAATAGGGCCTTGACATCTTCCATGCTAGTATATTGCCACAGGTGAGCAATTGAGCAATCATGTGGCTAAAGGGCAGCAGGACACCCCGCACGTTGAACCAGGGCTGTGACACAGACAAAAGTAACACAGTTAAGAAGACTGGGCTTCGATTTTTTTTGCAAGACCAGCAGTTTGTTGGAAAGACGTTCAGCAGAAACTCCATTCCAGCAAGAAAAATAAGAAAAAGCTGTATGCAATTTGACATCCCTGGAGTTACACCAAGGATTAATTTGGCCTGTTAAACTTACAACCATAAGACCTAGGATTTAATAATTCTACCCTTTCTTCTCTGTCATTCTGGCCCTATAAAAAAACCAAACCCTGTAATTTAAAGGAACATAGAGCTAGAGCTACTTAAATCCACACCTTTTCAGTAAACTTAGCTGATTTATAGCAAATTTACACTAGCTGGTAAAGAATATCCCCGTTGATATATCACAGAGCTTATAAGCAACTTGAAATAGTTTTATATAAGATGAAATATTACACCCTGCAAATCAATTTACAGACCAAGGATAAAATGACCAATTAAAAAAATACAAAGAGAAAGTCCATAATATGATGAGTTCAAACTTTGTTTCACACAGAAACCAAAAAGGATTTAAATTAATTTTTGTTGACTTTGATTAGCCAACAATTAAGCTGTGAAACAGCGTCCATTTAAAAAGTCAGCATCTAAAGAGACAACATCTTTGTTTTTGTAAGAGCTCTCATGCATTGATACCTGACATGCAGTTCAGTAGCGTTTTGACACACGATGACTTCCTTTGCCAAAATGAGAACAGTGTTCAAGGAAAGACCGTTGTTGCTCAGACTGTGAACATGAGGAAGAACATAACCTCAGCTGCTGGACCCAACAGCAAACTCTTTTGTTAGGCAAATGCCCTCTGCTTCACACCCAAACACCTTGATGCAGCCATTCCCCTAGTTAGGGGATTTCTCCAAAACTTCAGAATTTTGCATTTAGGACCCATCAAAAGCATTATCAGACCATAGTTCTTCTCTGCAAGCTATAGCTCCTACGAATTTAGAATCAGAGATACTTCCTCTGTGGGCAACAGAAGAACCATTAAGTGTTTTTCAGTTATGTAGGGAATGTACTTTATACCTGTATGATTACACAAGCAGCCCACAGTGCAGTTAAAGTCTTGCTATAACAAATCCAACTTAAATATGGCATATTAAAGTCATGTGGTCCAAACCCTCACATTTAAAACATCCCCAAAACCACGATACTAGCAACCAACCTCTAAGGATTTATTCTTTAATTGCATGTTTATTCTGTTTCATTACTTGTTGAACCTCATTAAATATGAAACATAAGGTCTTGCTTCTACAAATCCTCTGCTTGTTCTCAGGGCCACAGAGCACCCTTCCCGCGGGCCTCAAAGGAATCATCCACGGCACCATCACTGTGTGTGAAGGAATGAGGCTTACAAATTGCACTGGCTTCCTACCTATGCCATATGATAACCTGCTTCACTGAGGACATGCTGGCATGTCCCACAAGCTGTTATCCAATGTGCCCAGGAAAGCAGAGGAGCAGGTACATTCACCCATTCCTCCCTCTTTCCAGCATGCTTTTGAACACTTCTAATCATGCTGCAAAGCCAGTAATTAATTCTGGGATGGGGTCCAGCAATAGCTGCAGGTGTTTTGCAGCTGCTTGCGACCAGGGGTATGTGGAAGAACTTTAAAGGCTGAGTCATTGTCTTGTAACCGGGGTGGGCAGGCAATGCTGTGGCTTCGCCTTCCTGCAGGGGCAGCATAGTTTTGTGGGCTACCCCTCTCCTGCAATGCAAACTACACTGACACTCCCAACACTCACAGCAGCTCTGCTCTGCATTCCCTGCTGCTTCTTAAACTGTCCCTGCTAGCTTTTCAAAGGCTTTAAATCGCTTCACAAATCAGACTGGTTCTCTCCACCTAAAAAGTTGTTGGGAGTTATCCTAGCAGTCGCTCCCTCTCATTCAGCACTGTGCTGTTACAGGAGTGTTAGAAGGAGGAACACAGGAGAAGAGGGCTAACAAAAGGCTAGGAAAACAGGGATGGAGCCATCCTGTCTTATGCAGAGGTGAGACATCTCAATCTGAGCCTGACCAAGGGGAAGAGAGGTGAGGAGGCAGAAGAGGAAAAAGTCATGGCAGGCAACAAGTTGAGCACGTGCATTGTAATTCCTGGAGCGGTGTCAGTGGTGCCAGGAGTCCCTTGAGATTATTTTAAAACACCTGGGTAAGACTCAGCCTCACAGTTCTGTCTCAAACTAAGCCAGGTCTCCAGCACAGCCCTGCCTGCACTTAAATGCCTGTGCCCTAGCTTAGTGATCACACGTCCCCCACTGGCATCTCTAAGAGCGAGTGTCACCATTTACAGAGACATCCAGCAACTGTGCTCTGGTTAGGATTTAAACTCTCTCTGATGCTACGTGTGGATTCATAGTGGCTACCATTTTTAATATGTTTAAGCCATTTTTACTCACTCTATTTTCTTCAGCTTTTCCATTCTGGAAAACAGGACCAGCACCCTCTTCACTTCTGGATCCCGTATCCGATTGTCCTGCAAGCTGCACACAGATTGATTCTCATTAGTACCCCAAGCCCCCAAGGAATGAGTGGCTGATTTGAGGGTCACTGCCACAACACACTCACTTTATTTCCTCAAGCTGGAGGCACTGTGACAAAGCCTGGACCAAGTTAGTCATCCCCTCAGCTGTGATGCTCCCACCTGTCAACCTGGAAAAAGAAAGAATCATTCAAACCAAGCAGAGGGAGGATCAGCATCCCGTGCAGCGCATGGCAAGCCTGTCCCAGATGTGTGCCTGCGCTACATGCCCAGCACACCAACACAGAGAGGAGGTGGCCTGACTCTGCCACCAACTTTAAACTCCTTTCCAATGGGCAATGCAATACTCTTCTTGATACCAGCATAAAACAAGAGCCACACGTATCCATGCTGCTCTGCAAAGCACTGCGTTATCCTCTACACAGAGCTGCACAGAGCAGATCAGCCTTGAGTGAGCAGATGTAATTAAACTGCAAGACAGAAACAGGACAGATAGAGAGAAGTGTCTGACATTACAAGCAAAGACTTACTCTAATTTCTTCAGGCTCCCCATCCCTCGTAAGCTCTTTGAAAGAGCAGCAGCAAAGTCATCGCCGTATCTCCTACTACGAAAGCTAAAACATGAAGAAAAGGGAAAAAACATAAACACACCAAAAACTGAAATAAGCCAGCCCACAGAGCAGGTTAATACATGATTTTAAAAAAAACACTGAATTTCTTTCTTAACAGCCATTGTATCATGCTCTTTTTTTGCAGCATCTTTATCTTTTCAAACATCTGTTTAAAAACAAAAAAAACACAACAAACAAACAAACAAACCCCAAACACTAAACTTGCACATCAACTGCAAATACCTCAAGAAAAAGCTTCTGTCTTTTGGTACAGTGACACCATGTATAAGTGCTGCCACAGGTGAAGAGTCAGCCCTATTTGCATGTCCCACCAGAGTCAGGACACTGGAGGCTCACTCATGAGACAAGGCCAGGTTACACAGGGGCAAACTGAACTCACACAAACTGAGGTGTCTAACAGTTCCCCTGTGATGAGCTGCTGAGTTACGAGAGAGTTCGTTTCAGGCCTGATACTTTAAATTTGGATGGCAGAGTAGTCAGAGTTGTCCAAAATATAAAAAGACACGAGGTTTGTAGGGAAAGGAGATGGTGGTGTTGGAAAAAACAAACAAACAGGTAAGCTTTCAGGCACACAAGCTCTCCTTTGAATCCGTTGCAGGATGTACTGATTATGGGATGGACTGGTACAAAGCCCCCTGGGTTGCATGTCTCCCACAGCATGTTTGGGGGCCATGACAACAGAAACACATCTACGGCCCTGTTGCCCCAAGTGCCTCTGCCACCTTCCCCTAAACCAGAGGGAGTCAGGAACAAGCTGCACAGTTGCAGTGGCATGACAGATGTGGCCCAGAGTCATTAGGAACATGCCTGAGGCGATGCTTCTTCTTTAGACAGGTTCTGCACAAGCAACACGCAGCTGGAACGCTTGGGGTTCCACTACTACCCTTTGCCCGCCCTTCCAAGAGACAAGTACTCAGAGGCTTCTAGCCTGTGGACCAAAACTGAAAGCAGGCAAGGACTTGAGTGTGTATGAGCTGAGGAAGACCCCTCAAAAATCCCCTGTTCCATTCTCCTAATGCAAGGGAACAGCCTGACCACCCTTGGGCATCTTCCCAAGCCACTCTTTGAAAACAGAGGACTCTGTGTGCTGCCCTGCGCCTGCATTAGCAGTTCAGCATCAGGATGTATCATCAGAAAGCTTTTCTAACAGTAAATTAAATGGTATTCCTATTGGAGGCAGAGAACAATCGATTACTGTCCTTTTTACAATGATATCAATATCCAGGAATAGCAGTTTTCACATCTCTGTTAATGCTCCTCTGCTTCACAGCAGACAACACCATTCCCTTCAGGTCAAGGTAATTCTCACCCTGGCTGCTCCCCATCTTCTCCACATTAGCAAACTACGCATATCCCTCTGAGTCATTCATAGAAATACAGAATGAGACCCATCCCACAGCAGGACCCAAGAGATCCTCCTTGAAATGTCCTTCCAGTATTACAGCAAAGCAATGATAGAGAGCATGTTAGAGTGCTGTTGTCATCTCCTGTTCATCTGGTTTATGGTGACTTCACTAAGATCACAATTAGAATTCTCATTTGCTTGAAGGATTTGCTCTGCCTCTGTAGTGGCAAGAAATACCTATCATTTTCTCTCTTATCTACTATACTAACTACCCTGTTGTTCGTTTTAGTCAAAACAAAGAAACAAACGAACAAAAACCAGCCAGAAGGGATTTATCATCTTAATATCCTTCAATCACTCATAAGTTCCTTATTTCATAAATCTCTTTGGTATCAGAATTACATTGCCCAGATCAGAACTTGCCCTTCCAACCCCTTAGCCATTCTCTCCACCCACCAGCTCATACCACTCAGTGTGTTTACCTCAAGTGTTCTACATTTCTACAGCCAGCCAGAACCTCCAAACAGTCAATGTCCATGAGACATCCTGCAAAATCCAAACGAGTCAAATCCTGGCCCGAGTTTATGACAAAAACCAAAGCCGACATGTCCAGAGGTGTCAGTCTAAAGTTTTTAAACTCATACTTGAAATTCAGCAGGCTCCCAATGTGCTGGGCTAGTTTGAGGTCTTGTGTTTCAAACGTGCAGTGGCAGAGCTCAATGACCTTAGGCCCTGTCAGATGAGTGGCTGCTAGTTTCTTGAGAGACTGCAGGATTGTGTCCTGCTTATCCCGTACCCAAGCTTCATCTTGTTCAGCTAGCAGCATGAGAAACGTCCTACATTCTTTCGATGACAAGCCTGAGAGAAAGATGTGAAAACTCTCCATGAACTCAGTCTTTGCCTCATTCTTTAAAGTCCACTTTGACTTCAACGAGAACTTCTTCTTCAGGTAGTTCTTGTCCACCCTCTTACTTATCATGAGACACAGTGCTGCAAAAAACTCCTGCAAGCTCAAGTGCACAAAGGCATAGCCAGCCTCTGGGCGAGTGCCACTCGTCTTCACCTCAAAGACAGTCAACAGTCCATGTAAGGAAGCAAATTCCTTCACGTGCTCTGGAATATCACCAACATAAAATACAAGTTTCTTATCTTCCAGGCCTTTCAGCGCAAGATCACACAGACCCAAAATGGCCTTCTTGTTACAGTTTAGCTGAGTCTCCTCACCACCTGCACACTCTCCCTGCTGTTTGTTTATGAAGATGAGAAGCATTTTGATATAAAATTGTGTCATAGTCTGAGGAAGCTCCACACTCTTCTGATGTTTAAGGAGCAAATACTCCAAACAGATGCACACAACATAACACAGAGCAGGGATGAGGCACATGCTGAGGAGCTTGGTGTTGTTCTTCAGGTGAGCAATGGCTTGTTCTTTGAATGAATGCTGATGAAAATAGTGGCTGACGTATTCCTCAACCCTCTCATGGTCAAACCCCCAAATTTCTGCTAGCAGATCTACTGTGTTTAATAAGAAGTCGGGTAGCCTCTTAGGTCGGCTGGTGACCAACACTGTGCAACCAGGTAGCAGCTTCCCATGACAGAGGTCTGCAAAGAGCTCAGATATGGACATACAGGAGGTAAGAGCTGGGCCTCTCTTAGAAGAGGATGACCCGTCCATGTTAGCTGCAAACTCATCCAGCCCATCAAAGATGATTAGTGTACGCCAGGCATTTTCCAGGAGGTGCTGGAACACTGCATCAGGGCTGTCTTCTGGCTGAAGGAATAGGTCAAACAAAAGCTCCTTCAGAGTCAATTTTCTTTTTAGTAAATTGAGCTGCCGAAACTCAAACAGGAAAGTGAAGAGAAACTGAGGTAGGACACCTTCTGCCCATTTCTGACAGATCCTGTGCATTAGCATGGTCTTGCCTGTACCTGGTTTACCAAACAAAAAGATCACCTTTGTTGCACCCGATGGGATCACGCTACAAAACAAATCTGACACTTTCACAGCTGTATCTGCACATTCTTCTGGTTCAGGAGCGCTTGCCACATCTTCTCGGGGTTTATCTGTTTTCTCCTTTAAGCGGGAGGCTTTGCTCTGCCGAATAACAAGGTTGACAAAGGCCTGGTTGAAAGCCAGTGGCTGTGTTTGTTCCTCTGCTGCTGCTTCTGCTGCTCTCCTGCTTCCATATCTCTGGCGGATATAATTAACGAGGAGATGCCGGTATTTTTCAGCTGAATCTGAGAGAGAAGACAACAGAGTGAGTATGGGGGTGAAAAAGTTAGTTCTGAGCTGTGCCAGATCCAAACTACTCGCACTTATACACAGAAAAACAATGTCCCTGATGAGAGGCTGCTCCACAGAGCGAGGCAGAGATGACAAATTTTGAACACAGGAAACATAACCCATAATTCTCCCTATTTTTGCACAGGGGCCAAAGAAGAAGAAAATTCAGGGAAAAGGTGAAACAGCTTTATATAGAAACTAAATCTCATTATCTCTTTAAGATGAGAACTAGGTATTGGTGTATTATGCATATAATTCCCTGTTCACTAGTTCCCTGCTCACCTATGCTGGCCTTGTGCCACCCTTGCTCAGCTGTCTGCACTTTGGAACAGACATATCTTTTGCTTTGAGAATCTGAGATCCCTGATCTCAGAAGCACCTCTTTCTTGAAGAGAGAACAGTGGTGATAATTCAGGGCACTCAGCACCTTCTGAAAAACCCTATCATCACTGCTGTTGAGTTTGCTGAGTTTTGTCAGTGGATAAGACCTGGTCTCCTGGGAGCACCTCCTCAAGAACTTTCCTGTGTGCAACGTTTCAGTTAAAAACTGGCTTCAGCCCAGCTCCCCCACCAGACACTGAGCAGTACTGGACTGTGGGGACTGTAAGGCTAAAAGCAGTCAGAAAGGGTAGAGAAGGGCAGATGATGAAGGAAAGGATGTGGACACTGGTATTAGCAGCCTGCAGGTCTGCTCAGGCTACCCTGTCTTTCCTGGAATTACTCTGCCTCAACTTTGTCATCACTCTTCTATTCAGTTACTCCTCTACTTCAGGGTGAGCTGAAATCATAAGAGTTTTTTATCTGCCAGAGAAACTGTGGAGCCTTTAGTGGGTTTTAAATTGTCAGTATGTCTCCTGATTTGGTTAAAAAAGAAGCAAACAAACAAATACAGGGCTGACCCACAGCTGAATGCTTTACTGGCATATCACACTTTAAGGGAGTCCTTAGCCTATGCCATCTGCAGGCCTTCTCCTCAGGTAGATTTAAAATATCTCTGAAATGGAAATGGATGTTTCATGTTATTTGCCAGGTCCAATTGTCTGTATATTTTATGACCTGTTGCATTAAAAGTTTATGCAGCTACTAAACAAAAGTTTCCCTCGATGCGTGAGGTTGATTTCTTGGGTGTTTCTGCAAAGAAGTCAAACAGGTCCTTCCTCAGAGGAAAGCACACCACCACTCCACTTCTGGAACATCTGCGTACCTAGTCGTGGCTGTTTAACATCCTTATCACTCACAGAGCTGCTGCAATGGCGACGCTGAGCAAACCCTGAAAATTGAAAAGACAGAAACAAGTCAAAAGAGCATTCTGAATGGCAGCTTATTAGAGCTGGGCAAGACTCTCCAGCAAAGGATTTGTGGTGCTGAAGAGGCAAAATCAGAGAAAAAACTATTCGCAAACTTAGGCTAGGTTTACAGAACTGCTTTTGCAAATGCTAAAGTAAAGGCAGAGGTGCATTTAGCTCTAAAAAGACAGCTTGGGCTGGTCCTCATGAGGCTAATCCATCCTCTTGTCCCACTCCAAGTATGCGACAGCTCTCAGGAGTGACCTAGGGGTCTGGGCTGGTTTAAAGACCTTCAGTAATGGAGCTCCCTGAACTTCCCCAGGCAATTCATTCCAACACTTCTGTTTCACAGAATCATAGAATGTGTTGGGTTGGAAGGGGCCTCTAAAGGCCATCTAGTCCAACCCCCCTGCAGTGAGCAGGGACATCTTCAACTAGATCAGGTTGCTCAGAGCCTCATCCAGCCTGGCCTTGAATGTCTCCAGGGACGGGGCCTCCACCCCCTCTCTGGGCAACCTGGGCCAGTGTCTCACCACCCTCAGTATAATGAACTTCTTCCTAATGTCTCATCTAACCCTGCCCTGCTCTAGTTTAAAACCATTGCCCCTCGTCCTATCACTACACGCCCTTGCCAACAGCCCCTCCCCAGCTTTCCTGTAGGCCCCCTTTAGGGACTGGAAGGCTGCTGTAAGGTCTCCCTGGAGCCTTCTCTTCTCCTGGCTGAACAACCCCAACTCTCTCCGCCTGTCTTCACAGGAGAGGTGCTCCAGCCCTCGGATCATCTTCATGGCCCTCCTCTGGACTCTCTCCAACAGGTCCATGTCCTTCTTGTGCTGAGGGCTCCAGAGCTGGACACAGTACTCCAGGTGGGGTCTCACGAGAGCAGAGCAGAGGGGCAGAATCACCTCTCTGGATCTGCTGGCCACGCTTCTTTTGATGCAGCGCAGGATGTGATTGGCCTTCTGGGCTGCAAGTGCACACTGTTGCATCATGTCCAGCTTTTCATCCACCAGTTCATTTATACAGATTTTCCTAGTGGATAACATCAATCTTGCCTGCCACAGTGTGATTTGCTACCTCCCTGTTCCATCCACTTGAGTGTTTTTGGAGAGAAATCAAGCAGATCTTTCCTCCTCCTTGGGAAACATGATCAGCTACAAGGATTCAACATTTATCTAATAGTGGAACGTGATTTTGCACTTCACAGAACTGTTAATATCCAAATCTTACTGTTCTCAGCCAACAGCAGCTGGGACATCAGGAACAGTGAAGTACAAGCTGCTGGTGGAAGCCTGGCTTTGAAAATCTTTGCAGGATTTTTAAATCCTGAATTTTAAAAGACATGTTTTGCAAGAAATGCGTTAGGTCTAGCAAATGATGCTCAGATTCTTTTGCTCAATCCCCTCATTTGCTTAGAAGCACAGCGCGAAGTAAGTAGTGCCAGAACCTTAGCGAAAAACTATTGTTAACAGCCTGCCAAAAAGCATCCTAGGAAATGACCCTACTGGCAGCACAACTGCTGGAAGGCAAAAAAATGAGCCATGTGCAATTCTGGGTTTGGAGGAGCATACAGAAGTAGAGAGAGGATTAAGGGCTACAGAAAGCCTGATCAAAGACTCACACCAGAAGCACTGCAAAGTTATGTAGGGCATGCAGGAAGTGGTTCTGTATATGAAAGAAGCCTGGAAGACTTGAGACAGACATAGACCAAATAGCAGTACCACATATCCCAGCTACACACTGTAGCAAAGTCCACAGCCCAATTTATTTCACTTGTTCTCCTCTCCTCCTCAGTATTTAAGTCCACCCAAAGCAGGATAAGCCCATGTGATGGACCTGAAAGAAAGCAGGAGCAGGAAATATCAATGACTAGACATATCGCAGCTCCACAGAAAGTTTTCTTGTGAGTGAAGCCAGCTGTCAGGTCAGCCTCCAGGAGCTCAGCTGGCCAGGGAGTACTGCGTGAAGGAGCTACATATACTGCTGTGACAAGCTGCTCTGCATTTTCCGGGACTGACCACAACCACCTCTACTGGTGAGTCTTTTTGTAGGCTGGGCGATGCATCTGCCTTGCTTGGAACACAGGAACTGCTCTGTTTACCCTGGGAAATAGGACAGGGAATAGCTATTTCTGTATATAAACAGCCCACAGATTCCCAGGGTTGTTCATTAATTCCCTGTCTATTTATGGTGCACTCTCAGATGGAGAAAATGGGCAGAGCTGAGAGGCACGAGTCTTTCTTAACTGGTCCAAGTAACTTTCAGCACTATTTTCAAATGTCTATTCCATCAGCAACTGATAAGATCTACTACCTACTCACTAGGGCGGCACAGCAGCTAGCAGCAGCAGTCTGCCTGCAGAACAGAAAGGTCACGTTTGTTTTCAAGATCTGAAAACTGCACATGACACATGAGATACAGCATTTGCAGTGCCGTAACTCAGAAGCAGTCTCTGAGTGAAAAGCAGAGGCCAAAGTGTCTCTGTGACAATACGAACAGCTGGAATCGCAAAGGGTAGGGTAGGAGCTACGATTTAAAACGGTTAACACCAGCAGAGATGGGAAAGGCAGGGAGCGCTCACTGCTCAGGGAGTGTGGTGCTGAAAGCCTGCTTCTGTCTGGCCAGGAGCAGGGAATGCAAACAACAGATGCAAACACACAATTTACAAAGTACCGAGGGAACTAGCAAACCTCAACAAGAAGCAGAGCCAGCTCTGTAAAAGGTCCTGTTTTTCCTTCAACTCATCTGCTTTTCACCAATGGGCAATCAAGCACCAAACCCATTCCCTGCCACCAACATTAAGCACCTCTACTGAACAAGGCCTGTACTTTGCTCTCTGCACTGCCAGGGTCCCGGCCCAGTGACTCCTTTACACTGCAGCCTGCAGAACACAAGGCTTCATTTCCTGCTGCTCCATTTTCCCCCAGCACACATTCCAGGACACAGCAAACTGACAGCAGCTTTCTGCGATAATCCGGATTCCTTCTGCCACTTCCTCCACCATTTATCCTCTCACAAAGCTGGATGCTAGAATTACATTCTTTCTTTCTGCTGTGATGCTCTTCACATGGGGAGGGCCTCAGTTGGTGTTTTGCTTTTTCTGGAAACTAAATACCTGGTGTCTAAGAAGGCAACTCAGAATTTAGCAGCCTCCAGTTGTTCCAGCAGCTGCTACATGAGGGCCCAGGGACACCGCTCAGTGGTGGCAGATAACTTCAGTATTTTCACATTGCACCAAAGGCTTCTGATGGACATTCGGGTGACAGATGCCACTGCAAAGTGCCAGAGGAAGAGGAGGGATCTTGAAAACAAATCCCTCATTTCATGATCTGCACCGAGTAGGAAGGCCTCAGACCCAAATTCAACCCTGGAGAAAGCCCTAGAACTACTACTACCCATTCTTTTAAGCTCCAATTCTGACACTTCTAAAACGATTTCTGCTGGATCAACTCCCAAATAGTCTGTCTGCTCCTCCTTTAAAAGCCACACCAACTTCCTCCACCTACCAGTGAGCCAATCACAGTAAAAGCACAAAAAGTGGGGATTTTGCAGAGTGGGTGGGAGATTCCCTTGGCTAGAGAAACTAAAACAAGCGAGTTACTTAGCAAAGTCAAGGCCAACAAGGCTTTTTGGAAATTCAGGGAGAGAAAATGAAACAGGAGAGGTTCATCTGGAAAGCACCAAGGACAGAAAAATCAAACTTGAAGTTGCAGTGGCTTCCCCTCACCTTGCCAGCGCTGTGGCCAATACGTGGGACATTTGTAACCCTGCCCAGCCCAACAGCGGAGAAGATAAATTCCAAGAGCACAGCACCGCAGAGTCTGTTCCAGCCTTACCTTTCGGCACAGACGACCGGGCCCTCACATCTGTGCATGCTTCTTGTTTCTGGCTTAAGTTACCTAAAGAAGTTGGATTGGAAACGAAATACAGTTACTGAGAGCGTCCTGCTCTTGAAATCTGGGGTGCAGCTGGCCAAAGTCAAAGGGCAAGCAGCTCACAACAGTGGTACAAACCAAGACTCGGCATAAGGGCTGATGCAAAACAGCCAGCTTTCAGGCTCCCCATCAGGCCTTTTCCTTTCAGATAGCTCTACAATTCAGTTAACTTCTGCTTTAAAGGGAGGACTGAAACAACTTTTCTTTATTATACAAACTCAGAGCGTGGGTGGCTTTGGCTGATCGAAAACCACACCGTGGTTTTAGAGTAGAGAAGCCCTACTCTTCCCTATTCTTGCAAAGGAGGTGCTTCTGTGATTAAACCGTTGTCAGAGTCAGTTAACAGACCAGTTAAGGGCCTTTTCTGACTCACTGCATGGCTCGAGCTGCCACAAAACCCCACTCAGCACAGCTAGCCCCACAGACAACATTCACAGAGCTTCAGACGGAGATCCTGACCAGGCCAAACAGGAGTCTGCACACCATCAGGACTCTTCTGTTCAGATAAACTCATGCCCAACAGCATCGCTCTCCAAAAATCACACGGGAAGCCTTCATACGTTAATTCCTCTCACGGTCATTTCCAGCATTTCCCAGCTGGGAGTGCTGGCCAGGAGCCTGGTATTTGTAGCTCCAGCATCAGCATGAAGCAAGAACAAGGATCCAAATGGGCACATGTGCTGCACCACGGCCTCACACAAAACCCATTCAACAGCTCAAATATCCCGACTCTTGCTCTGTGTGCCATGTAAAGCAAAGTAAGCCAGTTCTGGTGCTGGAAGACTTGATCCCACTATTTCTCCACTACTCATCCCAAACACTGCTTGTGCTACCACTCAGGCTGGTTGGAGCCCGCATCAGTTCTCCAGTCGCGCTACCCATGCAGACATAAACTCTTTTCCCTAGAGTCACTTCAGCTAAAATAATCTAATTGTTAATCTTGCCTAACCTAAAATTGCTTCGGTGCTCTAAAGTGTGGTCCTCCTCCAAACCAGCAACTCCTGCCCACACCCTCGGGACAGCCCCTGCAATCACACAGCTATGCAGAGGGTCAGGGTTAACTGAAAGCCACCCCTAGAGCAAAACCAAAAGCAATTCATCTTCAGAAAGATCGATGATGCTAAACTGTTAATACCACAGTTAAACCAGCATAAGTCAACTCCAAAAACTTAAGAGATGTCTTCTTGTATGATAATGCCACAGCATTAAAAGGCAGAAATCTGTTTCAGCTTCAGTCCTGAAGGAAAGCCCCCATCAGTCCTTGTTCCCTGCTGCTTGTCTGGTCTTTCCCCCGTTTATCTCTGCAAAAGTAACTGCCGCAGCTGTTGATTACTAAGGCATGCATCTGTCCAAATGATACAAGTAACGACAAGTTACCAAAAGCAGGATGTGAAAGACAGTACCCACTGAGAAGGGCTCATTGGGTAAGACTCTTAAGAGAAAAGAACTAATAACCAGACCCAGGCTTTCATAAAAGAGAGTGCATGCACACTGTGTGTACAGTCTACAATTTAACATGCAGTGTATTGACCGCACTCTTTATGGCTCGCATGACTTTCTCTAAAGCCACTGCCTCCAACTGCTAATATTTTCCTGTGGTGTGAGAATATTTTAAGACTTCTGTATTTCTTGCCTTTCTGGACCAGGAAAATAAAAAATAGCATGGAACAAAAAGGTAATACTTTTTCTTCTTCAAATAAATCTATGAAAAATTTCATCACAGCTTTAATTGGTTTTGGCTTTTTATGTCTAATTTTTTTTACGTCGACTTACATTTCTAAGCCAAAAGTTGTGTTTCCAAGAAAAAAACACCACAAGAAATTTCAGCAGTTTCAAAACCTTCCTTCAAGAAATCTGGAAGAGAAAACTTGTAAAAATAAACTTTCTCACCAAGAAACATGGACTGAAGCTAAATTTTCTGATTAAGAAAATCATTGCCATCAAGAAACTCCTGAACTACTATTGCATCAATGTTTTCCTCTCTCACAGCTATCATGATGCTCTCCGCTCTCACAAAAGCAATCGGGAATCCCTACAGCACAGCACACCAGCACACCTTTCCCCCCCACATTTCAAACAGACTTAATTAGTGTCTCAATACCACTATTTTTTCTCTGGGCAAAGTGACTTTGGTCTTGGAGATACTTTCAATTCAGGAATCCAGATGATATGACCACACAGGTTTCCATCCTCAAATCGGGCCAATTCTTATTTAAGGAGCCAAGAAAGTGCCCATCAACACCAGCAAGGCGTAGCACAACTGGTGAAAAAGCACATCTGAAAATGTGAACTATTGCTGTTTGGTTGCAATAACTATTTTTGGAGGGACTGATCTTATTCCAGAGATTACAGTGAAAGACAGGGTGAATCAAAAGGAAAGTCAGATAATTTTTTAAAACAAGTGGCTTGGTTAAAAAGGCTTGTAGCTGCCTGGACACCACAGAGAGGACTGCCACCTCTCACTGACTGCTCAAGTGAGGGCACTGGTGGTGTCACTGCCCAGAGTCATCTTTTGGCTATGGGGGGGCCAAGGCGCTGGCTGTATTTGGAGACAGTCAGAGGAATCTGGCCTGAAGTCCGTTACCTTCTCCCGCAGAGCTTATGAGCAGTATCTCCAGATCCAGGGGGAGGTCGCACTCCATACAGAGGTACTGTGCAAACTGTTTCCAGGTGGCAGGGCCAGCCTTCTCCAGCAAGTCAAGAAGCACTGAGACTTTTTCTCTGTGGTCAGTGATGCCATCCAGGCCCTTCAGGGCCACCACTGGGAGGAAGCACTGGGAAGTCGTGAGCAGCCAGCCGGGACGGTGACTGAGGAACTCCACTAGCTGGGGGCGGGCGCTTGCTATGGCTGCTTGCAGGTCTAGATCATCATTCTGAAATGGAGGCTAGAGGGACGAAACCAGAAAGGGTAGCAATGGGCACAGGAGTGAGAGATGTTCACCCCGACAGCCCTGCTGTCGAGCAGCCAGCACAGCCCTTGATGACTTGACCTGCTTTTCTACCCCTTGGTCCAACCCAGCATTTCTTATCTGCCTTACTCTCACCATGCCGTGTGGCAAATCCCAGCTTAGCCATTACGTGGTGCAAGGACCACAGTGCTTGTCTGCACAGCGCCTCATGCAGCAGTGCTGCAAGCGACAGGAGCAAACAGCAGGAGTCAGTCTCTCTGGCGTCAGCCAGGGAGAAGCTCTGTGGACATCTGTACCACTGCAGTGGCCATCTGCAAAATATAACATCTTGGACAGCTTTCACATGTAGCATGACCTCTGGGAAGGCATAGGACTCTAAGAGCAAGACATTTCCCTGCACAAAGGGCTCAGGCAGCTGTTCTTGCAGCTCATTTTGTGGGTATGAACAACTTATTTCTGCTTTGGTGACAATGTCACCCTCCACTTCCACTTCCTTCCCATAGCAAAGCCATGCACATACAGTCTCCTACCTGCATTGTTGTGTGATCAGCCTCCTCTCAGCTGTCAAATGCAAAGGTGGCTTCTGCTCCATACCCTGACGAAGAACTGATCTGCCAGCAGCAGTACGTCAGCACACAGTGACACTCCAACGCATGGTGCAAGTCCATATGCAGTTGCCTCACTCGGTGCAGATGCCTAGCAATAACAACAGGGCAGGATGTAGATATGAAAGGGCATGGGCAATTACATGGGTCCCAGATCTAGAAGCTCTGTCTTTGATCCTGGGGTCTGCTGTGGAGCTTTTCATCTCTAGGTAGCAACCTAAACTCAAACCAGCAATGACCACAAATTTTGGACATTTGAGGATCCACTACTGGTGTGATGAAAATGTGTGACTGAGCCTTGTGCCCTAAGATGCAAGTGAAGAAGCAGCAGCTTGCTCAAGTCAGGCTGTCAGTCACACCAGAAAAACTGTGAAATGCTGATCCTCTGAGGTTACACCGCTCTCACAAAAGAGTTTCAGTTGCTGGAAAACACCACCAGTGCCAGTGCAGCCCCCCTGCTTCTCAGCAGAGATGGCAAAGGGAACTGTTTCTGGCTAGTGTCCATCTGGCTGCTGCAAAGCAATAACCACCCTGCACGCCTCCAAACATCCTGCAGCAGGACCTCAGCCCAGGTTACAGCAGCATCAGGACTGTGCCACTGTGCTATCCCCAGCAGACAGCTGCCAACGCTGATTTGAAAGTCAGCTTCAACTACAACTACCATCGCCATGTCTGCAGAAAGGCTGAGAAATAGAAACCACAGGGAGCAGCCTCCATGCTCCATCCCCCCACCAATTACCCATCTTGCGTTTAGAGAGAACAGTCCTTCCAGGTCCGAGACTGCTGCTGCACCTCAAATACTGTGTTCAGTTTTGGGCCCCTCACTACAGGAAAGGCATTGAGGTGCTGGAGCATCTCCAGAGAAGGGCAACGGAGCTGGTGAGGGCTCTGGAGCACAAGTCTTGTGAGGAGCGGCTGAGGGAGCTGGGGGTGTTCAGCCTGGAGAAAAGGAGGCTGAGGGGAGACCTTCTCGCTCTCTGCAACTCCCTGAAAGGAGGGGGTAGAGAGGGGGGGACTGGTCTCTTCTCCCAGGGAACAG
>VYZM01007333.1:17420-30173 GCA_013398915.1 Dromas ardeola
ACCACAGTTATCAGGTACAATAAATGCAACTTCATCTCAAGAAGCATGTGTAAGCACTGTTATGTGCAGACCCCATGCTGTAAATTAAAATGTACACAGGCTCGGTATTCTGGACAAATAAAAATGTTTAAATGAATAGCTATCAGACAAGAGGTGAACCACAAGAAGTTCAACATATGTAGACCACAATGTACACCAGAACTAGTAAGAGCTAGTTACAGACAGTGGCTTAGTCATATACTTAGTCCCGTGTTTTACAGTAACCTGACAATTTTTTTGTGTCTTGGCATTTGCTGCATACTGTTAATATTTGAATTACTGTACATTCAAGTAGGTGGAATACATACTTCCAGGGGAATTCCATTATAACTTACCATAAATGAATCTTACCACCTACTATACCATTAAATTCCCCTTGTGCCTACAGATTAGTTCGCTCCAAATATTTAACTCGTTTCTTACTAAAGCATTTGAACACTGAAATGGTACATTTTCTAAAACTTGATAAGCACCTACAAGGAATTCGCTTCAGAAGAATCAGTCTTATTCTTGCATTTTTAATTCATGATGACTGTACTCATGTGCTTCTGTTTTTATTAGGATATTTTGTAAGTTATTAATAATTTGTATACCTTCCCTGGTTAAATAAAGGATTAAGAATTAAAATCTCAACTTTATGAAAAACATTCTAATTTAAGCATCACAGTATTAAAACGTTTGAAGAACAACTTGCATAAACAATATATTTATATCCAAATAATATGCCCCACAGCACAATTTCTTATTTGAATATCTTGACATTTCATCTTCATTTTTTGGTATGGAGGCAAAAAAACCAAGGGACAATTTGTGTTTATTGATTAAAAATATATTCACCCAGTCCTTGCTAGAGAACGCTCAGGATGGATTCCTTCAACTAGTTCAAAACCAGCCTTCCCTGTTTGGCATAAGCACAGATCTTGACTAATTGTGGTTTAAGAGATTAACACAGCAATGAAAACAGTAAAAGCTATTCTCAGCAGACTTCATTTCTCCTGAAAGGGGTCAGATTGAGATACGAAGTAATGCAATCTGAAAAGGAGCCACACAAGCCCCCTGCACACCATTCTGGCAATATTCATCAGCTCTAGAGGCACTACGCCTACCAGTAATTAAGAGCTAAATATTCTGACTCTGACAGGAACATCTGTTTAAGCCACCTTCAAATTTCTGTCTTGTGACCATTTTTCTTTCCACCAGAAGCTGGACTAAAGCTAAAGGTATATTGTATATTAAGAAATACCTGTGAAAGAAGGAGCAAAGAGGAACAGAGTAAAAGTAAAAGACAAGGAATAAAGGACTTAGAGGAACTGAGAACAGTAACAACATAAGGAATATCCAACAGAAGGATATTCCCAAGAGGATATCATCATCAGGAAAAGCCTCAGAGAAGAAAATGACAAGGTAAAGAATAGATGGGTCCAAGCTGGAACATTTGGACTCACGTGCAAATGAAGCTAGTTGAAAGCATATGGCTCTGCAATTATTACTATCGGGAAACAAAACAGTTTTGAGTTCAGATGAGGATGACATTAAAGCTTTCTGCTATGTTATGACAGTTCCATAATTCACTGCAATATCACAAGCCTATCAAACAAGTCCTCAGTTTCAAAAGGTGAATTCTTGGTACGCCCAATACATGAATTAGGATTCAAGGAATGAAATCTTTTCAATATGAGATACAAGGTGGCTGTGACCACTTTCTGAATTAGCATTTTTAAATTCAAGACTTAAATGCTGCTGAATGCGAATAGCACTTCAAAATCCTTTCTTCCTTCTGTCTCCACCTATCTGGAGTCAGAACTCGATTCACAAGAAAAGCAAGTTGGATCCTGCAAACATTTACTATTTAGAGTGTTTGGTGTTTACAGCTGGATCAATGAAACGCAGCAGTCAGCCCTCTGATCAGCCTGAATACCCACACCTACAGACACACAAATGCACTTAACTTCAAAGCAGCGATTGCAGCGTATGTGACTACATGCAGGGTTCCACTTCAGTATATGGTTACATACATCACACTTTAAATTCATGCTTATTTGCACATGCCTAAAAAGACATGGACCAAATGCAGTTTAACGACTTGAACTCCACACATGACTGAAATCCAATTCAGTGAAATCATTGTAGCTTAGGCTCCTTCATACATGACAGAATCATAACAGCTCCAGCTGCTAAAAGGGAGAAATTTTCCTGCCTTCCTATAGCATTCTCCACTTATCCTACCTCTTTCAAGCACAGAAACCCTTCATGGAGCCTACGTTATTCAATAGAAAGCCAGAAAAATGACCATGTTTGGTTGGTTGGGGGTGTGTGTGCGTGTGGTTGTCGTGTTTTGTTTTTTTTTGTTGTTGGGTTTTTTTCTTTCCCCTGGGACAGTTTACTGACATTTTAATGACTTAAATCAAATCATGGAGTATTCCAGCAAGCAAAGCTGGACAAGGTACTTAGTGAGAAGAAGTCGGCAGGAAGATAGGAGCAAGAAGATGGGGGACGGTATGACTCCCTTTTTCAGCAGCAGTGAGCTGTCAAGTCTGTTCACCCCTTGTTAAGAACCATGCAGACAGTAGGCAGTTATTTAGCAATTTTTCTTTTACTTTTGGAAAGCACCCAACCAGTTAAGTCACATTCAAGATGCTTAAGTACTCACAACAGAAACCAGCACCTGCACAAGATAAGAATCACCTCGCCACCACCTTTGTAAGTTCTGTGGAAAGTACATGTGTACACAGAAGCAGCTCTGCTCAGACTTTCTGGCTCTTCTCAAATAAATTGAATGAAACTGATTTTACACATATTTGTGAACAAACAATTCAAGTCAATGTTGTAGTTAGAGAAAGAAATAGAAATTTCTTTTTTCAGGGGAGACTTAAGGAGGCATTCTGAACATTTGCTTTAAGCAACATACTTTCCCTCTAGTTAATGCAAAGAAACACAGTCCTCCATAGGGCAACTCCGAACAGGAATCTGGGAGAGGTGCTCTGAATTGCTGGTAGAGGAAGCTTTACTTTCTGAAGAAGCCTAGGAAAGAACTATTTAAAAAAGGAACCCGAAATTGAATATATCCTACAACCCATTTTCCAACATGAAAGTCATTTAAACACCAAAAATTCTCAGTCATTCCTATTCATTCCTAAAATGATAAAATAGAATACGACATATATGTACACAGCATAAGTATCTTTAAAAAAAAAAACACAAAGAATTTTAATGATTTTTTTCTTTTCAGAGCTTCTAGGGAACATCAGCACTGTTATCATATAATTCCTCAAAGTGCCTAAAACAGCATGTTGTACTTCTTACAAGCATAAATGAAGCGCGGCCTAGGAGAGCTATTATACCTCTAGTATAAAGCAATCACCTTTTAACTGCGCACTTGCATGCTTTAAGTCTCACAGACAGATAAAGGTTGTTTTGTCTTTTTTGAATGGTTTTATGATGACTAAGAGACAAGAATTTCTCCTACTCTTCCAAAAACAAAAGCAAAGCCTATAATTTATTATAAGTAAAAAACACATGATAAATTCACATCACAAAAAAAATGACATTAAAATACCTGTGTGCATGTTTACCCTCCTACTTCCTAGATAATAGAAGAAATGAAATGAAACCTCACAAAGAGAATATAGATTTTATCCAGAAGAACTCAACTGTGACAATTCCTTTTCTTTCTGCTTACATTGAGATTGTAAATTTTTTTCCTCAGTAAAAAAAACCCCAAATGTAAGAGTTTTGAGTGCAGGTCAAGTTCAGGGAGGTACTCCCAAATGTCACGTTTACCCAATTATTCTCAGGAGGCCAACTGAAATGGGAACCTCACCACAGCTACCTACAAACAACTTTTTAGTTCTAGTCCTACTATAAACTAACTGTAAACTGGTGAGTGAACAAGTAATATAATCCTGCTTTATACTAAAAAAAACCCAACACAATAATATTACGGAATCATAGAATGGTTTCAGTTGGAAGGGCCTTTAAAGATCATCTAGTTCCAAACCCCCCGCCATGGGCAGGGACACCTCCCACTAGACCAGGTTGCTCCAAGCCTCATCCAGCCTGGCCTTGAACACCTCCAGGGATGGGGCCTCCACAGCTTCTCTGAGCAACCTATGCCAGTGCCTCCTCACCCTCAGAGTAAAGAATTTTCTCCTAATATCTAATCTAAATCTCCCCTCTTTCAGTTTAAAACCATTACCCCTCGTCCTATCTCTACACTCCCCGATAAGAATTCCTCCCCATCTCTCCTGTAGGCCCCCTTTAAGTACTGGAAGGCTGCCATAAAGATACAGACAGGCTACCCGATATCTGTATGTTTAGGAAGCGTGATCCCACAAAATCCAAAAAGGAAATTACTACATTACATTATCTCTTCGCAATTTGGTGGGACTTTTTTCCCCAGACAAATAAAGACTAAAACAGTACATCCAGATTTTGATGCGTGCTTTCCTAAAGGACAGCTGTAAATACATGGATTTGACCCAGGCATACCCTAATTTAATTTGTTCTTTTTCACAAGTAGTGATACTTACTGCTGCTTCTGTAGAGTGCATTCCTCTACGTTTAAACAAAGAATAAGGCCTTCAGTCAACCCAAATTTGCCCTACTGCTTCAAAATATCCACTGCTGAGGAGGAAGATATAAAATAATTAACAGAGAATAAACAATGGTTCTGAAGTCCTTAAATTGCTCGGGAGTTGTTCTGAACCTATACTTTTTCCTAAAAGAGTGAGCAAGAAACCCCCCCATATTTTAACTATACCAGGAATGACTTCCTCTCTTCTACTCTGGCCCAACCTGAAAACAGAAAGTTTGGATAAACATAAGGGAACTATTACCTCTTCTTTCACCTCTTCCTCCTCCAAATGATTTATATCATTGGCATTCTCTGTATAACCAGCTAATAAAAGCTTCCCCACAGGTCTAAATCTGCATGTAGAATATATCCTTTCCTACAGCCAAAAGCAAAGAAATGTTGCAAAAAAAAAATTTCTCCAAACACATTCCTGAAACTTTTGCAGAGTAAAAATAGTTGGAAATATGGCAAACCCGTCCCTCTCAAAGTTCTCTTCTCCTCTTCAAGCAAATCAAAACCATTGGAGGAGTGTGACCCATAAAGAAAAATAGCACCTATTTGTCCTTAGCAATATAGTAAAATTTACTGTATTGACAGCATGAGAAGGCAGCTAGTTAATATTTGAACATCTGAATCCGAATTTACCTTTCTGTCATAAAAAAGCACAGGCACCTTTTTTATCATGAGAATGACAGGTAATAAATCACATTTAATATCAGACTGGAAAAAAAAGGATCTGTGGTGGTCTAGGACACTAAGCCTACTGAAACATCCTACACATTCAGGTGTGTTGTAGATCATCCAGGCGTGAATGACCATACATATTCAGGTATGCTGTAGAACATAAAACATGCAAATCCAAATATTTAATTATATGTAATATTATGTAAATCATAAAATATTTAATTATGCGTAAAATAATTAGTTTACAAAAATAAAAGGGATCACAGACCAACTGACTTAAATTGCATATACTTAAAAGCGTTTCCATGTGCCATTACCTTTAAACACGTATAAGGTCAGATCAACACTAACTAGAAATATGGGTGTGACCCCATAAACACTTTCCAAGTGCAGAAGAGCGAGGCCACACATGGGAATTCAGCAGACACAAGACACCACACTTGCATCAAAAAGCAGCAACTCTACAGCCTCTTTTGAATAGAAGAATTGTAACATGTCCAAAATTAACTTTTTTTGACAAGAGACTTAACAGACTGCTGAATTAAACCAACGCCCCAGTTGCAAGAAGACCAAATATGCAGCAGAATTTATTCAGGAAATATGTCTGGAACACTGGCTCTAGTGCCTCTAACAGTATAACCTATCTTCAGACACATGTTTGCAAAGTAGCTCTGCTGCACATGGGCTTTTCCTCTTCAATTCAATTAAGTCTTGAGGGAAAGAATTGATTTTTAGCCTATTACTAACAACTTGAGTAAATACTCTCAGTGTCTTCATTATTTTACCAGATTTTAAATGGCAACATCAAACCCTGCCCTTCACCCTGCTACCAACAGCCGTAAACAAGCACAAGTAATAGGAGTTTGGTTCACCTCTTATTTGGCAAGCTCAATGCAGAACTACTATTTCCATCAAACACTATCTCTCTAACCACGCTGCAATGTGGGGAAGAGAGGCATGTTGACATCTCTCTCTGAAGCTGCGTGACTCAACATCTCTGCCATGACCCCAGACACTAACTACACCACGTTCTCCCTGTGTGGTTCAACAAAACTGTGACGTGCCTATGGCAGGTGACTTCAATCTTCCACCCTCCTCCTGTGCAAACACACACAGTCTGTAGTTTCATTATTAATGTTTGCTTTCATTTTAAAGGTTTACTAGGATTTATTTTGCATGCTATCTTGTTTCACCGATACCGTGCTCAGCTTTTGATAGCAACATTTGCTGTACCAATAAAATAAATCCCACTAAATGACTATCATAACACAATAATGGTCGAAATAATATATGCCTGAGTACAGGCAAGTAGATTGATTATCACAGACAGCCTAGAAGGCACGAAAACAACATTATTAATCATAACTTTAACAAGGAAAAATACCCAAGCCTACAGTCCAAGTAGAAAAGAACTAATTCTTGAGAATTAAATGTTAGTTGGCAGCACTAGCTGCCAAAAGTAAGCTGTTCATTTGTAGTGGTCAAACTATACTTCAAAATTACACAACTGACCAATGAAATTAGGATTCAGGTACTCCCGTATCATCACTCCAGCTCACAATAGGACATATTTTTCTTTCTGCAAACAAAGCCTTGTTCCAGTCACAGCGTGGGACTGATCCATGTTATTGTTTGCACAGTCTGATAGTATAGCTAAAGCATTTTAAGCAGACAACCCCAAATCCACACACTAATGCCATTGCAGTTTGCATTTTTGGATAACCATTTACATTGATAAAATGAAAAAAAACTTTAGTTAATAACTTCTGACCATCTGACAACAATCTGAAATATAACACTAGCCCTTTGTCCCAGGGTTGGGGTGGCCCAGGTCCTACAGGTCTTACTGCTGTGCTTTGCGTGCCCTGCTCATTCACTGAAGAGGGAGCAGGGCAGAGCAGTCCGTCTCCTGCCTGCTGCCCACTGCCAGCAGAGGGGAGAGGGGGGTAAGGCATCAGAGCCTGGAGTCAGGAGCAGACAGGAGAGAAGCAGAGAACAGCCACACTCGCACACTGTCCCCTACCAACCATACCTTGCTGACAGAGTGACAGACCAGCAGCCTAAGCAGCAGCCCTTAACCTCTTGTTCTAATCCAAGATTCACAATGAACACAACTGTAGTCCTTGGAAACATCCATAAATGAGATTTATCCATAAATGAGGGTTAAAATCAAAACAAAACCTATGTGCATTATCTTAACATCTTACCATTTTGACAGAATTTCCTGAATGTTGGAGCTCTTGATACCTGACACCCTTGAAATACCACATTTAAAGCAAAAGCCACATTCAGCAGATTTGTATGCCTCAGGTGATTGCATGGTAGTTGCTGAGACTCTTCATTCCTCCCAGGTGAGCGGCAAACACATGAGTACTGTCAACTAAAGTCATGTGATGGCCTAAATTCATTGACTTGATGGTCTCCAGCTTGTTCTCGTTAATTGATGAGACAACTGCAGCTGCAAACTAAAAGGGATTTTGGGGAAAAAAAACCCTATCACATAGCTTTACCCAAGCCAGTGCACAGAAGTGTGAATTGTCTCCCTCTATGGTGCCTCTGTTCTGTGCACGAATCTCATGAAGCTTACACAAACACCAAAAATCAAACGTAATTGTTTCAAAAGATAACTTAAAAAAACCCCAAGAAATCAGAAAATTATGCTTGTGTTCTTTCACAGCACAGTTTTCTTCAATACTAACAGGAATGTAAAAGCAACTATGAATAGGACTGTGGTGAACAAGAAAATCGCATCAATATGTACACTTCCTTGTTCTACCATCATATTAACTTTGCAAAGTAAAGCTATCAGAAGGGAAGTATAACTCTTACATTGCTCAAATCAACACTGGCAGCTGGCATGTTGAAAGCCAGCATAAGGGCGTGTGTGCAGTAAACACCATGAAATATTTTTTTAGTTTTATCTATGTTTTTTAGAAGAACTTAAATTAAGTCTACTACTACAGTCTCAAATGTTCAAAATGCAGGTCTCCTACCCTCAACAAAAGAAGGCAGCAAGGAGGTATTTGTAAGACCTTGAGAGATTTTTGGCTTCTTTTTAAATCTTGGTAGCCCAGATTTTAAATCTTTTAGGAACTCCTAGATTACACGTGCAAATCTCCTATGCAAAAAATAAAATAGATTTTATTTAAGAAAGAGGAAAAAGTGCCCAAGATTTTCATGTAAGTACTTTCTCATGGGAGTAGGGCTTTAGAAACATCAAACATCACAAGAATTGGCAATGCTCTAGGCAGGCATCTCAGCAAAACTGTCAGGAAACTATTTTCTTGCCTGGTTTGTAAGTGATTCATATATAAAAGTTCCTTCAAATGAGTAAAACTGCAGAGTGGTTGGGACATAAAGCATATCTCAGTTTTAATCTCAAATTCTTAAGACTCACATCTGATAACAAAACCCACTCTGCACTAAGTTGCTTATACAAATATGTAGCAATTCGCACGCTTGCATCTGGCATCAGAATCTTCCCCAGAACCGCTGATTAACTTACACATCTCATCCTTCAGGAAAAACAAAAGAAATCCATCATTTTATTTAAACTCTACTAAGCACAGAACAATATGCAACTAAAACACAGTATGTTCTAAACCACAATAAATTTAAATAGAGAGGTGACAGCTCCTCCTAGACATAGTGCCTAAGCTGCAGATAGTCGTCCTGACCCAATTACAGCTCTTAGCAGGCACAGCAGTTTGCTCACGTGCAACATGCACAGAAGCAAACCCTTAAAAAGTAGGAAAGACCAACTCAGATGCAAGTCACAATAAATGGCATGCTGACTAGCACAAATAAGAAACCCTTCCTTAGCCAATATAAAACCAGCAAAGATAAGCAGTAGAAATTAATTTATATCATTATAAAAGAATCTCTAAAGTTGCAAGACTTTAGAAAACGCAGGCTAATTTCTGTTTCACTTGGACATCAGTCCAAATGTACACAGCAGCCAGAGCTTCACATGAACAAATTCAGTATCTATGAATCCATAAAGAGCTCATGTCCTTCAAGGAGAAAAGTATGAAAAACTGGAGGAAAAGCATTATAGATAACACAAACCTTTGACCTCAACCTTCAGAAAAAGCTGAATAAGTGATAATACTTAATGTTCAAAACACTTCAAAAAGTGAATCTACACAGCAGACCACAGACCCGTGTAGAAGGTAATGGGTGGAAACTCCCATCACCACCAGACTCTCCTTTCCACACCCCCACTACTACCAGAAAAGAGGAAATGAGAGCAGGCATTTGGTGGTTCAGCTTGGGAAAGAGAGACCAATGAAGTCCTATTACAAAGCGGGGCTGTGAAAAAGAACTTGGCAATAACCACCATGATTGTTTTCTGTTCTGAAATGACACTTCTGCATAACTAGTCATCTTTGCATAAATCAGGCATCTGCCATCAGAATTAAAATCAGGTTTGTTTGCTCAAGGTTACAGGTACTGTAGATAGAGCGGTTCAGCTCACAAACAGTGATTACACACTTGTACCAGTCTAGCTCTGAAATCTTCAGCGAACAACTTCTTAACTTCCACTACAAAATTTTCACTTACATTTGCTGCAGAAAGCTTTCTCCCCCCCCCTTTTTTTTTTTTACTATATGCACATGAAAGGGCTCTAAGTCACATCACCCTTACCATCATAATGTCATATGGCAAAAATTAAGTGTCCCCTGGCAAAGCAGGTTTTCCAGATGGGAAAATTCGAGAGAACATACAGCTGCAGGAGGCCCTGGTAGTTTATCTCCTCCCCAGAGTTTTCCCATAGCAAAGCAGTGCTTTACCTTGGGTTTGGGAGGTATTGGGCTGTCTATCCAGCTACCCGAGAGAGGAAATGTAAAAAGAAAACAGTCTTGAGTTAGTTTAAAACAAAATACCTAAACATACATTTCAGAAAAATGGATCACAGACAGCAATGCTCACATCCCTGTGCCCCTGTCCCTCTCCGCATCCCTGTTCTTGTGATTTTCCTTTTATTTCCCAATAGTTACCCTGTAATCTCAATCAAATCCAGCATCCCTTACCACTGCTAAAGGCTGTTTAGTAAGGATTGATTTTCATCCCCTTCTCAACTCCACTGCCTGGAAAATGTGTTAATAAAGCCTTCCGAGCTGCATTAGAATCTGTTCTGATGAAAGACAATCTCCAACTGTAAGAGCATTACCATGCATTTTACACTGCTGAGTTTTAAAAGCAAAATTACAGAAAATAATCAGTCAGCAAGAAAGTTTCAGTACCAAGAAACACCTCAAGTTTCTAAAGCCATGTTTCTGTATTAGTTGAAAAGATCCTCCATTTTATTTCCTGTGGATCAAATTTTTACATCTTTACTCAGTCCTAATTCAAGTTGAACCCGTTGACTGACTGAACAAAGACATAAGATGCAAATCTCTTCAGGCCTTTCAAAATTTTCACAGTCCAAATGAGAAAACACTATTTGTTTCAGAAAGACTTGGACTAAAGTGATGCTCTAAATAATTTAAATGTAACGGTAGTTAACAAATGGCTTGCTGCAACATTATATGGTAAAGTCACAAACCAAAATGGACTCTCTCTAACCACTTACGCGCCATTAAATACCCAAAGAACATGAAAATAAATGAAATGCATTTTAAAGCACTTTCTGTTTTGCCAAACTTCACAGGAAGTATTGAAATGAGGAAAACTGCTTGTCCACGGTTAGCTTCTGCTTTTTCCTCTCTCATTCAAACTAGTTTTAGTTTTGCTTCTATAACACAACATTCATTAATTGCTCATGCATATAAAGTTCCTCAGATTTTAGCGTAACAGCAATCTACATAATGAGGGTCCTCATGCACATTACAGTTAATCCCAAAGCAGGAAAATATTATTTATATTTTCAAACAAAAAAAAAATACATTTAAACATACATAGGAACATGTATCTGTGCAAAATACTACAAAGTTTAATTAGCAGCAGAAGTAAAAAGGAAATGACCCAAGATAATTCTCCTCTATTGCTTTCACCCAAACAGTTATTACCATTATATCCACTAAAGCTCTCAGCTGATGGTAATTTTGTTTTAAAAGAAGTTACTTTAAATTAAACTTTCTCTATATAAATAAACTATTGACAAGGCTGATTTATATACACATTACAGCCTTTCAGATTTGATGTCAGACAGAACAACTGAGAGACTTCCATGTTACCTTATGAATATCAAGTAAAACGCTCTGGAAAGAAGCTGGACACCACACAGGTGGAATCTGGCTTTTAGAGATGACTCTGCAGCCATCCAACAGCCAGGTGACAGCCCCCAGCAATGCTCAGACACCCCCGGCTGCACGCCACGGCCTGGCACCTGCCTGGAGAAGCACCCACAGTTACCACAGCATCACAAAAAAAACACTGGGAGTTTCATCACTCTTTTCAGCGAGGGCAGAATGAGATCATTTCAGATGAAAACATGAGAGTAATTACACCTGACCTGTGTGAGTTAAAAAATGATGACAAAGGTTTGCTTGTTGGATTCAGACAGGAGCATGGCGGTGTTTTCTCTAGTTCTTACACTTCACACCTTCCTGTGCTGCAACCCATCCCTAAAACATCCCATTTTAACACTCATGATTGTAGATGACTTCAAGAAGAACCAAGCCCCATTACTCAGAGCAGAGTACAAACTGAGGGAGAGCCCTGGCCAGGATCCCGAAAGCCCTATGAAGGCCTCTAAATTCGGGCACATCAGCGAGGGCCATCTCTGTGGTAGTCACTGAGGTGTTGGCAGTGCTCACAGAGCTACAGCCTACCCAGCTTCGGCCCCATTATTAAAACAACACCCATGGCTTTTAAGCCACCAAAGAACGTTTTAAACGAAAGCCTGAAACAGAAAGTGTGGTAAAGGAGTGAGAAAACCCAAGGGGTGAAGAAACCTGAGTGCTGCTCCCCACCGGGCAGGGCCACACTCAGAGCACTCACTGGCCGAGCTCTGGCCCCTCAAACCCAGATACTCTTCGCATCTCAGCGACCAGCAGACCAAAAAAAAAAACTAAAAACCAAAAAAACCCCAAACCCTAAAAAATCGTTTTCTCGTCTCAAACGCGGCCCAGCGCCCTCAGCACCAAGACCGATCCGGCCGCGGCCCCCCCACCTCGGCGTCGCGCCAAGGGCCCTTCGGCCAAACCGCCCGGCACGGCATTGGACGGGACGGGACACTGGCCCCCGGCCAGCCCGGGTCTCCCCAGGCTACCGCGGAGGCTGAGGCATTTACCACACGCGGCCGCCTCCGTCGAGAAAGAAGGGGGAGCGAAGAAGAGGGAGGTGAAGGGGCCGCGCTGGGCGGCTGAGGGACATGTAGCCGCCAGCCGCCGCCGCCTCCCCTCAGCGGGGTCCGGGGGACCCCGGCCCGCAGCTCCCCTGAGGGGGGGACACGCGCGGTCCCGACCGGCCTCTATCTTCTCCCCCTCCCCCCCCCAACACCAAAAAAAGGT
>VYZM01007333.1:30891-73259 GCA_013398915.1 Dromas ardeola
TACCAGCTTCTTTTTTTTTTTTCTTTCCCCACCCATCCGCGTTGTTACTCTGTTCCTGCCTCCCGTACGACAGGGAGTTTGAAGCAGATAAAACCTCCGATCTTTTAAAGGGTCAGCCTTCCAGCTGAATGGCGGCAGACAATAAGAGGTGAAGGAGCAGGAATGCCTGTTGCTTTTGTGTCCGTGCCAGGCGTGCATCTCCTAAAAACCAATTTTCAGCTCATCGCTAGAGAATTCCCCGTTTGCATTAGGGTATGAAATATTAAAATAATTGGGTTACAGCAATCTGTGGTTACATCTGACATCTGTTTACTCGTGGGCTCTGACTGTTGCACCACTTCACTTCTGGACTATGCAAGTGGCGCAGAGCAGGGTGTTGGTCTGGGCGTAGGGGCTCCCGCAGGAGATTCATGTGCAAGGGTGATACTGCCCTGTATCCCGTCTTTTGACAGTCGGATGCTTCCGAGGACAGAGCTGCATCTGCAGAGAAGGCAGGTCTGGGATAATCGGTTTCATGCTAGATCTTTTCCTAGTTTTAGAGACTTGTTTAAAGCCTGAAGTACATTTTACATCTCTACAAATAGTCTGTGTCAAAATCCTGGATGCGCTTGTGGTGTGTTTAGTTTTATTTAAATCTTATTTGGGCCTTGGCCTCATACAGTCATTAGTCTATTAACAGTGTAATTAGCCAGCAAATAACCTCTTTGGCTTTCCATCTATCAAATAATGCCGTGCAGCATTGTACTGATCAAATAGGAAGCTATAACCAAGTATAACCAATGTAGGTTTCTGAACAAGAGATTATGAAGTGCTGCTTAAGTGGTTAAGCAATAATTCATAAACATCTCTTTTAAGAAGTGTACATGCAGCATTTCCTGTTTATTTTAGTTCCTGAAAATGGCTGTATTAAAAAGTTAGATATTTGGTTTTAGACTGGTAGTGTCTTGAGGTGACTGAAATCTATTATCGGAGCCTGAAAATACTGAGGAAAGAAGCAAACATAAGGCTACAAAGCATAGATTTATATATTTTTTTTAATTATTTTTTTTTAGATTTCTCACCCTCACGTTGGGTTTCATAATAAAATACAGGTCTGTGCTTTAGTTTACGAAATGATTAAATGCTGGCATTTTCAATTTCCTTGATCCACATAGTTTTACTGAGTTATCTTTTTGTAAAATTGAATATAGCAAACTTATAAGGAAGTATGATTATCAGAATAAAGTACATAGTTTTTGAAACTATGACACTTTAAAAATTGAAACACATAAAGAGGTATTTCACTAGGCATTATTTGTATGGTTGTATGTACTGCTAAACATAAAAGAATTTAGAGGTAGCCTAAAAGAATTAAGAGTTAGCGATACTTTGAAATTTTCATCCTGCATCTCATAATTCAGATTTAGGTATGAAGGAATTGCTGCCACTCAGTGGCTGGCGCAAACGTATAGAAAACTACTCTGTTACACAGCTATGATGTATGTGTGGTTAATGAGTATATCGTATAAGGTAATTCTGTTTGGTGAGTGTGTGTGAGATAATTGATCAGGAAGATGCTTGTATTATTCTCACCAGACAAGAGCTCATTCTCAAACTTTTTTCCGTTTTTGTATTTCGTGAATTATAACCCACCTTTTCATTAGGCATAATTATACAGTAGGGTCATAATTTTCTTATTGAATGGAACAGTGAAATAGCATAATAATTATGACTTTTTGATCACACAGCATAGTTGAAAAGATACTCTGTAACGAATGCATTATTTTTAAACTAGAAACTATTTCTAAACTAGAAAACTTAGGAAATTTTGTAGGTACTTTTGTTAAAGAAGAATCTTCAGAAGAATCTCTCAAAGAGAACTTGGCTATTTAATGCTATGTAGATCAAGGGCATAACGATAAAACCTGAAAAGGTGACATCTTTTATTAAAATAACTGATTTCCTGGGAAAAGCATAGAAGCTTTCAGGCGTCTGAGTCTATTTTGATGTCTAAAAGCCAGAGTAATTACAATTAAAGTTCATGTCAAATTGAGTCAAATTCAGGGCCTATTAGTTTCAATTAGCTATCCATCCTTGTTTCCGTTTGAAGGACTTCACTGTCTCCCTGCCTCTGTGCAGAGGCACAGGTCCTTTGCCCTGTGGATGCGTTGTCAGTCCAGAGCTGGAGCTCAGCTCTGGCTGCTGCTCCTGAAAAGTGGAGCCCCTTCATCACCTCTTGCTTCGGAGCTGTGCTGCGACTGGAGGTGGGACTGTAGCACGTGCGGAGGTATCAAAGTTCACTTCAGTCCAGCTAATCTGCAGTGAAGCTGCTGTGGCACAAGCCTCAGTGTGGACTGTACAGTGTAAATACTTCACAGGAGTTAGCCAGCGCTGAGGCATGCACCTGTATTGGCTTCGTTGAAACGTATTTAAGTTCCCTAAAGCTAACCCAGGTGTGCCTCTTCGTGCTGCAGTCCAAATGCATTATGTATCTATAGTCCACCATCCCTTTCATTACATTTATTATTAACCTACCGTAAAAAGAGTGGAGGAAAAAAGGAATAGGCTAGGGATTGAAATGGTTGTTGCAGATGAGTCGGACCTGAATGTGAAAGATGACAAGAAGGGATTTACCAGTGGAGTCTGGGGGCTGGCTGACTTCATTAGGAACCGAATTCCTCTGTTAATCATCCACTGCTGAGAAAGGTAATATGATTATTACTCTGGAATTATCCATGCATTAAATGCAGCTTCTCCATCAGGGTTATTGGGTTATGTCCAAAAGTTGCCTAAAAAGCACCAAAGCAGTTTGTGTTCCAGTAGTTGTTTTAACTGTTTTCCTTGCTACACGACAAAACTTGTCGTCTTTTTCTGAATCTTCCTTTTCCTGCACAACCTGAGTGCAGAGTTTGGTTCTGTAGAGCTCTATATGGAGCCAAAGGACAATGAGCAGGAACAGAGAAAGGGGGCAAACTACCTGTGCCCATTCAGAGCTATTTGGGTAGCACATTAAAAGTAATCATTCCACATCTGCTTGGCTGTGCTTTGCAAAGATGCAGTTGAGAGAGATGAGCCTGGGAGAGCTCTTTACAGCCGTGGTAAAATAATGCTGAAATGGCTTGTATTACGTTCTCATTTAAAAGGCAGCTATGTTTACCTGTAAGAGAGTTTTTTTCCCTTTAGCTTTTTATGATATCTGAGTAATTTTGCAGAAGTCTGCTATGTAGGAAGTGGTGTACTGCTTTTAGCTCTGTAGGGCCACCTAGATTATGCATACAGCCTTTATGACTGGAAGCTGTACCGGTGTGCTGCTCCTGCTACCAGAGACACCAGGAAAAGTAGAGAAATGAGAGATCAGGCCCAGGAGTACTGGGGACATCACAAATTTGTCCTTAGCAGGAGTGGTGCAAGACTTATTTCTGGTCTGATCTACACCAGACTCTCTTATTACAAGTAACACTGATACCAAGAATGGATATTCATACGATAATAATCACGATCCGTAAAGTCTGGGAGTGACCATCACGGATAACTTCATGAAACTGATGCACATTAAGGTTTTAAGCCTTGTATGATACCTGCCTGACTGCTAAGGGAGGAGAGTGTGTGCTTGCCGTCTCCTCCCGCTTGATCAGCCAACCCTCAAATTTATCAAAAAAAAAAAAAAAAAGGAGCATCTCTCTGTATGCCCCAGAACCATATTATTTTGAATTCCAAGGTGCTACCCACTTTTGAGAACAAACCAGATATGCAACGTATATTCCTATCCTGCTATTCCTAATACTTTTCCTTAGAGCTATGAGCAACCTATGGTCTTGTTTGGATGAAACGTAACCAAGTGGTTTCACTTTTACCCATTGGTAGTGAGAGTGGAGTTGGGATAGCTCCTAGGAGACTGGTTAATAGGTGAGGGTATCATTGCACTTGGCATTGAATGTGTCTGTGGCAAAGAGACCCTACTAAAACAAGCTCTTCCCAAACAGCTTAGTAAAGGTGTCCCTCTTTTTTTGAAAAGGTCCATGTGGGTTGACGTCCTTTCCTCCGCACTGGGCTCGGAGGAGTTGTCTGAATTATTGTGTTGTTTCTCATCTCCTGGATGGCTGAAAACCTCTAAAATGGGATGCTCGTCTGCGCATGAGTGGCTTTGATTCGCATTATGTTTAGCCTTTTGCAGTCTCATAAATGATTTAAGTATTTATAGACTTGGTTTAATCCTGGCTACCCACTATAAATGCAGCGTATCTTGAAACATATGTGGTAAATCTAAACTTCAGCCTCAGCTTTTTTCCCCACCCCTGAGCTATGAAGTCATGCATGCTACTGATTTGGAGCTGAAAGCCTAGAGCTGTGTTGGTTTAGCGTGGTTGTTTGTTGTGTGACAAATTTGTGATGATGAGATAACAAAGAGAGAAAAATGCATGTTTTTTTAGCACTCTGGCACTACTTTCTGAGTGTTTGAAAATATTTTTCCCCCCATCAACACTTATTTATTAGAGACCTAATAAAATCCTTGTTTGTATATTTTATTCTTTATCCTATTCCCCGGTTTCTCCAGGAAGTGCAGGTTAAGCTTTGCCATGTTTTTTCTGCCTAAAGAACTCATGAAATCTGAGTGTTTAGTCAGTACCACTTTGTTCCTTATCATACCAATGGTGTCCAATTTACTTCAGTGTATCAATATTCAACATGAGGAACAGCTTAAGGGAAGAAGGATTTTTTTGTTGTGATACCAGATTTGTAAAGCTTTTTTTTTTTTTTTTTTTTTTTAACTTATGGCCAGATTTTTTTTAAGATTTAGATGCTTGAACATGTAGATAGGTACTTGAAAAGATGATTGAAACTGTTTAGCAACCGAACTCAAGGTTAAGCTTGGCTTCTGCAGTCTGCCTTTTTCTGGGAAATTCCCCAGTGAGTACAAAGGCAGTGAAGCTGAGCTATTGCTAACACATTGCTCGATGGCTGAACTGTGCTTTTCTAGGAGGAGACTGTATTTGATTCTTGTTTGGACAAGAGAGTTGTATTTCTTGTATTTATTTCTTGAAAGAAACAGTCCCTCCTTTTCAAAAAGCCTTCTGTGTGAAAATTTGGTAGGAATTTAGAAGATAGAGTCCAGCCAGTAGCAAGTAGGGCCCATTATAGGCTCTTAACTTGTATTCTCAAGGAAAATTAAGATGAATAGGCGTAGTGCAATAACTTTGAAAGACTGTCATGTTTGAAATATGACACTGACTGCCCTGTACATTTTATCTCAAGATTTTTTATATGTTTTGTAATGCCTCTGGGTGACTGCGTTTTGCTGGCGTGGCTATGTAGCCAAAATGAGTATTTTGTACTTTGTTAGTTATTTTGTTAGTGCCTGTTGAACTGGAGAAAACACTTCACTTGCTAAAGAACACAGTTGTATGTCAGAATAGAATATTTTACTGGAAAACTCTTGTGAAAGTAAGATTTATTCTTGCTTATTTAAAAAAAAAAAGTATTTAATGTATATTCCTGTAAGTGCACAGATGGCTGTCTTGCATCAAGTAGGTGCTGCCAGGATCTTTCATTTTGATAGCGAACTCTGTTCCTTTTATAGATTAAATAAAAAAATAGGATCTGAAACCCTTAGTCATACAATTATCTTTGCATGTGAAGGAGTAGATTTGATTATAAATGCTTTCAGTATTGAGAGGTAATAACTTTTTTTGAAAGAAACATTTTTTTTTTTTTAATAGACTGGTTCTTGCACTGGCTGAGCGATGATGATTACATTTCTTCACATCCAGTGTGCTGGCCCGTTAGTGCTGTGTTCGTGCTGAGCTGTGAATTGCTCAACAAGAGTTTAGCTGTTTCCTTATGTGTCTGTTGGCCAATGACTACGGCCTTCACTGAACTCAAATATTCTTACTAATGGCTTGGGGATGCTGGTTGCCAAATATCCAGAGCAGATTTGTCTGTTGGGAAATTGTGCGAGCTCTCTCATATTACATTTGCTTGTGTTCCTCGATAACTGATAGGAGCTGACACTTACGACTTCTGTTTGACAAGTTTATCTAAGAAGCAGCATCCCAGGGGCAAGGGCTTCTTAATAGGGACCTAAACTCTTCCAGGTAATTTAAGAGCTAAAATGCATCCAGTTTTGCTTTGATCTGAATGCAGTGAGCCATTGGCACTTGAACACGTCTTCTTCCATTCTCTCAGCTAAAAAGGAGACGCCAGCATTCCCAGTTTCCTAGTTCCTTCAAACCTAGCACAACAGTTAGGGAAGGACAGGTAAAACCAGGGGTCAAGTAGACAGCACTTGTGTCCTGCCTAGAAAAAAATTCTGTCGGAGAACCAGAGAGCAGGAAGATATAGCTCGAAGCAGTATTACAACTTTGGCAGGTATCTTGTCGCCAACTCTGCCCTGTGAAAGAAGCATCTCTTGTTGTGGAAGTTCAGTGAAGTTGTTCCACCGTGGGACTCCCCACCTTTACCACAGCTGAAGAGAAATTTCATGCAGGGATATTGCCAGATTTTTTCTTGATAGATTTCTTTTTTCCCTGCAAGACTTTTTGAAGAAACATGTGATTTGGACCAAAGGATTTATAGGCCTGTCTGTTAATCCCCACAGAGCTTGTATTAGGTTCTTGGGCTTCCTCCAGTTTCCTTAGACCCTAACAGTGATGGAATCTGCAATCAATTTATACCTCTCAGCTCATCCATAATTGCAGAGTAGCTATTCTGTTGGCAAAACTCGCTTCATCGCATATACACTTGAGAATATTTTAAATATGGAAGGTTCTCTGGAATCTAATTCTCCCCAATTATTTGTTCTCATTTTAATAGAGGTTGGTTTTTTCCCCCAGGAAGTCAGGGCGCGTCTGTATCATTCAGGTTTGCTTGCCCAATGGTCTCAGCTGTGATTGCTGACTTCCCTGGCTGAGCCATCACAGCCTCAGTGCAGGTTCACCAGAATTGCATGTCTGCAGGACAGGCTGTTCCAGTTAATGGTGAGTTTTGTTGCATTTCTGCAACATGCTGTTATACTGCTGTCATTGCATCTGATGTGCATGCTTTTGCATGCAAATACCTTATATTGCTATCCTAGGTTAGCACTTTTAGTGTAAGTGTATGTTTATTTTATCTAAAGTTAGAACAAGTTTCATCTGAAGTGGACGATAATGCTCTGTTGCAGCCTATACTGTTTATTCCTCAAGCCTTTCTGCATTGCTCTATTACTGAAAATATTAAGTTGTTGGATCTGCACCACCAACTTCCCGCACCACAGACACCCATGTGTCCATTGAAGGGAACGGTGGGTTGTGGATGAGGGAAAGCTGGAGTGCCGATGCTGCCATTTAAGCAAGGTAGTTGATGGATTACTGTTGTAAGGCAAGCGCAAGCGGGAGAGAGAGCAGCAACATGAGTATAGAGGTGGACCTGGAGTGCAGCAGGAGCAGCACAGCGCCGAGTGATGAGAACCACTGGGCTACGCGATGCTGCTCGTCCTTGTTGCACCAGGTTTGTCAGGGGGCTGCTGCCAGCCCCATTACACTCACTTCATCTTCACGGACTCCATCTCTCTCCAAAACTTTCGCAATACAACCCAAACGCCCGCTGGCTGGGGCAGGGAGAGGAAGTGGAGTCTGGCTTATTGCTTTATTCTGTTTTCTGTTTCAGTTTAATTTGCAAGCTTGCTTATTTCTAGCAGTGCCACTAAGGTTTTCGAGGCAATTCCAGAGCTTTAATGTAATCTCTACTAGTATCTGTCAGATTGGTTTTCTGACCTATTTAGGGTATTGCAATTGGAATTAATGTTGCTTTCCTTTTCCAGTGGGTGGCAGTTGAAGCAAAGAGAAATGTTTATTTGCTTGGAAGTTTATATAGATATGTATTTAAGGAATGGGAAAAGAAGCCAAAACAGGCCAGCCCTTTATTGTCTCTCCTTATGTTGAGTTCTTTTTTTATTGTGTCTCTTAGCCGGAGAAAAGGAGAAATCAAAGGAACTCTTGTGACCAAAATCCGCTTTTAGTTTCAATCTCCTCTACTTTTTGTGTGTTGCTCTGTTGCCTGTTCCCTTATTGTCTTACTAGTTAATACCTGTGAGCCCAATCTTTCCGTCATTAGAGCTTTGCATTGTGTAAGCCTAATTTCAAAACTTTGAAGCAGGGAGCTGCTAACTTCTTGAAGCAATGTGTTCAGCTTCTCAGATCTGTATTTTGATTTTGAATGTAACATGTAGTAGCGTTCCTTTCTCCTTTAAAAAAGCTAATCTCGATCCTTAATGCTGAGTAAAAACTTGCAGAAAATTTTTATTTTAATGATTTTTTTTTTTTTTTTCTTACTAGGGATGAACTAGCAGTTCATCTCCTATAATATGTGATTATGGCTAATTTACCAATTAAATCCCCATCTTCTCCTTCAAGAAAATGAGGTCTTATATAGGTATTTAGTGTAGCTAGGCCAAAACATATTAAGTTAAATTGGATAACGTTATTATAAATGCATTTCAGCAGCTTTGCTGTGTCCAAATTGAGTCAGTTTATCATAGCTAAGCCTTGTCTAAGCATATGTGACATTCCACTTTAAGTCTGTTCTTACATTGATGCAGTTAAATACAAAAGCTTATGCAAACGCTTTCATTCTAAACACTTATAAACTGATTAGCCACTTGTATGGATACAAGTGCTGCTGCTGTTAGAGCAAAGTTCAACTTGATTGATAGATGAAACTTGTAAAATGATTTAGGACTCTAAATGGAAAAATATAGAGGAAAAAACCTTTCTGCCTGTTCTGGACACATGAAATAAATGATGAAAAATTAATTGGCAGAGCAGCAAGGAGTTGAGCTTTCTCTGGTCGATAACAAAACTGATTTTATTTATCAACAGTGCTCTTTGGCTGTAATGACCTAAAATGGAAATCTTTTTTTAAGCTAAAAATACTCTGAAAGCTATGACATAGCATGTATTCAGTTTTGTCAAAGGGACAGAGTCAAAAAGAAAACGACTTTTTTTTTTCTTATTTTTTTTCTATTTGTAACAAGACTTTATAATAACATCTGTGATGACTGTACGGTAAGTCAGTGGGTAGGAAAAAAAAATCAGTTCCTTAAATTTAATTTAATTGTCAATTTAATTTAACTGTCAATTACTGGATTGTCATTTGCTGGAAAAACTGCTGTACACCTCTGTTTCTTCTCAAATGTGTAGTGCTATATGACAGCAGATGCATATGACGTTCATAAATAACCTGTGATGAAAAGGTTTGTTCTTATAGCTGAGCAATAACAGCTGATGAGGAAAAGGCTCTAAATTACACACACACACACATGTGTAGTAATGGTACGCTTGAATTCTTGAGGGCTTTTTTACTTTCTTGAAGACTTCATCCCATTGACAAACTAATCTTATTTTGTAGGCTATGGAAGGATTTTTGCATTATTTATAGTCTAGATTAAAAAAATACCTACTTGTATTATGGTTTTGGTCTTTTTTTCTTTTTTTTCCCCCCATAAATCTGATTTTCTTACTAATTCATGTTGCTTTCCAGTGAGTAACCTGATCCTAATACTAAAAAAATTGAGTGATTCTCAACAGAGGCGTGTTTTCTTTGTTTGTTTTAAACAAACCGTGAGAGTTATACAGCTCTGTTTTGAATTAACAGCTCTCCAAGCCAGGCTGTACACTTAACGCTTCTCAGACTCTGTGGTGAGGCAGTAGTATGAGCATTCAAATACTTCAAAGGAAAGACAGCCATATCTAGAGCTTTATCTTCTTAAAAGCACAAAAAAGGATGCCAGACTCATGTAATTGAAAATGTTTGCTGTAGGCAAGGTGTCCCAGGCAGACCAAGATGGAAGAATGTATCCTTGTTCTGCTGCATTTAGTTTTCCTTTAGTTACTAAGAGCTCCCTGCTGCCTAGTAAGTAAGAGTTAAAGGCAGCTTAAAAATATGCCTGTTTGTGTCTCTGTGCTTTTGGTATTATTCCTGTGGTCTTTTAGCTCTTATTTGGAGTTCTAGTGGATGAAGTTGCAGCACGTAAATGAAGAAAAACGTACTTGTGATCTTCTGATCAGGGTCTTATTTTCGAAAGTGCGCTTAATACCCCGGCTGAATTGCTTAACCATTAAATCTCCCAGAGTAATTTGTTAGGAAATTTGCAAAGCTACAAAAAAGACATATTTTGCAGTAATCAGTTTCTGTGCTTTGTAAGTCTTTTAAAGCCTGTGTATAAATACCATAGCGTAGCTCTATCTACCATCTGTTCTCAACGTGTGAAGCAATGGAGGAACAGAGGAGGGGAATGGTTGGAGCTGGATGTGGGACTCTGAGGAGATATGATAGCAAGAGTGCTTTTGCACTGGAGAGCAGAATTGTTCTGCTTCTGCTTGACGCCTGATGTGATGTGTAGTTTGGGTAAATTCCTTGCTCGGTGCTTGCCCAGAAGAACATGGGTAACGCATCGTGTTTTCTTCAGTTGTTTGCTTGTTTTTCCTATTGCGATAGCCTGTGTGCGGGTGCCTGGTTGGGGGCCCCCCCTGTGGGCTGTCATCTTTGCTGCCAGCCCCATCTCACGCAGGGCAAATGCTGAGCCGTCTGGCTGAGTTATTTCCCTTAGCTCTCATCCAGCATCCTAGGACTGACCGTGCTGAGCTCAGCTGTGTGTGCCGCAAAGCAACGCCCGCCTCCGGCCTTGCACAGCCTGAGACCTTCTCTGTTGGAAACTGGAGACATTTCCGTGTAACTGACAGTGTACAGTATTGCATCAAGGCTGGAACAAAGATGAGGTAAATGTTTCTGCCAGCATCTTGGGGAAAGGCAAATAGTCTTGAGATTTTGTGAGTTTTCTTGTGCATTCTTTGGGACTTTATGATGTATTATAAAGTTTCTGAGAGACTTTTTTTTCCTTGAAGTTGGATTTTACATGAGGAATTCATATCTCTTGTGCCCCTGCAGGTGTGTTAGTAAGATGGGGAGAAAATGAAAGAAGTAACTGAGGGAGAGTTTTGTCATCTCGGAAAAGAAGCTGGAAAAACTTTCTTGGTTCGTTTCATCTTTCCACAGATTCCAGTTAGACTCTCGCTCAGTATCACTTGTAGCCATGTTCTGATACTGACTGCTTCTCTCTGGAAGCAATTGCAGAAAACCAGAATAACAACATCATATCATCCCCCTGTTTACCTGAGATTATGGTTGGCTGAGTTTGCAAATCTTCACACTCAACTAAACAGCATTTCTTTTTTCATCTTCTGACTGCTTGATCTGATAAACAGCAAGAAAGGCGTATTCTGGTTATCTCCCGTTGGAAGAGGGAACATGGTAACGGGGAAGGCAGAAGCTATGGGGAGCCCCTGTTGCGTGTTTGGTGCAGCTGCAAGTTGGAGTCACAAGTTGTAGATCAAAGCATGGGAGATGTAAACCTGTCCTCTCAGCCTCTGAGTCTTTATGTGCAATGCAATGACTTCAGCTGTTGCAGCAATTTTTTCTTAAACTTTTCTCAATTTTCCCATGCTATATAGAATTAACACTCTTGTAATTTGTGTTCAACTTGAGTTGGGTAGCTGGAGGTAGAGGGGGTTGGCTAAAGAACCTTTGCACCATGTGTCCATTAGCTGCATCTCCCCACAAACTCAAAGAATACTGTTGCTTTTTTTTCTTTGCAAATGTATACTGCTGTATGACAGCAGATGCATATGACATTAATAAATAACCTGTGGTGAAAAGGTTTGTTCTTAACAGCTGAGCGATAACAACAGCTACAAGGAAGTAATAATGTCCCCAGCAAGCAACATAAGAAGAGGGAGTTGTCTGGTTGCTTCTGTTCCTTTAATGTGGATCCTGGAGTCCAGAGCTGGTTTGCTCTGACTATGCATTTGATAAACGTATTTCTAAGCTGGTTCCTGCATCATTTATGTGCTGAATTTGTCTAACTTCTGAATTGGCCATTTGGAGCACAACACTAATGCTCTGGGCAGGCTCTGAGTTTTCAGGTGCTGCTAAATACTAAAAAAAAAATAATAATGTAAGCTTTGATTTTTGAAACACTTTTTAAGATGTTTGGTTGTGCGTTCCAAGAGTGCAAATCAAAACATTCCATTCTTTACAAGTCAGTAGAAAGGGCCGACGCGGTAGCAGGGATGTGGCCAGCACGTTACTTAAGGGATCTCAGAGTAGCGAAGGGGCTTGCAGCTGCACCGATGAGAGATGTCAAGGGGCCCAAGAGGGGATCGCAGATGAACTCTATCCTGTTAGTTACATCCAGTGCTAACAGTGCTAGGAGTAACCCAGCAGCGAAAGCAAAATGCTGTTTTACTTCATAGCCCAACCAAAAGCCAGAAACCTCTGTACTTCTCTCTGCCTAGAGCCTTTTCCTATTGCAAAGCTAATCAAGTTTATCTGTTGCTGTTAGACTTTGGTTTGCCTACGCGTACTCAAATACTGTACAGCCCATCATATCAGGAAGGAATTAGATAGTGACTTGGGTAGCTTGGGCTCACCAGGCTTTGAACAAGATTTGAGTAAAAACAGATTGAAAGCAGTTAAACCAGGTTTCTGTTGCTGTAGATGTGCCCATGAAGGTCTCAATATGGTCATAATTTAGCTGCCATAGTAGCATCATCATTGACATAGAAATAAGTAAACTTTCACATCCATACTTCAGGCTGCAAACTTGTGTTTCAAGATGAAATTTCGCTGACTTCAGCCAGACAGCCAGTTTGATTTAAATGTTAATGAAGGCAATAATTTTTTCCTTCTCTTATAGTTGTTTTAAGCAGTATCATTGTACCTGTTAAGGGACGCGTGTGTGTGTCCCAAAAAAAAAAAAAACCCTGATAAAAGAAAAAATCCCTTTATTGTTAAAGTCTAAAAATAGTAAAACATAATTTTGATATTGCTTTAAGCAAGAGAGAAATTAATTTGAGGCCTCAAATTCTGTACTGTAAACACATTTTCACGTGACTTATTCTGGTGACATCAGTCTTAATAGAGTGTATTTCACAGAATTGTTTCAAACTCATCTTCCATCTTTTCACTTTGTATTCCTGTGCTGCACTTTCTTATCCCATGCCTTTTATTCCTGTGCTGAAAAGCTAGCTGCAGTTCAATACTTTTGTCTTTAAAAGACATTTGATACAAAGAAGGTCTGCAGTGAAACCTTTTAGATCACGAAACTCCAAAAAGCTTTGTTTTTCTGCTGCTCAGCCTCTCTCTTCCTTGACCTTTGAGTTCTGTGATACATAGGATACATAAGTAGCAAATAGTCAAAAACTAATTTTAAGAAACTTTACTGGGTTACTTTGATTCTCTTATTTTATTCCTTCCAGAGACTGGTTGCAATTTCCTTGTGCTCCTAGGAGACTTAACATTTCCACAGAGAGTCCATTGTTAAAACACATAACCAATTCTAATTGTAATACTAGCAGGTATATGACAATTTAGTTAATTTATGAGATCTGTCATTAAGTGATCTTTCTGTATCCTTAATTTGTTATATGGAAACTGCTGGTTTTACAGATGTCCCAATTTTGGAGAAAAAACTAAATTGGTGGTCTCTGAAAATGTGTACAACTTTAGTTTATTTAGAAATGGATGGTAAAACTCCAGAGAAAACAAAAGTGATGTGTTAAAATGTATTTTGCCCAAAATGAAGTCTCTCGGTCATCCTAAAGGAATGGGAGTGTTTGCTTTTTTTCTCACTTTTTTTCTTGTGAACAAAATCCATTGTGCTGTTGTCAAGTCCTCTGCAGTTTGCAATAAGATATTTCCAGGATCTGTCAAAATAATTAGTTTGCTTGTCCAAATCTCTTCAAAGGCGCAACTTAAAAGATTTTTCTTTTCATTGCTGAAGTTTTGTGTTAACCTTCCCAATGGGTGTTTGTTCAGTAGCTAGCAGTATAAGAGGTAGTACAGTGAGCTGACATTCAGAAGTTGCTTGCAGCTGGAGGTTTTTTCCTTTCAAAATGCTTTGTGAAGTCAACAGAGCTGCAGATACTCAGTGTAACATTCAGAGCAACTGTACTGTGATCAAACAACTCTGCAAGGGAGTACGGTTTTTTACTTTGAGTCTGTCACAGTTTACGCTTGTTTTCTTTAGTGAAATACTTTAGAAGAACTGATACGGCATTAGTGTGAAGTGTAAGGGTATACAAATAAAGTCATGTATTCCTACGAAACTCCACCTTTGGAAATGTATTAGGGTATAGAAGCTTTGGTTCTTTCACAGTAGCTGTTTTGTCCTCCTCAGTTAGATTTTCCCATGTTTGAAAGGGTCTTTGTTACACTCTTTGGCTCTTCTTGCCATTGATATATAGGGCTGAGGTTTTCCTGTTCAGGGAAAAATTGGCTAGACTCACCATGCTTTTTCTAATAAAGCTCATAGAGCAGAGTGTCGTCTTGGAAAATGCAACAGATCGGGTTTTATTCAGCCGGTATGTTTTGGACCTTTACCATGTTCTTATTTATCTCTCACTCACAGAAACACTCTAAAATGGCAACCATTTAATCTTTTTTAGATTATAAAGCATTTGTTATGGTTCCAGAGTTGGATGGCTGGAACTTTACTATACACTTTGATCTACATTTGTTTGGTTTTGTTTTAGTTGTTTTTTTTTTTTTCCCTGTGCCTGTGGAAACATTCAAAGTCCTGATTATTCTCAGGGGCTAATACAACCTTTTATAGAATCAAATTGAAAAAGGTCTCTGTTAGATTAGTGAAGGCACAGCACTCTATGAAGGCACAGCTTTAATAATTTTGCTTGCTGTCTCTTTGTGAACAAGGCAAAGATTCTTGGTGATGCTTCATATGAAACATAAGGGTTCCTCTCTTGTCTGCCCTGCAACTTGTTTTCTGTCGCTCGTTTTCTAGTTACTGTCCGAGTTCTGGATATTTAGGTGCCATAAAGTTACAGCGGTTGCAAGAAGCTTGTGCCTCCTTGTCAAGAGCCACATGTACTATTTCAAATAATTGTCCTTGACTTCAGTGCGAGTACTCAGGAGAATAAGGATCGTGCAGTTCAGTTTGATTGCTGCTCCATTTGCAATGTGGAAAGCTTGTCTCCTGTGCCTCTGCCCAGTTTATCTGGAAAAGCAGGAAAAGTTTTCAAGCTACGAGGTTCATTTAGATGGATTCTTCTCGGTTTCACTCAGTTGTCAGCTATTATTTCCTGGCAGGTGCAAGCGCTGCGTCTACTCCCTGAAGGACTTGCTCACTGTGACTTAGATGTACCGTAGCCTGGGTCTTAAAAATTGTAGGCTATCTAAAACAAAACGCATGTGTCTGGGAAGATACTACTGAAGAAAAATCAGAAAAAGAGGGAAACAGTGAGTCTGTAAAATATTCCTTTTGTTCTTTATTATTTGAGTTAAATAGAGTTTAACTCAACAGAGTTAAATTTCTGTGGTTAGGCTGTACTAGGAACAGGTAGGAAGCGTAGACTGTTGGGCTGGGCTTCCTGAGAAAGACAAACCTGGTGACTTGTTGGATTAGCACATTACTCATATACTACCTTGTGTATTCAAGGAAAAATCCTAGGTACCCTTCTGATGATGTGACTGTTTCTGTCTTGCGTAAGCCTAGTTAGATGCGGCCCATATCCAAGAGTTTTAGAAGACAGAGTGAAATCCTTGCCAAGTATGAAAGACAGGTATGACAGGCGAGTACTCTTGGCAGACAATTTCATTTATTTTGCAGCTATTTGAAGTGGCAAGCTTCCAGATTTCCACTTATAAAGGAAGATAATTGCCTAACAAGGTCACTGGGAACAAGGAATACAGTGGGATAGAAATTAGGTCCGTCTATCCTTTGGTAGAACAGGTCCTTTTATTTCATGACATGCTGGAAGGACCCACTGGGCCGAAATCATGCCAGTTCCAGGTGCTGTGTGTATGTCACATCTCCCATAGCCTGCCAGAAAATGAGTTTATGAAATGTTGGAAAATGCCCAAATGAAGATTAATATGAAAACTACAGCTGGGCTGGTCTGTAGTTGTGCGGTAGCTTCCTTAAATGCGTAAAGGCTGGAGGAAGGTGGGAGTTTTTTGTTGTTCTTGTCCTTTAATTCTGTGGGAATTGTTTCTTAATTTTATTTATTTTTTCTGTTTGCTTAAACTGCTCTGAAGATAGTGTCAGTAGTTTTCTTGTCCTTTGTATTGTGTTTGTGATTAGAGTAACTCAAGATTTTTCAGAGAATTTTCACAGTGTCATTGAGAGATGGAATTATCCTCATTTTAAAGGAGGGAAAGGGTTATAGGAAAAGTAGAAGATTCTCATTTATTTAAGATGCTAATCTCATATTTTATTTTTAACTATACCTGTGTCTCCAAAGTACATGCCAGGTGATATCTAGCCATGTCCTAATAAAAAGCCGAAATTTTTTGGATGAAACTTTAAAAACTTCTCTGTCCCTTTGAGGCAGAAAACCTGCCAAGTCTGTGGAACTTCAGTGCGCTGATTAAAATTCAACATAGTTGTAAGTAACTGAAAATGCATCTACCAATCAGAGATGTTAAGCAACTTCAATGGAGTTTGCTAGCAGTCATGCCTGTAATGCGTGTCAGAGGCTATTACTGCTATTTTGAATGACTCATTTAAGCAACAGAGGTCATAACTTAATTTGCAATTGTCTACATAAGTACACAGAACACGGGAACTACCTATTAACTACTTCTGCATTGTAATATCTTTTTACTGTCTTGTCATTCAGAAATGTATTTTCAAAGGAAGAGGAGCAATCTGAGAGAAGTGTGTGCTCGTATAGGTTAAACTGCATGTTTTCAGGTTGATCTTTTTGATGACACACTGAAATATTTATATGATATTCAAATAATGCATGTGGAATAGACACAATCAAGTCAATAGACACAAGCAAGAAAAGTTGCTCAGTGTTTTCTCAGAAGGCCCCATCTTTCAGCTTCCTGGCAAAAGAGGAACTACTGTTTGGAAATGGGCCAGTGATGCATCTAATGAAATTCCATAGCTGAAATAATGATCAGCACTCGGCAAAGAATAAAAAAAAAATATTGTAAATATCTGGTTTGCTGCTTTTAATTTTTTTGTTCCTTGTGAAACAAAAAGCCCCTGGCTACCCTCTGAAAAAGATGAAGGGGGGGTGTGGGGGGGGAAGGCCTTGACTAATGTCTTGAAATGGAGCACTTACGAAAGAAAAAGAGCGGCTGAAAGACCTGCTGCTGAAGTTAGCTTGTCAGTGCAGAATTCTTGCATGAGCAACAACTACAAATGTAACAAGACTGACTGTAGCTCTGTTCATGATATTCCTGACATCCTCCACAAAATCCTCAATGTTACTGAGTTTTATTTTAACCATTTCCCTCCCCCAGAAATGTGTTTTCATTGGCACAGCGTTGTGAGACATCAAAACGCTGGGCTCTGAATAATCTAAACTTGCCTTTGCATCAGCAAATGGCACACTCCTCCATGGGAGTACTGTGAACCTTGGAATTTAAGCTTTTCTTTTAAAAATCTAGTCCTATGGGTTGCATATGAAAAGTGTTCAGCGTAAAGACAGCGTCAACTAAGTTACTTAAATCAGCTTCAAGCTCCAGAAGTGTCAAGTCATTGTAGAACTATTTGGGCCACAGCAAAAGCAATCTGCTGGTTTGATTATATTTATTATTATTATTATTATTATTCTACTGACTTTTTAAATCTTAGTTTATTTTCTCCTGCTTAGAAATGCTTCTAGAAGCCACAAGTGTGGGTTTTAGAGCTGGGGGAAGAACCCAGAAAGCAAGGCTGGACAAGGAAGAGTCCCATGAATAGCCTTTTGCAGCCAGGAAGATGAGTGATGAAGGGTAAAGGTAAACTTCTCCACTCATTGCTTTGAACAAAGATGAAGAATAAAACAAAAACAAAGGGCCTCCTCTGTTTCTGCAGCTGCTGGGATTGGGATTTGTGTAGGGCTGGAAGGCTGCAGACAGGCTGCCTAGTTGTCCTTGGTGAAGTTGGTAGCTGCCCAGAGCAGCAGACTGCTAGGGTTTCAATACAGACGTGGTTTGGTGCCTACTGTCATGTGTCAGAGCACAGTAAAGTCAGCCTGAGTGGCACCAGAAAGGTCGTACTGGTGGCATAACAGCCCCAACTCTTGGGGACTCTCCTTGTCTCTGCAGCCCGGGACTGCTCCTTTCCTTCATCTCTTTTAGTGCAGCAGGAATGGCCCATCACTTCAGTCCCTGAGCTCAAAGGCAATACAATTTGGTTTTGCTGAACCAGCTGAGGAACTGGAATTTAAGTCAGGGCTCTTGTATCCATCATATCTGTTCCTGACATGTGTTTTTCCTCCTAAGACGACACACATATATTTAGGAGCTCAACGGAAGCAGCTAGTTGAGGTCCTTGGACTGCATTTTGACAGGGGTGCTGCTACGTCGAAGGAGTATGAGAAGTGAAGTTGGTGATAATCTTAAGGTCCAAATACTTAATACAGGAGCTATTTATTCCCTTAAATTGTGGAGCACCTGATTCCTGAGTTGTAGCACAATTTTATTTTTTTTTCCCAGACTACGTAATTCTTTGGTCTTGGAACTAGGAATTATCAGGTACATATCAGTATCATATCAGTCCACTCGTGATGTTGTTGCTACTTGTTCTTTACTATATTGTTTTAATAAACCCTGTTCCCATGTACTTCCATAGCTTGCTTGAGGAGGAATATTTATGTCTGTAAGCTATGGTTAAACCCAGAAGTGATAGGAGCTAACTGAGGTGTGATGGGAGGAAAATAATAATGGCTTGTCAGTTGAAAAAGATACACAGACTAAAATCTCTGATCATCCAGAACTCACAGTCGACACACTGCTAGTTTGTTGGGATGGAAAAATCGTAAAATGTGCTGTCCATATCCCAAAATCCAGCCCATCGAGGTCTGTCTCTGAAATGATTAAGACGTATTGTTTGGTGAAAGCTAGTAACAAAAGTAATAATTTCTAAGTTCTTCTGCACCTTTCTCACCTACCTGTAGCTTTTTCTTTTTCCCCCTGCTATATACAGTTGTCATGCAATTTTCTAAGCTGTCTTATTGCTTTTGGCTTTCAAATATGTTTGAGTCATTCGTTATGCATCTACATCTCTCCTCTTTGCCCTGTGGGCTGGCTGTTGCTGACTTCTCTCTGCACACCATGTGGTCCAAAACATTTATTTCACCTACTGGATACCAATGAGGAAACAATCTTGAGTTCTTAAGTAGCTCTGGTTATCTCTATTAGGTGATCTTAAGTCATATTTTGCATATACTGTTGGCCCTCAATGTAATGTTTGAGCATCTCTCTCCTGTTAGATGCTTAAACGTTATTTATGGAGTGTTTATGAACTTACAGGCAGAGTGTCCGGGAATGTTTGGTGCGTTCCCATAGAGCTGAACTGTATTTTGACAGCTGGCTAATGCCACAAAGCCTCCACTGGCTACTGCTCTCTAGATGTGATTTCTCCACCAGTTAGATGACTTGTGATAGTTGTTCTGCACACGTGGCTGCGATCGACAATCTGTCTTTTGAAATACGGGCTCCTCCGTGTAACTATTGTTTGTGGGGTTGGTTCAGCCCAAGTAATTCTTCTTTAATTTCTAAATATGACCATAAATCCAGCTCTTTGTTCCAAGTTGAGATGAAAGTTGGTGTTAATAAATTCTGGCTTTAATATTAGAGTTTGTATTGCCAGTCTTCATAATTAAAGCACTTTGGCAAGTATGTATATCTTGTTTTGTTAGAGCAAACTAAGGACCAGAGAAGTTAAAGGGTTTTTCAATGTCAGGCTCAAAGGAAAACAGTATGGTTCAACTTGGGACCTTGTCTCCTTTTATGGACACTAGCCCCCCCTCTCTGTAGTAGCAGAAGTCACTGATTGCTGCTTTGTAATCTAATCTCTCGCTGTTCTTGTTTATTTTTAGATGTGAAAATGAGGTTTCAGTCATTGTTTGTAGTGAGTCCAACAAATGTTGAAACCTGAAAAAATGCTACTCTTACTTGTTTCCTATTTGAGACATGTCTGCTGAAACTAAGGCGAGTTAGGCATTTGTACCAGGATGAAGAACAAAGGCCCTTAGCTGTCGTGTTCTTCAATGTAAAGGATTTGGATGAGGTGATGTGAAACTTCTATCAAAATAATTCCTCTCTTGTATGTAAGGAAATGGATAAAAGAATGACCATGTTTTAAGCCTGGTCTTTCTTGCTGTTTGTCTGTTCTGAATATAGACTGTCTTTGGATAATTTCTAGTCCGGTATTTGAGTAGATAACATAAGAAGTTCTTGCTAAAATGTACTTTACAAGTGCTGGTTAATACACCAGGAAGATAATAGCATAAAATACGTTTATCTTTATATTTTAAGTTCTCTTTTTTCCACTTCCCTGGGTATTTCCATACTCCATCAGTCCTTACATTTAGCTGGTTTTACTTAGGGTTATTTATTGTGACGGTACTGGTAGGGGAAGCTGGGGGTTTTGTAGGGGTAGCAGTTTTGTAGGATAAATAGGTTTTACTTAACACTGTGTGGAGTATAAACTGTGGACTTGTCAATTAAGGTGCTCTTAATATCTACATCAAGCCTCCCCATAGTCTTGGCATCCAAAACTAACATGCAGTTATGTCCATCTGCCCTTCAGCTCTTCAACAGATTGTCCTTTTGGTTGGTTCCACCATCCAGCCGCGCACTGAGCCCATATACAGCTCCTTACCATCGTTCCGTGCTTCACAGGACATTGTATGTGATTTTTCTTAGGAAACATTTGGAGCCACAGCAGTTCCCAACAAGATTATTCCAAAGGGCTTTTCATGGATTTGCATTTAGAATCTATGAAAGAAATTGAAGTGGACCTAGTGTGTGCATTTGGTATGAAACCATATTAAAAATAACGTTGCAGTAACTTGTGCTGTATTTTGCTGGCTGCTATAGAGTTTTAAATAATCCTTAGAGTATGGAATTTACATACTAAGCTCTAAATATCTTAAATAACTCTTGGTAGGAAGATTTTTTTACTTTTGCCATAATAATAAAATCACTTTTGGTTTTCGGGCCATTTGGAATAAATTTGTTGCAGGGCCCTTGAAAGGAACAGCTTTTGAAAAAACTACGCCTATTTTTCTTGCTTATAATGTTATAAATGTGTATCTCCAAGGTGAGGAAACAGTCTATAAACTGCTTGAAATGCCTCTTAGAAATTAAGTTTGCCGATTTTGATTCAAATCTGAAAAAGGGTTTTGAAAGAGGGTTTTGGAACTTTTAATAAGTATTTGTAATGGCAGATTACCTGTCCCTGCAGTGCTGAGCGATACACTTACTCAGCACTCTTGGTCCTTGGTTTATGAGTAAGTGAGGAAGTTGGGAGTTTCTGCAAGAATGACTCATATCGAGGAGCAATCCTAATACTCTTCTCCCCTGTCTGATCATGGAAGCAAATTAATTAACCTGCGTGCGTAATGCGTCTTCCCAAAATTGCGGAAGGACTGTTGATTCTGCTTCCTGTAGGAGACAGGATGAGAAACTGTGACTGTAAGTTCAGTAACACATTGCCTCAAAAGTGGGTAGAATTGTTGTTAACTGGCCAACCTGACGCCTTGCTCAAAGTATAATATTGATTCTTCCCATTGATTGTTTTTGAAAGAAATAGTAAAATTCTGACTTTTAAGGCTTTAGAGTATAATCCTTAGATATGATGACATCTTGCTACTACTAGACAAGCCTTTCCCAATCCATCTGGTCAGCCTCATTTTCTAGTAGGTAGACGGTGATAGTAAACGGGAATGGATGCTTGGAGGTCAGCAGTGAATGGTCACAAACCTGAACCTCGTTCTTTTGACTCTCTCATGCCAAGATCATAAATGTAATAGCATGTTCCACTGAGCTCTCAGTTGGCGCAAGTATCTGAAATAACCATTTCTTTGGGTAACTGTTGCAGCTTCACTCAATGATGGTAGAAGAATTTTAACTGTATCTTTTAACCTTGCTGCTGCAAATTGTGGAGAGAATCTCGCTATTTTCTGTTTGGAGAGCAGAAATTAATGTTTCCTTTGTATAGTATACTGAAGGTTTATTTTGAATTAACCAAGAGCCCTAAAATATTTACTGACAAGAAGAAACAAGCTAAATAGTGTTTTCTCTTCTGTAGACAGGGTTTTATTGTACTTGCTTATCCTAAATTTCAACATGGTGTTGGAAGCTATAAACAGTGACTGTGGAAACAACTCTACCTTAGTATTGTTTAAGTTTCCTAAAGTGCTTTTGTATTCTGCAACAGTACGAGATGAATGCTTGAAATGCTTCTACTTTTCATTTTTTTGTTCAAAAACTTAAAACTCTAGAACTTCCCAGATCTCCTTTCAAGGTGGGTGAAGAGCCTATTTCTTGGGCAGTACCTGCACTATGTATCATAGTGCACCAGAACAGGACTAAATACTTGAGGTATTTTTTCTTTGTTGTATTTGAGTCTTTTAGATCTGACAACCTTGGGAAATTTTAACAAAGTCTGGAATAACTAGGCATTTAAACTCTTGTAATTCGTAATGCCCCCATTTATACAAGTCTCCTAATGTTTATCTACAATGCACTGAGCCTTTGAATCAATGTTAAGCATTTTGAGAAAGGTCAATATACAAATCCAGTTTGCTGTGTGATTAATACAGTGCATTAATGTCAGCTGATAAGAATATAATTGGCATCATTTTTTTAAAGGAACTGTTTTCAGTTTCTCTTAATTTGCTTATGCTAGTTTGATGTCTTGTATCTGTCTATCTGCCATTGTAAATGAATGCTATTGCTAGAAAAATGTCTTAAGACTATTTGCAAAGACAGGAAAGAATCTATATTCACCATTTTTTCATATTTCTTCCTTGAGAAGCACTTGATTTATTTTCTAAATATCCTTTTGTCCTATAAAGAATGGTAAGGCAGATGCAGGCTTTGTTCTAGAGGTCTCTGCGTACTTTTTGTGGGTACTGTCTGAAGTTAGCAACACAGGGCTTATTCTCCATTTTTCTTTTTCAGTATTCCTCTGGAAAAGGAAATGAAAGCAGCTTCAACAGTCTGTATCATTTGCTTGAGATGTGCAAGTTGTTACTATGTGCAATTTTTTTTTTATACCCGTCTATAATCCACAATCCTAACAAAATAAGGGGGGAAAAAAAAAAGGAAAAATTTCTATAAAACCGCTGAGCAAATACTGTGTGACATACAGTATTTCCATCACTAGTACTGGAAACTTTTTCCTCAGTTTCATTTACACAAGTAGATATGGAAGTTCAATTTTGCCTTTTGTCCACGTATATGTTTGGTAGTCAAGATTATATCAAAATTTTAATATATTCAACGAATATATGTTGAATATCATGATTGACTTATGCAAATATTTTTCTCATAACTTTCTAAAACTGAAAAAACCCTAGACCTTCAGTGGAAAAAAATGTTAGTGTAGGGAAATAATTATGAAAATGATTCTTCTTCCTCAGGATATCTGATCTTGGTGTGTATGATACATATTTGCATATTTTACCAATAACCAGTGTTTCTCAGTACACATCTTAAATGAGCAGAGGACACCGACAGCTACAAGAGAATCGTGCGCAGTTCTTTTCTCCCTTCACGTTTCCTCAGATGAATTTTAAGTGCTGTTTTTTATAATTCTGACATTTTCTGACAGAAGTAGGTTTCGTAGCTTTATTTTCAGAGATGGATTTAGTTTTAGAACAGTTAAGAAAACTAATGCTCTCATTGGAAAACTGCATCTTCGACAAGGAGATACATTACAGGAGCGTAAAAATTATATTTGCAAAACTACTTTTTAATTAAGGCTTTTCACAATACAAGCAAATACATTTTTCAATATAGCTGTCTTTCAGGTCTGACTGAATATTATTATTATTTTTTTAATAATCCCACAGAGGCAGAATGGGGTTGTATATTAAAGGCTGGCAATGCAGCTGTCTGCAGCTCTTTCCCACAGAGTTGAAATCCATTGGGCCAAAGGTGATTCAACTTTTGTTTACTCAATACAGGGGACTCTCAAATTATCCATGATGTGGACTAACTTTTCCTAAGAAGTGGGTTACGGGCATCTACTTACCCCTTCTGAGTGGTGTGAATTGCCTCTCAGTCCTGGTCACATAACATGTCTGTGGGTTCAGCAGTAATTGCTAACATGGAAAAAGCAGTATTAGAAGAGGATTTATGTACTTAAAGTGCTGTAGTGGAAGCAGATATCCAGACCTGTGGGGAAAAGCCAGCATCCTGTGGCCTGCGGAGTGCTGAGTGCTGGAAACCATATGGCAGAAAAGAGTCTTTTGGGTTGACTTGTGCTGGGGATGTGGCTTGTTGTAAATAACAGGAGAGCTCCTTGCCAGCACCCACTACTCGCTGGTTTGAGCCGTGTCGATGTGCGAGATGGAGGATATGGCCGTTGCTGCGTGGAAGTGAAAGGTATTTCAGATACAGAAAACGCTGGGGCAATTAAGCAAGCTGCGATTAAGCAAGCTGCGTAGTAAACAGTATGAAAGAGCTGCTTGGCATTCAAGGAGGGAAAGAATCAAGGGAGTGTGGATAGAGCTAATGCACAGAGGAAAGATTTGGAGGCAGGACCGGGCAGACCATTAAGGGTAGATCTATTCAAACAAATTACACCATGTGGAAAGAGAATTTCCCACTCGGCTGCCTGGGGACATGCAGTTTTTCCATGCTGATAGTTAAGAAAGAGATCTTCTCTAATTGCAAGTGGGAACATTTGCATTTGGAACTATTAGGAGCATTTTGGTTCCTGTGCTTCACTCGCTTGCTGTCCGTTACCTGCCTGTCCCTTTTAAAAATACGATTGCCCTGTAAAGATTGGGAAGCGCATTCCATGTACCATGTATGCTACTGCCTTAGGAGCACTGTGATTTACAGCTATTTGGTTTTCCTCATCAGTTTTTCTGTGCCAGTAGCAGCCACACACCATCCTTTTTAACTTAATGATCTAACAGAAACGACACGTCCTAATGGTATGCTCCCCAACCATGACATGCTACAGGAGGTACTATTTAGTGATAGCAGTTTGTGATCTTCTGTCAGAAGATTGCTCTCAAAATTATTATAAAGGAGCAGTTTTATGGCAAAAGAACATGTGCAGCAAAAAGAAATAATTGGAAGGTGCAGGGAAAGTAACCATGACTTTAATTCATTTATCCATTTAGGGATGGAGGAAATGAGAGGCCATAATGAGCCAGGAAAGCTTGTCTGTAGGAAAATCATTGAATACTCCATCGCTTCTGTGGGCCAACTGGGACGTGAGAGCACAGCTGTAATCGGTTTGCGTTCAGTTACTTTTTTGGGTAATCTATAGGTACCCTTGCGAGTCAGTTCCTTATGTCTTTTCTTCCTGAAAGTATTTTTTTAAGACAAGTAATTAAGTTTCTGTCTTGTTTATCATTATGTTCATTAGTGCAATGACCCAATAAAGTAACAAAACAGATGCTGACTTGCAGTGTTGTTAAGTGAAGTTCTTGGGGATTTGTTTTATATTTTTTGTGTGTGTGTAATGTTTTGCATATGCAAACGAAACATCTGATTTAAGTGCTTCTCCAGTTTTCAGTGGTTGAGTACTGCAGTGGAAGCTGGAAGATGTCATGACAGACAATATGTGTCTAATAATTTCATCTTCTAGAATCTGGGTCTTTCAGGTTGTTGGAACAGCATTTCTAGAAGGTCACCAGAGGGTGTTCTTGACAGCACTCAGGCTTCATACTCTCTCAAAACCCAAAAGAGCTAAGCATGTCCTGCCGTAGTCATATCTACAAATAAAATTCTGGCTCATCTAAAGCTCTAGGGATTTTTGTGTAGCTTTTTCTTTCTTGTTTACTGCTTGTGTCCCAGACATGTCAATGTTTCAAGGTTTTCTTCCCGAGTAAGGGTACTAAAATGATATGTTTTTATTCATTTAGTGGAAAATCACTTAATACGACTATTAGCAGACACGTATCATAGAGTTTAGATGAAAACGGCATCCCTGTGATTACAGAGTGTAGAGTTTATATGTTTAAACTACAGATTCAGGAAAAGGTAAAAAACTAAAGGTTTACTGGTAACTTCTTATCTGGAGAATTAAAAAGGAAGGCATTAAAAATGGTATTAAATAGTACATCTCAACCTGAGTTTACAACTTGTACTGTAAACTTTGTGCTACCTTTAAATAACCCAAATTTCTCTTAAGATTCTATGCTCTAATTCAACTTGCTGTTAATGAGCTGTGTCTGTTTTTTCTATGGTTTTGGGAATGCCAGGTGTACTGTAGAGCTTTAAATGTTCATGTCCTCCATCACTAGGAAGTGATTCAGAGGGGAGGGGGCAGTTAAAAATAATTTGATGTTCCATTTTCTTATCTGTTTTTGGAAAGCTAAGCCTGAACTTTGAAATTACAGCAGGAGCAAATGATTTTAATTAAAAATCAATTTCAGTTACTTTTGCTTCTTTCCAATTTCTGCTGCGGCCGTTCATTATTTAGCATCATCCTATACGTCCCTCAGTGTCACTCGGTTGTGCTTATTTCATCTCCTCACTGCAAAAATGAGAGATGCTTTCACAGGTAGTGATGTTTTATCCATGTGTGGCTTCACTCTTTATTTTCAGTTATTAAACTGCAGAAAAAGTCATGATTAAGTTGACTTTTATTGGTTACTTGTATTTCTTTTGTGGTTTTTGGTCTTCACATTCTCGGTAATAAAAAGCCAAACCAAACCAAAAACCCAGGATAAAAGGATGATTCCTACCTACTCTGAGCAGCCTTTAAGTACCAGGAAATAGCAAGGAGGAGGAGCATTGTGCCCAGCGAGGCAGATTCAGCCCATCTTGCTGTCTAATGTCTGATTATAGTGACTAAGTATGTTTGTGGCCCTCAGGGGAAAAAAATGGTGTCTCAAACAAACAAACCAACCCCAGTAATGCCAGATGCGTTCAGGAGGGAGGACTGGATCTATCCCTACAACTTAATACACAGTTAATGAGCAAAATTTTTTGGTTCGCAAATCTTGTCTTTTTACTTTAAAAGCCTTGATCAAAATTATGCATCTGTGAACTGAATTGTGTTTCCTCTGACAAGGTTATCTGAGCAGCAGATTTCCAGCGTGTATGAATGATGATACAGTTCTCTCAGCTAATGAATATTCTGGCTTTACAGATACTTGGAGGATTAGATCAGAGCGCTGGTGGTAGTATAAATTTCTGGCTCGGAGGTTTGTGCTCTGCAGGAGGCACTTAGGCTGCATAATCTGCTGATGTTTTCAAGAGGGCAAAGTAAAATTATTCTCTAATTGGAATGTTTTAGAAGGCATGTTTTATATTTCTGTTGACTGCCAAGTTTCTCTATTTCCATTTTTTGCTTCTTCATTGTTCGTATAGAGACATTAACCCAGTATATTTGAAATAAGACAAATTTCCTGTTTTTTTAACTGTAATTGACATAGTGTCTTTACGGTGTGTGGCTGTTTCAGTGTTAGGGGGAAAGAGCTTTTCCTCTTCAGTGGAAAGTAAAAGCAAACAAACACAAAATTCCAGTGTTTTAAAAATAAAGGCGATGTATATTGGGTTGTAAAAGTTTAGCTGAAGTGTTGTCATGTTGTTTTTTGTTTGGTTTGAAAACATGTTTTTGGCATTTTGTGTTATTCCCTCTGGGAGATATATCTCAGTTTCCAGGAAACTTATAATCGTGCAGAAAATAAGCAGCTTTGTGTGCGTAATTATAAATCAGAGAGAAAATCTTGAATGTTATACCAAATCCTAGATCAAAATACTCAGCAAGAGGGAGGATGGTGCTGAAGGATGGGCTTGGCGTGTATCTCCTCCATTAAAGGATGCTAATGGAGTATGCTTGATTTTGGATCCCTGCCCACTTTGATTATGGTGATACTTAAACAGATACTGCACACAATAGTGGATTTTCTTTGGCTATTTTCCTTTGGTTTGGTACTTCCGAAAGCTGTATCAGTAGCTCAGCTTTTGCAGTGCACTGGTTGTGACAAAAATATCTATGAACCCTCTTGCAGAACGGCATGCTTCCTTTGGAGAACTCGTATTCACGTGATAAACTTGATGTGCAGTTTTGCAATTCAGTCGTGCCGACTTAATTTTGGCAAATTCCTTGAACGTTGTTGAGGAAGTGGGAGTTGAGAGCTAGTCAGGGGCTCAGACTTGCCGAAGGCATCCAGTGCTCTGTTTGGTGACATAGAGCCAGAAGCGGTCTATGGCTTGGCTGCAGGGTGTATTACGGTAGGGAAGAAATAAAGCTTCATCTCTTTCACCTATTAGTTTTTTCCTTTCGCATGGGGGAGATTCTGTTATTTAATTGCAGGAAAAAAAGCCCTCTACTTACTCCCCATGTCAAAAAAAAAAAAAAAAAAAAAAAAAAAAAAAAAAGTTTCCTAATTAGTCTTAAATCATGCATGCGTAGAGAAAAAGCATGGTTTGCCTCCTATCTAATATTTTGGACATGCTCCCATTTCGTAATGTGATTTGATATTAATTAATTGCTTACTCACCTAGAGCTTCAGAAGGATCTGGCTAGCCAGCCAGATCCATTAATCCTTCCATGTTGTTGCAGCTGGCTGCTTCTCAAATGGTATCAGCTTGTGCTATCAGAAATAATGAATGGTCTTTGGGCTTCAGGCCGTGTTTCTTCTCTTGCATGTTTTTAATGTCTGGTGTTTGGGTTTGAAGTTAATGAAAAGGATTTATTTGCACTTTTGTTTCAGACTTGATTTTGGTAATGGTGAAAACCAGTGTGTCTGCAGTGCTTTCATCTACTGTTTAGTTCTGTGCGTTCAAAGAGGAAGGAGAACTTAGGAGGGTTTTTTTAAAAAAGAAAAAAAAGTATCTAAATGGCTACTTCTTATGCACTTCTAAAGAAAAAGCAGCTGACAGTGCTTCTCCCCTCTCCCCCCTAAGTAGTAGCTGTGGAATATTGAAAAAGTCAACTTTGTTGCTCTGAATGTTCTTTTTCCCTTTCCAAAAAAGGACATTGAGTGTAAAATGCTTTTTTTATCTTGCAGCATATGCTGCGTAACAGCCTGTCCTGCTGCCTATTTTGGAGTCCAAAATTTCCTCAATTTACTGATCTTTTAGTGTAAAACCCAGATCTGTCTTACTCGACGCACTTGAAACCGCTTTAAGAACAGTCAGCTGTTGCTACTGAGATTCATATGTTATCATATGCTCAAAAAAATTGGGCTGCATGTCTTCCAAAAAAACCCATAAAATCAGGTCTGCTTTAGTTGTTGCTTGCCTGCTATCTGCATTCCCCTCAAGCTTCTCAGGACTTTGCGCTGCCAAGATTGAAAGGAAAAGGTTCAGAAAAAAGTTTCTGGTGCTCGTGTTTTGAAAAGTTTCTCATAATAATGATAGGGAAAGTATCAGTAATTTTTTTTGGCCTTGAGAGTGTTGGGGAAACATCAACGATTTATATGGCAGCCATAAATTCAGGGAGTTTGGGGACTGCTGAGCATGCAAAAAAGGCGTGGAAACTCGGAATTGTCTGTGCTTCTGTCCGAGTGGGACAAAGCCAAGGAACATCTCTTGCTACATGGCTTATCTAGATGGATTTTCTCCAGACTATTGCAACACAAACAGTGACAGATTTTATTATGTCATTGTTTCTGTTTCTAGCCTTGTCCTAACCCAACAAAAGCAGAAGTATCTGTAAGAAAATACTGCGGGGGGAAAGAAGGAAATGGTAACTACATTTTTTCCAGTCTAGGTTTGTAGGACTCTGTGAACCATTCTACACGTACTATCTAAAAAAAAAACCAGCACAAAGCAAAACCCAAAACTTACAGTATATAGAATTGTCATTTTGAAATTATTAACCAGAAAAAAATTTCATTTGGCAATAAATTTAACAGCTAGTAAATCGAATGGTGATGTTAAATGTCTTGTCATCTTTTCTCACTTTTCATAGTCCTGTTGTGTAATTATTTAAAACATCTTATGAAGATACACTGTTTTAGAAATATTACTGCAGAAATTGTAGGCGATTGAGCTGTTTGGCTGTTTTAAAGATGCTCTTTTCATGCTTGACTTTTGGAAGATAACTATTTTGTTAAATATTATCTAATGGATATATTTTGCTTTCATAAGTGTATAGTCCTGCAGTTCTAATTTTAAGGTTTATTTTTATTTTGTTTGTAAAAATCTTCTCCATACGATAGCTTATCAGAATAGCTGCTGAGAAGCTTCATGTTCCTAATGACCATTCTTGGATTCCATAGAGAGATGAATCAAATTAATAACTGGAGTAAATTAAACCATTCACAGGAAATAGTTGCATCTTAATGGCTAAACCTAAGTGACAAATGGCTAAACCTAAATAAAAGCAAGAGTGATGCTGATGCAGGGGCAGTACTTTGGGAGAACTCTCCTTTTCCTGCAGGGACCTGTGTGCAACGTGTGAGTTTAGCCCTTGTTTTGCCATGTGTGGCAGCTGTGAGCATTCAGCATCATGATGTATAGTGATTTGGTGTTGGTTATGTTTTTCAGGCTTTAGCTGGATAGCAGTAATGCTCAGGGAAGTCCAGCTGATGAAGACCATTGCAGTGTATCTTCTTGACAAGGTTGATAACAGCAAATACAATAAGCCTGTTTTAAACTGACTTAATTTTCAGACTGAATTCTTCCCACAGAGCATCAAATAGAGGCCAGGGTTTGCAACAGAACCTGCTAAAATTCTCTGCAGACTTAATTATAGGAGTGCAATGTAGGCAGGGGTTAGCAGCATAGGTATTGTTTCTTCTCTTTTGCAGAGGGGATTATTTTGATTGTCAGCTGAAAGAACACCTGTGAAGGGAATTCTTCAAGAACCATAGCCAACCTGTCTGCTTCGTGTGAGTTCCTGTAATGTAAGCATAAAACAGCATACCTGGGAACAAAAAAAGCCATAACGTGCACATTAACGGTGTGCACAGGTGAAGAATGCTAATCACACTTCCAGCATCTCTACTTGCAGGCTTTCTTGTATTATTGCCAGGAAAGCAGCATAATCGCCTTTGTAGGCTGTATAAAAGAGGAAGGAGGTCCTTGCTCATGTTTTTGAAAGTGATGCGGGGGCAATAAGTTAGGCAATAGTTTGTGGCTGTCTTTCTTGAACACCTTCTCCATTGTCAGAATGGAGGACAGGAAACCCATGTGTAAAAAAACCAAACCAACCAACCAAACAAAAAAAAACAACAAACCCACAAGTTGGAAATAATGTATATTTTTGCATCTTAAAAAAGAAAAAAGTTACTGCTGCATCTTTTCAGGGAAGAACACCAATTGGTCAGCTATGAGTGGTGCCGGCCACCAGTGTTGGTGTTCCTCAAAGCATTTGTTTTGATCTTGGAAGCAGCATCAGCAAGGAGCTAAGCAGAAAGCAGTCATTTCATGCCATCCCGAGCGTTTCTGTGAGACAGCGTGGAAAAGCCATGACCTGCGTGTGTAGCTTTACGTCACTTTCCAAAAGGTTTTACAGACTACTACAAGGAAATCAGCAGGGGAGTTTTCCCATTTGTATTTCTCTTGGATGCATAGTCCCGTATCAGTGATGGAACAGTCTGTGCTCTGGGGCCATTAGTTTTTTATTCTCTTCAGTGCTCGGTGGTTGGCCTGTCTCAGCGTTTCCTCCAGATGATCCATTGCTTTGATGTTACTTCTCGCTTTGTGTAAAAGTCACAACCGCCTCTTTGTTTCTGGATTGTGTGAGAGGTGGCTTGCCCTCACTGTTTCTAACAAGGCAGAATTACAGCAACAGAGGAACCCTGACAAGTTGCAGCGTGAGTCCCTGGTAGCTGCTGTGCTCTGGTGGAAGGGCAGAAACTACAGCATTTACCCTTTGTCCCCTGTGCCTGCGTGAAGAAGATTTTTAATCTAATGTGAATTTTGTGCTAGCAAATTTTGTGAAAATTCTCCTTGGAATAGTTAAGACTTTCATTTATTTTGAAGTTTGCTTTAAAACTGCGTGTTACAAACACATCCATGTGAAAACTGAATATTTGTTCCTCCAGCAGATGTTGACATTGATGATGTGAAGATGTTTTAATCCCCCCCAACTCGCTCCATGCGTATTAGAGTTGATAGTAACATGGTTGATTTTCTTTCCATATTAGATAGTCAAAAGCTCTCAATTTTAAAGCTTCATGGAAATTACTGTGGATTTTGCAGAATCTATCCCAGAGTAGTGCAGAACGTGGTTTTAGCTTGCAACAGGGCAGATGAGGGATCCTTGACAAAAAATGTTGTGGTGGACAGCATTCGATGGTGTACTCCGAATCGGCGTGGCCATCACTATGTACTTCATATAGAATAATGTTACTGGCAGATTTTGCCCCAGCTTTTTTTTTTTTTTTCCAGATTGCACATGACTTTGAAACTGTTTGAGATATTGAACCTGTAATTAAGACTTGCAGTATTTTTGGAGTTCGCATCTCAGTTTTTCCACCTTTTGGTTTGGATAAAATCAGACCCTTTAGGGAAAACTGTTTGGCTTTAATACTTCATAGCAGCAATGCAGATTGCACGAGTAGATTGTAAAATCCTCAATTCATAGCTGGTGTTTTATAGCAGTTTCAGTTCTTGACAGATACAGCTCTTAAAACTGGAGTCAGCGCTTGTTCTGTCATGTCTGAAATAGTCATGGAGACTAGAGAGGAACTCTTGTCTAAAATGCAACAAGCGAAACATATGTATTGCCTTTGATGTTTTTGCTTTTCAAATGTGACAAAAATTTGGAAGAGTGTGTTCAGCAGGGATTTTGAGAAACTGTTGACTTAAAATGAATCTCTCTCACCGAGTTTCACTGCCAAAACCAGATTTAGTGGGGTATGTTTTTGTTTACAGCAGTACAGCTGATACTTGTCAACTATCTCACTGCGATATCTTAGCATAGACAAGCAGTGGAAAATGTACCTGCGGAGCGAATCCAAATCCTCCTTTCGCACTTAACCTGCCTGCGTCACAGTGTAGCCTATCATGTATAGTGAGATTTTGCATGAAGCCACTTAAAGCATAATGTATAAGGGTAGAGAAACTTGGCAGGAACAGGCAGTTTGTTATGTGAAAATAAGCTGTTGAGATTTATTTTTTTTTAAGTTGTTGTTTCATGGAAAAGCAAAAAGATACCTTCTAGTTTCACAGTGACCTTGGACTGAGCGCATTTGAACATCATCAGAAATTCTGGGATATTGGTGTTTTCTCCTAACTGCTGGATTGCTTGAGTGTAGCATTTCTAAGTGACTATTTGAGATTGCACTGAAGCCAAGTACAATGAAACTAAAAGAGATAACCATATTGAAAACCAAGAAGCAGAGCTGAAAATGTGGCCTTCAAATGATTTGGCTATCAGAAGTGAGGCAGATTGTGGGATTATTCAAAATGCATATGCATTTTACCTGTTTCTATTGTAGCTGTTAATTGGGAGTTAAAGAAATAAATGTCAAAGCCTTGTATTCTGTTTCAGGACTAACATTGGCTCGAGTCAGATGGTCTGAGTCAAATCGTGCAATTGTTAGTTTAGCTTTGTCAGTACTTTCCAATTTTTTGTTAGTGTAGTCCCAGACTCACTGGAAATTGTGACTTCTAGCTGCGCTGTCCCTTCCAGCCAGAATTATCCTGCAGTCCTGCGATTCTGTCAAATAAACTTTCCAGTGGGAGCTCCATGCTGACCTTCCCAGCTTGTTTCTACCTATGGCCTAATTGGGTCTTAAAGCTGTTTCCCCAGAGGTGAATGATGATGAAATCTGGTTTCCTTTACATTCATATTGAGTAGTAATTGTATGTGATCCGGGGTTGGCAAGCCCGGTAGCCAGTCACTTGAGGGTAGTTCCAAACGTAGTGAGCACAAAGTCTCTTGAGCAGCTAAAATGTGTTCCTCATTAAAACTCTTGATGAGCATTGTGTTTATGTTGCGTTTGTGACAGTGAGGTATCGGGTGGTATTTCTTAATTTTTACAAAAGCTGTGTATTTTTCTTTATTTGTCTCATCAAATGGTGCTCCAAGATGCTATAACCAGTGGATTAGTGGGGAAGGTTTGTTATTTTATTGCTAGTCTGGATGGCCGGCTGCGTGAATGTGGATTATAGTCGTCGCTTTCAGTTCTTCAGTGGGATAAGCCATGGTGTGCCAAGTAATCCTAAACCTGCTTTCTAACTTTGTCTTGCTCTACAGAAAAGAAAGTAGGGAAACAGTCAGTTAATAAAAACTAGCTCAATTAAATGTTAGAGAGTCATAAAATTTTTCCATTTATTGAGAACAGTCTCCACACAGGGAGATTGCGTGATGTGCAAATAATGGTGTCAGGAGCTATATGATGTCTTGCTGCAAAAACTCTGATTTCACAGTCTTTTATCTAAAGTTCTGGGCCTTAAGAGATATAAAAGGAATGTTAATTGCTTCTCAGGTCGATGTCTTTACATTTAAAAAAAAAAATAAGAGGCAAGCATGTGCAGGATTGCTTGAAATGTTCTTCCTAGTGCTGCTTGACTGAGCTGGTTAACAATCTACAGTCGAAAGGCCAGCTCAGCCCAGTTTCAATTCTTTATTTTTTTCATCATCTCTTCCTGTTACTTTGTTAACTCTTTTCTCCTCATCTGTCCTTCTGTGCATCCCCCATAATCTGATTGTACTAGCGTTCCCTTGCTAGCAAACAACTGTTTTTTCTTACCCTTTGAATAAGTAATTTTTGCTTCACAAAACAATACTGACATACAAGCTACAGGGCTAACGCCATTGCTGAAGGTGGTGTGAATTGTAAACTGAAATCTGCTCTAAGTTCAGGCGCTCTTGAGAATGAGGGAAGGCTGTAGTGAAGCACCAGTTTGCTGACTTAGAAATTACAGGTGTTTTGGATTCTTGTAATTCCTGTCAGTTTAATCCAGGTGACACTGTAGTGCTGGAGTTATTTCTGCCTCTTCCCTTTGCCTGGTATGTGCAGGTGTAGAGCCTCGCAGTTTGAATCGTTAGCTCTGGGATGCTTCCTAGGATCAGTCACCTGCCACCTGAAACCATTGCTTGAAGAGAAGTTGAGTGATATACTTGTTTCAGTTTGGTGGTGGTATTTGGAATGTACATTGTTTTCCACATTGAGTATGAAAAACAAAATGCGCACTTATCCAGTGAAATAACTAGGTTTCAGAAGTTTCTGTAACTGCGCATGTATCTAAGTGAGAAAGTAAAGTATGAACTCATGTGTATGAACCAATTACGCAGGTTGCTAATGTTGATCACATGCTCATATGTAGTGCAATTACTTGATCATGCTTAAGGACATGTTACCCTTACTGTACGTCTGGTAGTAGTTTTTCCTGCAGTGTTCAGAAATCGTATGTACGTTCAATAGTTTCTCAGATAATCTTTAAAAATAAAACTAACCAAAGGTATATTCCTTTTGTCATTTGATTTCATTTGATTGCCTATTGAGGTGCCTAGAATTCTATCTGGGAATTTTTGAGGCTGTGTAGCTATTAAAAAAGAAAATAACATGTACCTAAAAAGCAACAAAATAATGTGAGCTTTGGATGATTAATTTTCCTCCTAATTCTCCCTTCTTGCATTTTAAGAGATACTGGGAAAGGAACACGTAGAACAGACAAAACTCTTCTTCCTCCCTTTTTTCACCCCAACGCACCCTTCATTCCAGGTGTGAAGAAAAAAAAATGTTTAAAAAAACTCCAAACAATCTGTCTATTAGTTTGTGAACTACTTATTTGATAAGAATGTTTATATACTTGTGTGTTAATGAATAGGGTCTCTGTTTAAAAATTGAGCAAGGTCTAAGTCAGAGGCATAACTGCTTCTTGCTTGTATGGTTAAACAGGGTTATGCTTAAAAGGCCATTTTTCAGTCTTTGATTGTACACGTTACTTTTGTTTGTTTCAGTACATACCAGTTTTAGTAAAGGCTCATGGTCTCAAAGCCACGTTCTAGACTTGTGGACTTTAGGGGATGGGGTCTATCAGCTATGATGGCTGCTGAGAAATGTGTATCGCTTTCTCACAAGTCTCAGACCAGGTCTTTTATTCTCTGATTTTTCTTTACTACTTTGCACTTAGGTTGTGTATCATTGTGAGCAATGGCCCCCTTCTTACGGATATCTTTCAACTCCTTTGAGCTGGGACCTGTGCAGAATCAAGGGGAACAACTACAGCCTTTCTGTGCCATCAAGATGAAGGAAGCACTGACTACAGGTGAGGTTACAAATGATGATGCTTTTCTGAATATGAATAACTTTTGGAGAAATACTGCAATCCTTCTTAGTCTATGAATGGTAATGAGTCCTGCTGTTCCTGTCATGCCAAGCACTTCAACGTGAGCTTTTCTTTCAGAGTGGGAGGAATAACAATGACTTTTGTCTCTATCCCCACTTTAAAACAAGACTTCTTTATTAGTGCTTTCTTGCACTGTGGCCAGAGCACTCAGCACTCGCTAGGGTGTAGTCCAAGAGCTCTAGTTTCTTCCTTCACCACCAACACACAACTATTCACAAAACATGTGGTGAAGCAGCTGAAATGTCACTTTTGCATAGGTTAAGGTGAGTTATGAATTTTGCGTGACAAAGGTTTGCAAATGTTAAATAAAGCATTCTTCTCCCCCAGTTCCGCAAGTGACAGACTGCTCTTGCAGAAGCTCTGCAGGGGAGAGAGTGGTGTGGTGGAATGACATGAAGAGGGATCTGAACTGCAGCAGGTTTGAGAAGACCATCCTCAAGCACAGAGTAGTAAATGATCTCTACTGACTTTGAGGATAGGTGTCAATGGGGAGTGTAGTTTGTTGTTTTTGTAGTAACTGAGGCATTTTGGCAGAATTATTTGTTTGGAATTACTTGCACCCAAGGTCTTGTTAGCACCTCCCTGTTCAGCAGGCCCTCAGCCTTCAAAGACTGCTTCTTTATAGAAACTGATCCAAAGATTTATAATATTTGTGACGTTTAGCTAGAATGCATCACTGCAGCCAAACAGGATGAGAGGGAATTGCTGTACTGGGTTAGACTGCAGCCGTCTAATCCTGCATTTATGGCTTCACAAAACATCAAAGAACGCAGGAAAGGGTGAATTTTCTTCTTCATCACAATATGATTGGGCTTTCCCCTTATTGCTGCGGTAAAAGCTGCATTTAGACTTCAAACAGAAGGTGCAGTGCCCCTTCCAGAAAATGTTGTCATCAAGCAAATGTGTTACGCTCCAAAGAAGCAGTTTGGAAGCAAAGAAGTCGTCTGTTGGGAGAACCTCTGAAGAAATGGTCTTGAAAGTGTGGTAGCTGCCTAAATGCGTGGAGAGGTGGAAGTGGTCTAAATAAATCCACTTTTTTTCCACCTCTCTCCTTTTGAAAAGTGTAATTGTCCCAACGTCTCTCCTCTTTGCTTGCAAGTGTCGTTGAAGTACTGAAAAATAGGGGAGGAGGGTGCAGTGAACCTTGGAGCAGCGACCGACTGGGGTTATCAGGAAAAGAAGCTGTTGCTCCCGTTATCAGTTTGACGAGATCTGGAATAACTTTTGTTGGATTTACATGCTGAAACATGATCAAGGAAAAGCTTATTGTGTAGGAAGAAGACAGTCATTTGCCTAATGACTTGGCAATAAGCCAATGTGCAAACACGTACAATGTTTTGAAGCCAGTAGTGTCAGCAGAGAAACAAAGGAGGCCTGAATACAAGAGGGGTAAGAACAGCGTTCTTAAAGCCTGTTCTTTGCTGACACTTAAGTGTTCATTTGCAGGCAGGCAGTGTGATCCATGACAGATCTTGATTAGTATGATTTTAAGTACAAAAGAAGGCTGGAAGTTGTTGCCAGTAATTCTGATGACTTCTTTCAGTTTTATGTATGGTAAAAATATATACGGTGACTTATCAAAGCAGTTATTAATTGGCACGTGGGAAAGGGAGAGTCCTGTGAACGGACTGAAATAGTTCTCTCCCCCTCTAAGAATCCTACAGAGTATTACCAACTACTCTGTCAACTGCTGCTGCTTCTGCAAACCCTGAATTATTGTCAGAGGTTCTGCATTTCTCATAATCCCAAGGATGCCTCCTGAAGCGTGCCATTTTTGATGAAGAGGTCTGGCTTTAGCAAACCAAAAACAAGGCTAGTGTAAAAGCCTTGCTGTGCAGACAGCCTGCTTTTAATTCCCCCTTGCTTTTATTGTCCGTCCTAAATTGTGTTTTGTTTGAGCTTTCCCTATATATTTTCACCTTAATATTCCCAAATTCTTCCATAGTTAAGAATATCAAGTGCAGGGCTCTGGAAGTGGGTTTGTACTGCTAAGAATTTGAGTCTGTCTTTCTGCAGTGCTCCCCAAATTCAAGATAAAAGCTTTTGACCGAGTAGAGGAGGAATGCTCAAGTTTGCGCTGAAATGGAGGAGGTCCTCAGGTGGCTGTTTCTGAGCATTTCAGAATGCCCTTTGGCAAGCAGGCTTAGGTCTGCGTGTCAAAGTTGTAATTTGTAATGCTGTTGTTGGCAGGCATTCCCTAATAAAGAAGTACAAGAACGCTATTTGCTACTCTTGTTTGGATAGCTCAGCACAATTAAGTGGAGTGCATTGAGCAAGTTAGTAATGAATGAACACAAACTTTGCCTCGAGTTTCCAGGAAGATTTTAAAATGATACGTATATAATTCTTCCTTCGTTGAAATGAACGTAAATCCTATTGCTAATTTTAAGCGACAGACCACACTGCAGCTTCCTGGGGAAGGGTCCAACTATTTAATCTGCTTTGCCATTGCTTTGCTATCATAAGAACAGATTACACACTTAAGGGAAAAATGGATGATTCAGAGCTGGAGAGGCCCTTAGAAAGCACTTTCATTGCAGCAAATAATCTTGATAAATAGCAGAAATTGTGCAGAATGTCCAGAATTATATTCAGTTACTTGAGCACAAATGGGGAATAATTTGCTCAGCAGCAAATCACGGAGGAAAACTGGGGAGGGGGCATCGCGTGCCAGAGTCACGGTGAAGAGCTGGATGTGGTTGCTTAGGAGGCAGTACCATTTTGGATGCGTTGAGAAGGCCAAGAGACCCAGACCTAGAAATATGCTAAGGCTTGTTATAGCTGTTTTCTGTGCCTGATTTAAGGAAAGGAAGAAATTAGCTTAACTGGTAGGGAGAGAGACTGAAGCTGTGTATTAGGAAAAAAATCAATCTAATAAGAATAGTGAAGCACTGTGAAACTCGTAAGGAAGGAGTCTGCGGAGACACTCTTATGGGAGGCTGGCTAAATGTTACAAAAAAATTAAGACTTTTTTGAGGTTCCTTCAGCCTTTCCCTTATTATTTAACTACACAAAGTCTGCATGCGCTAGAGAGGACAGATGAGGCCTTGTAACATGCTTTAAAAAGTAGCAATTGTGGCAGAGAGAGAGTACAATGCCAAGGAGAGTGACTTATGAATAGAAGTGAAATGTTGGGATAACTTGGAAGTAGATTAATGAAATGTGGAGTTTTTCATCTCTCAGCCACCAGTTTCAATTTAAACTAGGTCAGTGTGAGATGTATCTTAATTTCTCCTAGAGCAGCAGGTATTCCTGATTAGGCGACACGTCATGGAGATTGATACCAGAAAGCAGCCATGCAAATACTCCTTGTCAAGCTGACCAACTAAACCAGCTTCTGAATTCCAGAATGGGATTTGTCTCTCCTGGTCTCTCTGGCTGAACCTTAACATGTTCGCTGCCTTTGCATGCCCTGTTTGTCAGAGTGAGCTTTGCCTTCCAAGTCGTGAATGTTTGAACTGAATATTTAAACTTTGTCCCAGCCACAGTACAAAAAGTAGTAAGTCTGCTTTTGGTTTCAGTACAAGGATTCTCTCTTTTGTTTTATTTTGTTGCGTTTAAGTACTAGATCTACATTATTTGATTTTACAGTTTCTGTCCCTTTTTTTTGTGTGGTTTTCAGAGAGAGGAAAAACTCTAGTTCAGAAGAAACCTACCATGTATCCAGAATGGAAATCAACATTTGACGCCCACATTTACGAAGGACGGGTGATTCAGATTGTTCTCATGAAAGCGGCAGAAGAGCCATTATCTGAAGTGACTGTAGGTGTGTCAGTCCTGGCGGAGCGATGCAAGAAAGGCAATGGCAAAGCAGAATTCTGGGTAAGGAAGAAGATTAATTCCTTAAACTTGCTGACCTGGTTATGATTCTTTCAAGCTGAATGGATACCTTATGCCTTTAAACCATGAGTGTTTGATCCCTTTAGCGTGTGTGGCAGGGCTTGTAAGACAATTATTTTAGCAGCATTTTTGAAGGAGATAATGTACAATCAAAGTTCAATAAATTGACAATAAAATCCAAGGCATTCATGTTTGAAATAATGGCCTATATCACACTGAATGCCTATTTTATAAAGCCTAGCAGTTTTTAGCAAATAGCAGACATTTAAATTGGATCTGATCATTGTAGTTCATCCAGGGAAAAAGAAAGGTGAAGCTTATTCCAAGGCATTTCCACTTAGAATTTCTCAGGGTTATTTATTTATTTATTTTTACAATACATTTTAGTTAGCTTAATGCTGCTATAATGGGGATCCTTTAATCCCCATTTTTATTATCTTGGTATCTCGTCTTGCCCGTGTCCCATGCAATTGTTTGTACATGAAGTCAAGGGGTATGGCATCTTGCCGAGTGTCATTTGCTCCTGTATCATACTGAGTACAGTTCTGAGTATCGATCTCAGAAATGTAACAGGGGAGGTAAAGTTAGGGTTTAACGTAGTTTTAAATTTAGAAATATACATTTAGTCTAAATGACAGTAGTTACATAGTCAAACTACATAAACCCAAACAACAACTTGTAATTGTATGGAACAGATTTCAATTAGCACTGTAAACTGCAATTAAACAGAAAAATTAAAATTATATTTTTATTTAATATTTATTTAACATTTTTTATTTTGTATGTCTAGAGAGAGGGGAAAGTGACAGAGACAGGGAGGATCAAAACCTTGAGCCCAGTTTTCTGAAATGCCGCACATGTTGTTTCATTCATTTAGTTGATGTGCTGCAAAGAATTTTCAATGAATTAAGGGTTTAATGATGTCATCTTTGTAAAAACCTATTCTCTAGCTTCTTTTTCAACTTTTAGACCCAACTGAAGTTGCTGAGATCCTGGTTGTGAGAATGTGATGCTCCATTATTGTCCCAGAGAACTCTATAAAATCTGGAAGCAACTCCAGTGCTCCAGTGCAACTCCAACTTAGTGTCCTGAATATTCAGCGTTTCTCCAAATGCAGAAATAAGATTCAGAGAGGAATATCAGGATATCCTATAATTTGGGTGAGAGCTGTCTAGCTGGGTGGATAGGTGCTATAAATAGTCTTGCCCATTATCCAGGGGCATGTAAAGCTGTACTCCAGACAGCTTCCCCAGAAACTACGCGTATTTGCTAATACAGGAACTGCCCATCTCTGTATTTGGAGTACAGTTAGCGCTAAGGAAATATTTGCTAAATGTGAGCAGGTCTCCTTAAAATCTCACCCATAGCCTTGTATCCAAAGCCTTCTAGACTGGAGTGTTGCTGGGCTTGCCCAGAACGTGAACCCTGCAGGGGACCTTTTCATCATTGGGTGGGCTAAAGCAGGATGAGCAGGTAGTAACAGATAGTTCCTGGTTACACCCAGTTGGCAATGCTGGTCCTTCCTTGGTGTAGAGGATAGATACATGAATTCTTTTCTGGATATATGAATGTTTTTCCTGAATGCTAGATACGAAGAGGAAGGAGTATCCAGTTGCTTACCTTAGTATGGGAATATTTTCTAAAAAAAACCCCTCCAGTTCTCTCTCAAGTCCATTTTTTTGCTGTAAATGGCAGGATTTTGCTCTGAGTATGTGCAAATCTAACTGTCTCACCAAGCAGATCTCAGAAAAAGAACTTTCTTAAAGGGATGTTTGATATTGAAGAGGCTTACAGATTTTGCTAGGTCAGTAGGATCTCACTGGTTTGTGTTCACCTGTTACAATCTGAAACCATACACTTTTTTTCCACACCTTAACATGAATTCTGAGACTAGCAATTACTCAGAAGAGTAGTTAAAACTAATAGCGATCAGTTTTAGTTTTACTGATCAGTTTTAGCTAATTCAATGGTCTGAAACCCTCTGCTTGTTATCCATAGAACAGGTACCACGTAGATGTTATCAGCATTGAACTTCCTCTGTACAGCCTCAGTCATGACCTGGACAGACCATCATGCCCAGCAAAGACAGTAGTTCACCTACCATAGCCTGTCAGGTTATTTTTGTGTATGGAGAGGCAGGCCATCAGAAGTAGCTGTTACTGATGTCTTTGCCACCTTTAAGCTTTGTTGGTCAAACGTTTTGAGTGTCAGACATTGCCTTAAAGATGAAAACCTAGTCATTATCCCAGTAGGATAATGGGATTTGTGGAGATATGTTCACGGCTGTATCTAATGTAATTGTATTTTTATTCCCCACCCCCCCG
>VYZM01007333.1:73300-88624 GCA_013398915.1 Dromas ardeola
AAGTTGTATTTACTGTTAATCCAGGGATAGTTTGCTCTGTGCTGAAGAGAAGACTGAATCAGACTCTTTCATGCTTAATAACTTCTTACGTTTTATGAAGGCAGCAGTTTAAGAATTAGCAGCTACTTTCTGAGCACAGGAACTGACCTTAGCTATTGGCTTAAAAGACATTTGTTTTCTCTGGTCTGTAGAATTTGCCACAGAAACTGTGTGTAATGGTTTGAGGGGAAAAAGTAAAATAAATTTTGATGATACCACTTTTTCTGATTACAGAGAACAATATTTGATATCTCTATGGTTTGTACTCTGAATAAACATATAAAGGATTGTATAGACTCTTTCTTTTCAACCGAGTTCCTGTGCAAATTGAGTTTACTAGGAGTAAAAACAGAAGTCAACAAATTTCTTTGCAGAAACGGGAAAGGGACATGCAAAAACAATGTGACCTTTGACTGCGCTGAACTTTTGGGTAGACATCACAGCAACGCAGCACACTAGTAAAAGCAACAGAATAAGAGCCCCTGGTTCAGCTGCAGCAGTGAGATATGGAAGAGGGTTGTAATCCAATAGTTATTGAATATTATACTTTGATTCCCTAGAAGGAGCTGTTTAAATTCCTGAGAGTTTCAGTCAACCACATACTTCACTGTTGGTGTCTTTCTTTCCATAGCTTGACCTGCAACCTCAGGGGAAGGTGCTGATGGCTGTGCAGTATTTTTTGGAAGATGCAGGTAATGTCAACTGTTTATTTTCTATCAGTTATGTAAAAATAAAACTTTTTTTCACATTCCTTTTGTGGAACATAGGATGTAGCTCCCAAAAAAAAATCACCTGGTGTACTGAGTAGAATTTTCTGATTTTATTAACTTGTTTTGCAGGTTTTTTTGGTTATGTGGAGTCATGGTTGCATTTGTTCGTTTCTAAATGCCTTTGTGCCCTGTATTGCTATTGCATTTAGCTACTTCCAGGTCTTTACTATGTCTGTCTTCATGTTTTAATGCGATAGAAAAGATGTAACAATGACTGAATGGTTAAATGTTAAAATGCAAATCTAGTCAATGTTCTGCCATAGTTTAAAAAGTGACCCATCTGTATATGTCAGAAATCTACACGCGCCCTGTGGAGAAGAAACTAAGAGGTAAGAGAAGATAGTTACAAGGGGGGAAGCTTTAAGTACAGTAACAAAAACGAGTATTTTGGCAGGGATTTGTGTATCTGGGAATCTTTCCTGAAGGAAATAATGTAAACCTCACAGCTTGCTTAGCTAGTGGTTAAAACTTTCCCGGTCTAGAAGTCACAAAACCATTATTTCTTGGGAATTGAACTGGTCTGCCATATCGGTCTTACGTGGTTTAATACTATGTCTTTGTGATTAATAAGTGGAAAGCGTAAGCAGTAAGTTTTAAAGCATTACTGTTTTTTTTTTTTTTCCCCATATATATATACGGGGAACATAGTTCTGCTCTCATAGAACAAGTTAGTTGTGAAGGTACCATACATTTTTGTACCATATGTGCAGTCTGTGTAGCAGTTACTAGAAAAGCTACTAAAGATAGAATGTGATACGCATATGTGACATTTCAGAGATGACATTTTATCTTTGCAATGGCAAAAAAACAGCCTCTAGACTCGTTATTTTGGTCTCCTTCATGAAAATTAATTCATCAAAACAAAATTTCAAAAAATTGTGTGACTCTGAAGAGCCTGTAAGCAAGAGCGTTTCTCTGAAGAACAAAAGCTCTCTGTTCATGCAGCAGGAATATTCTGGTTTGCATTCAAACCTGTTCTGAGCCATTATATTAGAAAACCTTCCTCTTGGTCTTTGCCATGGCTTTCCTGTGCAAGGCAGTTCCATGGGGCAGTGATAGGAGAATCTGCCTGTTTAACGAGACATACAGAAATTCATTTGTTCACGAAACTTAGAAGTTTCTTAACCAAAACTGTACAAAACCAACTTCAGCGTTCTCAGTTGCCTATTTGGTGAGGCTGAAGCATATTTCCTCCTCTCCACACAGACATGAGATGGCATAAGTGAAAACCTTCCATAATTTGCTATTAGCTGTTAGCAGGAAGGTAACATACTTGTGTGCTCTAAGTACTAAAATAATTGTACTTTGTTATTGATCAAAATAGTTTAAAAATAGATGCAATGTTCTTGCAATTCATTTCATTGCCTTTATTAGGGATTACAGATGGTAGTGGGTGAGGCCTAAATACCAAACAGATTATTAAATCATGCAATTATACTTTAATTGGCAATTTGAGATAGACATCTTAATGCTCTTGTTAGACCTTTTACTTTGCAACAACTTCCTATCTATCTTCTGCTTCATAGAAAATTACTCACCGATACCTTTTTGGTAACCAAACCTCTGAGGCAGTGAAAACGCCCTTTCCAGACATGAATACACATCTACATTTTGTGAAGGAAAGTCACTCAATCTGATACTTGTGGTGTTCACATCAAACATCAATACCTTCTAACGTATTAATCCTCAAAATTGCAGACCTCCCTCCTGTCACTATCTGTATATTGCTAAATAGGCAAATGCTGAATGATTTTTGGCTCATCGCTGCACTGCTGTAAATGTTTTCTCTAGTTAAATTAGCAGTTCCCAGTGTTAAAGCAGAGAAGTTTCTTAGTGCGTTACAAGGATGTTTGTATTAACTTCCATTCTTCGCATTGCTAAAGCCCTTAGTTAATAGCTGAAAGCTCAGAGACAGTTCACATTCCTTCCTCTGCACGTACATTTTGTTTTCTCTCTGACGCGCCTTTCCGTACAGAACCGTATGGTAACCGTGTTTCTGAAATACTAAAAAAGGCTTGTTCTGAAACTGGTATTTCACTTTTTCCCTAGTTTATTTAAAGGTATTGCTACCATTAGTATCTTTGAGTTATAGGTGCTACCTTTTGTTTGAAAATCTCCGAGCACTTTGCAGAAGTGACTAATTCTTTCTTTGGCTTGTTTTGCAAACTCAAGCTGTTGTTTTTCAACCATTCCTTCTAAGTAGCAAACATTCTACCATCTTGAGAGAAAACTGCTTTTCTCTGCTTCGATGGCAGGCAGCAGTATAGAGAAGTAAGTGTGTTATTACTCCATTATCAGATTTATTATTAGAGAAAAAGTTTAATGGAATAAACTGATATTAAAATTTGCACCATGGTAGGCTACACTGAGACATTTCATTTGTGTATTCTTTTTGCAGATCGGAGCCTGGGCAGTTAATTTAGGACTATGTATGAAAAGTCTTTGCAGTCTTAGAGTTTTTTTTTTTCTTTCTAGACCCTGTAAAATGGGGTTTGCAGAGCCCTGGCTTAGAGCTGTCAAAGAACTTTTTTTGTCTTGTGGACTGTGATTTGAAAATAAGTTTGTGTTGGAAATTAAAAGTTTTTCTTCTGATGTGTGAAACATAAGAACAGCGTGTTGACCCCAGTTTTCATTTCAGAGCACTGTTTTCCTTCTGCTCCTCCTTCTCTCGTTGTAGTATTGAAACTAGGTTATAATTCTGTAAAGCAGCTTTAGTTTTAATAGGTGGGAGTTGCAATATGTTTAATGCTTTGCTCGATCTTTGTTTATTCAAATGTAGTTAATGACCTTATGGAGTAAGAAAACCCAGGATCGCAGAGGTGGCTTGCTGCACTGCTGCCTGCCTTGTGCAGCATTAGCAGCTTTGGAGGCTTTGGAAGTATGTTTGCACCTTGTTTTTGAATTCTGAATTGCTGTTTTGCCGCTTTCAGTTTCCTGGAGAAAGGGTTAGTGAATTCTTTCCTTAAAATGCTATTAGGTGTATCGGAAGGTGAGTAGTTTGCATGTGTACTTTTGATACGTCAAGTATCTGGCTTCTGGGAGAGGAACGTGAACCAGAGCGCTGCATATATTTTGAATATGTTTTTCTCTGTCTGTGTTGAGATGAGTGTTGGGGAAGCCTGAGACTTTTAGAATTTTTCCAGGGCATCAGTGAAACATAATAGGGTAAATAACAGATTTGCTATCACAGTCTGCATATTGTAGGAGTCTAAATTGTGATTTGAAGCAAGTTTCTTTGTGGATGGGGTGTGTTGGGGAAGGATTGTCACGTTATTAGTAAATAATAATGATGAGGGATGAAAAGCCAGAACTGGGCCTTATAATAGGGAAGTTGGTATGATTTAATTATTTAACTGAGAAAATACTATTTCTGGAAATTTGGCAGGTGTGGTAGTTATTCAGTGGCACCTAGCATCTGCTTTAATCTGCATCTGGAAGTATGATTGCATGAATTTAATTAAAACATTGTAGTAATTTCATAAACACAAAGTTGGCAGTGTATTTGGCTGGTAAGGTAGCTGACGTGTAGAGCAGAGAAAATTTGATACAGTTTATATGTTCACAAAAAATTTGACTTAGATGCTGCATTTTTAAAGGCTGGTTTTACTGTCCCTTTGTCATTTAAAAAAAAAAGAAAAGGCCCGTTTTCCAGTTTATTCTCTGTTTTACCACAAGGAATGAGATACCGGGTATCTGTGCAGAAGTGTTAGCCGAAACACTTATTGAATGGTAAGAAAAAGTTCTCGGTGCGGCTGAGCCCAGGCTGTGTTAGCACAGCGGCTCCGCAGATGGTGCGAGCTCTACAAAGACTGTAGTGTGGACATGGGATTGGGTTTTTTTTTTTCTCCTGGATTGAAAGGAAGGGCTTGTTAAAACTCCGGTGTTTTGTTTTAGTGCATTTCTAAAAGACCATTGACTTCGTTAATGCCTATGAAAGACTAGTTCAGTCGAGACAGGCTAGAAATAGCCGCAGAGCAGCCCACCTCGCTGCTCTGCCGACTGTCGATGGGGACAGGCGTCGGTGCTGGCTCAGTGGCCGAGGCAGGACTTCATTCATTTATTTAGAGGAGAAGGCAAGAAGCCCGTGTGCTGCGGGTATCCCAGTTTCTGTGCAGAACAGAGCATAACATACGCTTTTGTTACGCTAGAAATGCTATTACATGTACTATACATACCTTTTTTATAAGGGTGCTGCAAAGAGTTTGTAACACCGTTTTTGACCGCTTGTGCTAAAGCTTGTAATACAACTGCCTGGGGCTGAGATAGGTCATTCGAGATTATATGCTAGTTTTGGGAGCAAATAGTATTGGCTTGTACAATAGCAAATTATTGGTATTGCTACTTAAAGTAGTGTAAAATCCACAAGTACTGAGAATGGTGGACATGGTTAAAAAAAAAAAGAGAGAGAGAAATACATAGCAATATTAATACTCTGCCTGTAAATGAAATGTGATGATCACAAAACCCAAAATGATTTAGCTTTGCAAGCTCATGTCACAGAAATGTAGACTTTTGGGAAACTTGTATTTCTGTAAATGTTTGTGGGTGGGGGTTTTTTTGTTTGTTTTTGTTTTGTTTTTTGTACCGATGACCTGTAAAGGAATCCTCACTGGTGCCAGGTTAAAGAGCAGTTTTTCTCTGAGAGTTCATACCAGGAAGGTCTCCTTTGTGAGGAGCAAACTTTCCTTTTTAATGATTGCTTTCTGAGATTAATATTTTTCTTGACCTGAAGGCACGCTTAACTTTCAAACAAAGCCAAGTGCAAGGCAGTAGAACAGCAGAAGGGGACACTCAACAGAAATATTAGTAGGTTTTGTAATTTATCAGACAGTTTCAGGCAAATCTGAACTTGAGCAGCCAGTTAGCTCAGAAAATGTTTTGCCTGACCCTGTTAGAAGTGACATCCTGGTTCTGAGTTTCTGACAGCAGGACTGTTATCTTTCCTCTGTTCACAAACAGAACTGTGAAACGAGCAACTTAAAATGAAAAATTAACTCTGAAGACGGTAAATATTTTTTCTATTCTTTCTTTTCAAAAAAAATCTAGTAGGGTTATCCTGGAGGTTGTTTGCTTTTGTCCTTGAAGTGTTGAGGTTCAATTGAGACGATTTGACATCTCACCTTGAGGTTTATTACAGTTCAGCAATATTGTTTTAGCAAATGTTTTCCAGACCGTGGGTTGCGTGTTGTGTTAGTGGCTGTAAGGACTCTGAAATATCCAGAAGGACTGGCGCTGCAATTAAATAGTGTATACAATGGTTCCTTTACAGCACTTCTGGAGAACGGCACTGTCAATTCATAGGAGTTCTTAATGGTTTCTTAATGAATATATGGCACGGAGGAGTCCTGGGTGCTTTTGTCAGATCAGCTGCAAGTTTTGAGATGGGACCTTGAAATACACGAAGAGTGTGTCAGTGATAAATATTAACCACAGCTCTCAACAGAGGAAATAGATTATGTTTAATGGTGTGTGCTGGGTCCAAAATGATTAATTTCAGGTCCAGGCCGCAGAGGTCACCTGGATTCTAGTTGCCGATTCAGCTGTTTTGTACATGACTGTTTCTGACCGTGTGCCAGCCCAGGACAAGCGTTTCATCTGTGGAAATCCTGACTTTTTGGAGTGGGAAGCAAAAGCTTTCCCTTTGTGTTTTTTTCCTCTCCCCCCGTCCGTCCCCCCCCCAACTCCACCCTGCATCCATACCAGTTGTTGGGAAGTTTGCTTCCTTACAATTGTTAATTCTCTCTGCATCCTTGAAATAAAGCCTTTATTCCCCAGTTGAGTCCATAGTTGCCTGACCGTCTGGAGCAATACGCATTAAAGGTAATATACGCATTAGAGATAACTTGTTAAACACGCCCGTAATAAATTGAAATGAACTATACTATCATTTCAGAGCCATCTCAGCTTCAGGTGCACTTGACTTACAGCTGCTGTCCAAACCTCAGCTTCTTAAGAAGCATACAGAAATGTTTTCAGCTATACTTTGATATATTGGTTGGTTTTGGCAAAGATATTTAATAAGGCAGCTGGTTGTGAAGGCGGTGTGTTCTCACATGCAGATTTTGAAGTTTTGCTGTGCTCAAGGATTCTTCGTAGTTAAAAAGATATTTAAGGAAAGTGGGGGGTTGTGTGTGTCTCTTCTTGTCTCTTTTTTTTTCTTTATACAAATTAAGTGATTAGTTTATTAATTACCCTCTCAAAAAATAGATGTCGGTCTCATATATTTCTATTAAGTTTGATGTCAGCGTTCCAGACAGGGAGAAAACACCACAGTTTCTCATATCCTGATCAAGTTTTGTCAGATGATTTTGCACGCCGTATCAGCAATACTAAATTGCTACAAGTATTTCAGCATGAGGAGAAGCCGTGTCCTGTTCACCTGGTGAATCCTGTCAGTTCCTCACTACACACTGGGTTTGCTTGTGTTACAGACTTCAGGGAAGCTTTTGTCCCTTAATCTGCTCCATCACAGGTTATCTCCTCAGAATACATGGTATAAAGCAACACGCCTTTCTCCGCTTTGTTGCTGTTACTGATTAAATCGCCCTTATGAAGACATCCTTTTCATGCAGCAAACAATACAAAGCATTACCGACTCTCAGCAGTGGCCTTTTCCTTCCACGCACGTTTCTGCGTGTGGTTTCCCTGAAGCATAGGAGGACTGGTGGGTGAGGTCTGTGTGTTTGCTCAGCAGGATCAAACACAGAGATAGTGCTGTTTGCGGACTGCGACGGGCTGAAGTGCAGCAGCTGATGGGAGTTTTCGTTGGGTGAACTCAGCAGCCCGTTTGAACAGCAGAAATTAATCCTCTTCCTGGAGGGGAAGGGGTAACTCGGAGGCGTACGTAGTGCCAGGGTGTCATAGAGCACGTTGTGAGCTCTTTTCAGGGGGAGGCAGGATGGGTTTTTCTCTGAACCAGACGGCCAGTTTCTGAGAAAAGTGCATTAATACCTAGCGGCAAAACCCGGGGACCTTTTTTGATCTTTCTTTTCATTATTGTGCTTAATCTTTCCTTAATCTCTGATCTGACGTTGTCCGTCCTTTTCTAAGACAGTACATGCTGCTGCAGTCTGCTGTTGGCTGTGATTGATAAATAAGTTCATGGCACTCAAAACGGTATTAAATGATAGATTGTATTCCAGGTTCAGTGGTCTGTTGGAATAGCAGTGGTGGCAGCCAGCTAATAAAATGACAAAACCCAAGCGCGGCTAGCAACAAGAAAAAGAGGGCTCCTGCATGACTCTGCAGTAAGCTCAGGCGTCGCGGTTAGCGTGACTTGGCAAAGGAAACTAATCTCTTCCTATCGGTATAAAAAGCAAAGCTCCCACTGATACTGATAAAAGGCAGCAATGCGATGGAGCAAATAAAACCAGATTGTACTGAACTGACAATGGGGAAAAATGCTCTTCTGGCTTTTCCCTTACTCCATTGTTGTGGAAGCTCCCACCCTGCAGGTGGCAATCTCCTGTTACCCTGAACTTTGCAGCACTTTCAACCTCTGAACCGTGTCCACGTTTCCCCCAGATGGGGACCCACAAGCTGCTGGCCAGAGCTGATGCGGTTAGAACTTGATCAGCTCCAGCTGCTGATTCAAACCCTTGTCTGTTCCTGCCGGGTGGGATTGTCCCTCAACCGCTCCTCTCTGTTGACAAGAAATGTCTCCTAGGGTTAAATTACCAGCTACCCAGTCTCTTTTGACACACCTTCATGGGGTTACCTCTGTACATTTTGAAAATAATAGTAAGAGTTTGTATAAGACTATATAGTCTGTGGCTGAAAGATTGTGATGGAAGAGACTCATTTTTGTAAGAGAAGCTGAGACGTTTCCTTGGAAATGAGTGGAAATAACCATAACCTGTAATGAGGGACCTGGGTGGGCCAGTTGGACTCGGAGCCTGAGAATATTTTTGTTGTTTTATTTCTTGGCTAATACCATATGTAATTACTATGTGTGTAGTATTCGATGCTTCAGTATATACCTAGTAGACATAATATATATAGTGTATATATATATATCATGCTATAGTGTTACATAGCACTATGTACTGTAACCCCCTGGGGGCTAGGAGGGGAGAGGAATGAGACGAGGACATGTTGACAGCGATAGCATCGGCGTTATGAGATAGCATAATGGAAATGTCTAATTGAAAATCTCATTTGTCCTCGCTGTTAATGATCCTGGAGGCTGGAAGAAACTCACCTTACAGCAGTACGGTCCGGTGGTGACTCAGGAAGTCCTGCAGCACTTCACCTGCCTTTCTGCTGTAGTCCTGGCTCAGGAGGTCACGCAGAACAGCAGCATGAAAAGGCTTCTGCTGAAGACCCTCCTGCTTCCAATAAAACGTCTATTTTTCTTGCACATAAATCATATGATGTATAGGAGCTTGTATTTTTTTCAAGAAGCAACTGTGTTTGTCATTTCTCTAGCAAGCCTGTACTCCATTCCTGCTTCTTCCCCTCAGCTCGCTTGCTGAAGGCTGCTGCTGAACGAGCAGGAGAGGGAAGCGCTTGAAAGCAAGAGAGAGCTGCCTTCGGAAGCAGTGCGTGTATGTCTTCCACCCTTGTTGGACTGAATGAATGTCTGCAGAATGCAGGTGTAAAATAAATAGAAACAGAAGTCTGTGACAGAAAAAGAAACTGAATGTTTTGGAGACGCAAATATTGATCTACGTAATACCTTAAAGTATTAAAAGTATGTCTTCTTGTCTCCCCCTTAGATTGCAAACAGTCGATGAGGGAAGAGGAGGGGACAGTAACTATGAACAGGAGAGGAGCTATCAAGCAAGCCAAAATCCACTACATCAAAAATCATGAATTTATTGCTACCTTCTTTGGACAACCTACGTTCTGTTCTGTCTGCAAAGACTTTGTATGGTAAGAAGGAAACGCTAAGCTTCCTCCATCCGCAAAGGCTAAATAATTGCAAAATTTGCTTCAGGTATATTGAGGCAAAACATGACATGTAAATTCATGTGTTGGGAAATGGAAATAATGTATTTACTAAGAGCCTTGTTATACCTAAGAACTATAGTTGTCTCTTTCACACTAAAAAATAGAACTTGAACATTTTTACCACTGAAATAATTGGCAAAAACTTAATCGGCATCAAATGAGATCTGGCCCTTTATCAACAGCAGCGCTTTCACGAGAGTGGGATGGGCGGATCTGAGAAAACAGTGCCGAGACTTTGAGAAGTGGCTGATAGCAGAGTAAAGACCCATTGAGAACAAAAAGACGGCCCATGTCATGTCTTTTCTGGGTTTCCTTCCTAATTTGCCAGTCTGTGGAAACACACTACCTTATCTTCTAAACCTTGCCTTCCTAAGAGAGGATTCTGAATACCAGAAGTTAGAACAGATTTTTAATTGGAGCAACTATTCCCATAGGCAAAGGATTGATTTGTTGATGTGGTAAAAATAAAAAAAAACACCACCTTTTATTCCAGCAAATATATGCTGTCATGGTTTATTTCTTTATCATTTGTTTTTTGTTTTTCAGGGGACTCAACAAGCAGGGATACAAATGTAGGCGTAAGTTAATTTTACTTTTTTTCTTCTACTATTTTCCACATTAATGTGTAGATTTAATAGTTACTGTTGAAAAAAATCTTCTGAAAATGTGCATGGCACAGTGTACCATCACCATGGGTACTAGTAGATATTAAACATCGGTTTTGCACGATAACCTAAGGCTGTCTAATTATGATTCCTACCTGAGTTTTTAGTATCAAGATTTAGCTGTTCTTCTCATTAGTGTGTAATGCAGTTGAAAAGTTGCACTCATTTATGAGAGCAGTTTGTATGAAACCTTTGCTAAAAGGAATTACAATTATTGATGGGTTTTACAGCTGAATTGAAAAGCACTTTTGACTTAGCGTGGATCTCTGCATTACTCGAAACAGTAGGGGAGATATCAAAGGGTAAAACTCAAAAGCATAATATTATCCTTCTGTTATCAAATGCTGGTGGCATTTCCTAATGGCAGCAGATTTAGTTTAGAAATAGAGGTCATGTAAAAAGAAAATGGGGGGAAGCTGCTTTAAAGAGTTCGTCACCTTGATAGAAAAGAAAGGTTTTGGTGTATATAGTATGATGTAAAGGAGTGTGTTTTTCACATTGTGCTGTGAAATGTGAACGCCTCATCCCACGTATTTATTATCTGAAGGAATCCTTTTTTTTTTTCTTGTGCATGTCTTGAAGAATGCAATGCTGCTATTCATAAGAAATGTATTGATAAAATCATTGGGAGGTGCACCGGTACTGCAGCCAACAGCAGGGACACAATGGTAAGAGCTGGAACAGTACATTTAGGGTGTAATTAAACACTCCTGATTTAACCTTGTATAGAAAAGGCCAGGTCCATGTGGGAGGTGCTTGGCTGTACAACCCAAGTGACTGTCTTCTCTTGAAGACGATTATATGTAATGTGTAGTGGATGAAACTTTAAAGCGAAAAAAGTAATTAAAAGCCCTGTGAGGGGGTGGGTAGTATTTGATGGGCAGATTATTTCCCTGTTAGATGAGGGATGTTAAGACTGGGGTATTCAAGATAAAATTGTTATAGATTTATAATATCCAAGCTGGTTTTTGTAAGAAGCTGGTCCTGTTTTGGGTGGTGTGCCTCACCCCTCTCCCCGTCCTCAGTTTCAGAAGGAACGTTTCAACATTGACATGCCTCATCGCTTCAAAGTTTACAACTACATGAGCCCTACCTTCTGTGACCACTGCGGCAGCCTGCTCTGGGGGCTGGTCAAACAAGGACTCAAATGTGAAGGTACGGAGGCGGCAGGAGGGCAGCTGGGACCGCTCCGCGCTTGTCCAGTGTTCAAACCGCCACTAGACATGAGCCATCGCTACACACAGTGCGTTTCTAGATGTGTGTTGTATAGAACGGGGTTCGCCTCATGCACACGTGGTTGAAAAAGCTTTTGGACTCCAGGGAGACAAATGGGCACTTGGCTCGTGTGACAGCTCAGCCAAGGCGAGCTTCTCGTGGAGTCAGGGAACGTGCTGCAGAGGTGTAATCTTGAGTATAATCAAAATTACTGCTTTGGGAATAGCTGAAACTTGGTGAGTCTGACTCAAGGTAGCGCCTAGAAGTGTGTTGAAAGTTTTTACTGTAAGTACCGTTTTATAATTCTCCCACAAAAAGGCGAGATGATCTTTATTGTAGCAGATTTTGAGAATAAAGTAATAGTGATTGGATGTTTCTCCTTTTGAACAATTTTTGTAGCTTTCACTGAGGTAAATATTCAAACTGTACTTTTATTAACAATGATAGATCCATGTCCAATCTGGTCTTATAACGAGGTTTCTGAACTGCACAGAGAAACAGACCTTTGTGGGGTAATGTCAAACAGTATTTTCCTGATGCTTTTATAACCATCCTTACATTTCTTTTAGAATGTGGGATGAACGTACATCACAAATGCCAGAAGAAGGTCGCAAACTTATGTGGAATAAACCAGAAGTTGCTAGCTGAAGCTTTAAATCAAGTTAGCCAGGTATGCTAAAGATATGTACTGGAGTTAATAATGAAAAATTTGTACACATGTACACAAATCATGTGACATTTAACAGCTATGGTTATAAGTATTTCTAAAGTAATAATGCAAATGTAATTTCAAATGTTCCCTTCCTCCTCAGAAATCTACACGAAGGTCCGATTCTGGATCTGTAGAAAGTGTTGGTATTTATCAAGATTTCGATAAGAAACCAAGAGGTCCAGGGGGAGATACAACAGGTGAGAACAGTTACCATGTTTTAATTTAGCCATTTACCTACCAGACTACACGAACTTAACAATTTAAGTAGTTACTCATTCTGGCCTTATGTTAGACAATTTGTTTTTTGGTTTTTTTATAAGCACTGTTAACAAAAAAGCATGTATTTCTTTTTACCTTCTCCCAGCCACACACAATGCTTAGATAACTTTTGACAAATCCCTGTAGGTCGGAGTCCCTAAGCACACCCACCTTGCTGCAAAATGCTTGATTTACTCCCTGCCGCCCAGTTCCCCACGACGGAACTGGAGGATGCTTCCCTAACCAGACACGCACGTACAACACGCTTCCCTCCCTCCTGCAACTGAAATGTCGTGCACGTTGTTAATTATCTTGGTTTGTTCACAAACCGATTTGGAACCAATGACAAGTGCCCTCTATTTTAGGATGTGAATAGCCAAAACACCACTTGAGATTAAATGGCTGAAATAGTTTAAGTAGTACCTGGAATCCTATCTGTACAGGTTCAGAGTAAAGTTTTGTTGTTTGTTGTTTGTTTTTTTTTTTTTTTTACTATTGCTAAGGAGTTCTAGCATTGCATAAGCCTTATTTTTGTAACTGCTAACCTATGATGATTTATGCAAAAATAAGTTCAAGAGTAGAAGGAACGTTTTACCAGATGGAAATCACAAGGCTCAGTAAGAGATAATGGGTGGTACAGGATTTTGTATATTCATCCATATGTTGAACTAATTCTGTTGAAATGCTGAGTAAGAAAATTATTTTGATATTACTTACCACACTTGTTCTAGTTGGCCAGAACAGAGAAAAACAAAACAAAACAAAAACTCTTGCAAAGGTGTTTTGGTTTAATACTAATTCAGGGTGCAGCCCTTGTGATTCCTCCCTGGGTTACCGCAGATGCTGGGCAGCTTGTGGGGCATACGCAGCATCATCTCATGGTTATCATCAGTGTCTCGTTAGTGACCCAGCAGATCCATGCAGTGGAGGTCAAAAAAAAGTACAGTTATTAATTTCAGGATATAACCAGGATTGACCTGCATGATCACGCTGCTTAGCCAGCATTTGGGCATAAATCAGATCTTTTTACAGCCTCTCTGCATAGGCTGAGGAACTAGCCTGTTCTTTTAAAAGAAGAATACAGAAAACAGAAAAACTGTTTACAGGCAGTCTTTGTAAAGTATGTTTTTCTACAGACTCTGCTCTGCATCTTGGTCACGGAGGAAAGTGAGGGCCTCTGATTTTTATAACGCCTCTCTAAGTATTGCTTAAACCCAGCACTAGAAACGATTGCAGATTCAATTCAAATCCAGCACTACCAAGCATGCTCATGTCATTTAAATTTTGTTATAAACTTCAGGAGCTGACCCTCATGTTTAGAGTCACCAGTATTCCAGCAGCAGATGCGCTGAAATAGCATGTCAGTACTTAATTCTTAGTGGGCGATCTGAGTCACGCAGGATTTCTGCATCTATTGAACTTTAAACTCCCTCTTTCCATTAGCAGATAGCAGCGAGTACGACAAACTCTGGGAGGGAAGCACAGCCAAGACAGCGTCACGAATTGCAAGCAGGAGAAAATTCAACATAGACAGCTTTGTCTTCCATAAAGTACTAGGGAAAGGAAGTTTTGGAAAGGTACGTAACAAACGTAGGGAGCTTGAGGTGACTGCTTTGCTTGATCTCTGCAATGTGATGGGCTATTTCCATTAACCAGAAAGGTCCTTCTCTTACAGCCGCTTGGGTAGATAATCTTTTAACAGAATTGCATACAGCCATCTTTGACAAAGACACGACACATTCATCACCGGAGCCTTGTCAAAACTCAAAAGTGTTCATAATGCACAGTGTTTCTTCAGTTATTTAGGATCGAGGCAGAGGAATTGCCCTTTATGCACCGCAGTGCAAAAGGATGTTTTATGTTGGTACGCTCCGTATAGCAACAGCCTGATAGATAATGCTCCAGCGCAATGGCGGGGGGGGATGTGGGAGAGCAGCATCACCTCCGCCCACGCTGTCTGTCCCCTCTTGTCTGTGAAAATACAGCTCTAATGAAGGAAGAGGCTTTACACATCTTCTCTTCATGCACCCACAAGACATTGACAGAAAAACTGCCCTGGAAGCTGCTGTGCCCGTGTTATGTGGTCCTTGAGCCCCATCTCCTCATCTCTGTGCCCAGCAACTTCACCTGCCCAAATCTCACTCAACTTTTCCATTTAAATCCTTTTTATTCGTCATTGCACCCGCTATAAACACCTCTGACTTGCCCTTACTGATACCGTCAGCAACTGTCTTCCCTACACGTGCTGTCATCTCTTATTTTTTGTAGGTTCTGCTTGCTGAGCTGAAAGGGAAGAATGAATTCTTTGCTATCAAAGCTCTGAAAAAAGACGTGGTGCTAATTGATGATGATGTGGAATGTACCATGGTGGAAAAGCGGGTCCTCGCGCTTGCATGGGAAAATCCCTTTCTCACACATCTTTACTGCACGTTTCAGACAAAGGTAAGAAAAAGCCCAGTGGCAACAGCAACACAACAGTTTGGCCTTTGAATGGATGCTGTCAGTGGCAGTCAAGTGAAAGTAACTTAGTGATGCAAGGATTAAATTTCCTTTTCTTGTGCCCTGTGCAGTAGTTCACAGGCCGTGTGGAAAGTAAATATGAGGATGAACCCCACATACATTGATGAGAACAGAATGAGATCAGAAAAACATCTGTGCAATCTGGGATAAGATAAGGGGCGTTTAAGTCCTTGATCTTAGCTTTACCCTCAGT